>QUSF01000004.1:1723626-2056282 GCA_003676055.1 Chloebia gouldiae | reverse complement strand
TCAGCGCGGCTTTCCCCCGGCGGGGCAGCATCCCGGCCGCGGCGGGCCGGCCCCGCTCTCCCGGCGCTGCCGGTGCGGCTCGGTCCCTCGCCCGCTGGCCCAGTAACCTTCCGTCCCCTCCCAGGCTGTGCGCAGCGGCTGCAGACCCGAAAACCACCAACTTCAGCTCGAGGTGAAGGCGCTGCCAGAAATGGAGCTGCGGTTTGTAGTTCGGAGCCCAGGAAGGGAGCCCGGAGCACGCCCCGCGGGGAGGAGGGACCGCTGGGGGGTTCCTGGCTTGGTGGGAAGGAGGGGGATTGCTCTTGGCAGCTGTTTTCTATGTCCCACCTAAAACCTTCACAGCTTTCAGCGCTCGCTGCTGGAGGTGCTGCAGGAGCTACACCTTTGGAGGTGGAGATAAGGACAGCCAGCTCTTGGCTTCAAACTAATCCATGCCCAAAACACCAGAGAAAGTGCCTCTTTCATCAGAGCCTTTCTTCTCTCCAAAGCAGCTGAGATCTGACTTTAAAAAAATCACGTCTCCAGCTGTGATGATTGATGGGAGAGCCTCCAGAAAAAGGACTACCCAGTGGAGCTGATGAACTACAGGAAACTGCAGTTGAGATGCCCGAACGTCCCCATTCATCTCCACGGGGAGCTGACGCCCACAAAGGCTTTACAGACATTAACTGCTTCACAGCGTGTTTGCACACGAGAAACTGAGCAAAGCAACACTCTGAACTTGCAAGTGGCTTCCAGTGTAGGGCAGGCTTAGAAAAACACACATGGCTTCACCCCTCATCAGCTTCTTCATGGGAAAAAAGGCACAAAATGGATTAGCTGGGCTGAAATGCCAACCACGAGGGCAGAAAAAGTGCATTGAGCATCACAAGGAATTGCCTCTTTAAAAGCTCCCCTCTGAGATGTGTTTGCTCGCATTCATACAGGATAATAAACTTCATTTGGAAACAGCTTCTCTCCTGAGGTGGGTGGTGGGTTCTAATTATGATCCACTGCTTTATTAAAGCCAAGTGAGGCCCTTCAATGCAAGCTTTTCCCTCCTTGCAGCTGGAGGCAGGAGGGAGGGAAGCAGACAAGGAGGATGGTTAACATGAGCCTGTGGTGTGATGGAGGCAAGCTGCCATGAATCCTCTTGGGAGCACTTTGCATGGAATCCAATTATTCCTGATGCTCCAGGGGCAGATGGCAGCACCAATGGCTGTGGTGAAAGGGAAATAAAAGGCAAGCAGAGGATCAGGTCAGAAGTTGGGTAAGCTGGACAGAAGATCCTGGCTCAGCTGGATCCTGGTTTTTTCCTGTGGTGCTGGTGACATGCAACAAGTCAACCAGCAACACCTTCTCCTCTTCTTGTCCCCAGCACTACTTAAAAACATAAATCTGTGTTATTTCTTACAGGATGTGATGCAGTGCTCTCACAACAGCACGGCATGGGGACGATGGCCGTAACACCAGTGAAGGACCAGGCCCACAAACAGCCCACGGAGAAGAAATTTGTACGTAATTAGTTTTTTCTCTAAGCAACAGGAGGAGAAGAAAACCACTGAGTACTTAGCTAGAAGAAATTAAATGGCCTCTGTGACCTATTTGATAGGACAAGACCTAGCTGGCACCCTTAGCTGCAAAGGAGAGTTATTAAAAAAATAACCTATTTATGTATCCATCCTGCAAGAATAAAAAGAGGTTGGAAGTGCAGGTTAGAAAACATTCCCCATTAATCTCTGGAGATGCCTGGGGCTATTTTTTGGCCCTTGTGCTTTGTTGTTGTGCAGCAAACCCTTCAAAAGCTGGTGCCTGATCCGGCGCTGTGCCTCACTGCAGGAGGGGGACTAGCAACCTCTTGAACCATCTCTCTCAAGCACATGGCTATGATCTCATGCTCAACTAAAAGGAGGCTAATCTTAGCATAAATTTGCACTTATCCCATCTTTCATAAGCATAAAATGAAGGTGGAACACAGAGCACTTGCAGGAAAGATTAAATGTAGGAACTGACAGCAGGCTTGGCAGCATCCGCTCTGGCACCCGGCTCCCAGGGAAGGCTGGGCCCAGGAGCTGCAGGTGAGGAGGCACCCTCAGGCAGGCTGGGGGCTGGGCAGCAATGGGGGAACCCCTCCTGACCCCCTGCAAGGGGACTGAGCCTGCTCACCTGGCTGCCAGGAAATCCTTGGCTGGATAACATCAAAAGGAACATTTTAAGAGGCTGTGAATGCATTTCAAATTAAAATATTTAAAGTGTTCTGTCTGCTTGTGTCACAACCAGGTAACTTTCATGTAATTATCCTCCCCTCCTGAATAACTGAAGAGATAGAGATCTTTCTCTCCATCTACATATATATATATACATATATCCACACAAAGTATCTGTGTACTACAGATGCTCCTCTACGTTGGTGCACACCTACATCCTGATCCTCCCAGTTCTCACCAAATTTGGAATGTTTTCAGATTCAGTTCTGATAGAAGCAGATGGGCCTCACGACTGTTAATTCAGATATTCTGCAGTCAGATGCAAGTATCTCACATTCACAGAATAATTCAGGTAGTTTATTTCCTACAGACAACATACATCATCTAGGGAAGGAAACCAGATTAAAACACACACACCCTGGTGCATTGCAGGCTACTTATTACTGCAATAATCACTCCTACTTGTCAATACAATGATTGCTGTTGTGTGTAGTTAATCACAGAAATAAATTCTAATTCAGTAATCTCGGTGCATACATGAAAACCCAAAAAGCACTTGAAAGTATTTGCCAGTTTATTTGTATTAGTTAAAAAATTGGCAGCAATGCCAGCTTCATGTTACAAAATGATTTTTGGCCTGCTGACAAAACCTGCTAAAAATCACTTGCTCACTATTCATGTTGTCTCTATTGATCAAAAAGGTGCCACGTGAAACAAGGCCTGTCAGTGGTGTAACTGCACTTGTGGTTAAGCAGGAAATGGTTCAAAGGACACATCTGGTAGAAGCCACAGGTATGGGCCAGAGAGCCAGTCCCTCCAGATTTGTTATCCAGAGCTTTCATTCCATTGACAGAAGGACACAGCAGCTGCAGCTGGGCTTGGGCTATCTGATGTGGCTGAGGTGCCTGCAGGAGCACCTCCCAGCAGCAAGCAGGGCAAGCACTTGTGGAGAGCACTGGGAACCAAGGGGATCCTCCCTGCTCCTCTGAAATGACACTGGAGCAGTGCCTGGGCACGGCAGGTTCTCCCGTGGTGAGAGAAGAGGAACAGAGGATTCCACGTGGCAAATGGGAAGCTGCAGCCAGAAGACTTCTAAAGATAACACATGCTGCAAAACCCCGATGGTTAAGACAATTAAGTCCCAAGACTGTTTCAAACAGCTCCAGCTTTAGGATTTTTAATTATTAAAATCATGTCACTGAATCAAAAGAGGTCATTAAACCCAAGCTTCTGTATTCTGCTTCGGCTACAATCATGAAGCAGGAGGTCTGTAGAGGAAGATTGCTTTATATGCTCAGTGTCAACTAGCTTGGAACACAGAAGTTTAAAAATTATTACAGATTAAAAGTTACTGGTTGATTCTTCAGCACTCCTCCTTCCAGTCACTTCTTGCACTGTATTCTCACTCATGTCTTGTTCTGACTTCAGAAAAAAAAAAGATCAGAGCACAGTTCCATTTACATGACTCATCAGGTGTTCTTCTGGAAGCTAAAAAACAAAAATAAAATTTTATTACTATTATATAGTACTGCAGGCAACTTTCAGGCTGAATTATAATAAAATGTCATTTGGAAACATATGGCATAACATGGGATTGGCTTAACTCCATTATCTCAAGATCTTTGGAAAAATAAAGCCCAAATATTGAAGGCCTTCAAGAAGGCACCAACCTCTGGTTAATCATTCCTTTCAGAAGAGCCCATTCACTTCCCCTGACACCGGGTCCAGGTCGATATCATAGAAGCAGGGTCTTGTAGGAAGTCCTGGCATAGTGCTCATCTGGACAACAAGAGACAGAATGTTAAAGTGGCAGTGGCAGCATTTTGGGCACAAGATCCAACACTGAAGACTTGGATGCCAATAGCTCCCTGAACACCAACAGACCAGAGAATGATGTTCATGGACTGTGTTGAAGCACCCCATGAGAACTACAAACTCCTGGCTCACTAGACAGATATGAAGTTTTTGCTTTTTATGAGGATTAAGTTTTGTTTCTGCAGCTGCAAGTAACTGAGCCCATGATTTGGCAAAGTACTTGGCTATGCAGCTGACCAGCTCACTGTCGGAGGAGTGTTCATGGACTCTGCTGTGATGAGACAAGTTTTCTGAGTACTAAAGTGAAGATACACATTTTAATACAACTTTGCCAGCTGTAATATCTCAGTTGATTACAATTCTTTGAGATCTAGAACTAGACATGTTAAATAATTAGGAATAATTACTGGAACACACTCAGAAGGGCTGCTCAGAGGCAGAACTGAAGCTCACAAAGCAGCTGCCAGCACGACTGCCTCAGGCCAGTCCTCTGCACTTGTCCCACTGCTGAGAACCCAGTTTCAGGCATGCAGAACACAAGGCTGGCAGGAACTACACCTGGCCTGATTTATTCTTGCAGCTGACAGCATTTCCCCTCCCCTAAGGCAGCATTTAGCCCAGCAGCACACACAGGCTGAACACGGACTCTACAAGGGTCCATGACCATGTTTGGTACATTGTGTCAGTGGTCATAAAGTGCTTTTATAAAAAGGGAGAACTTGAAAGGTCTCATTCTCTATCTGCATCACCCTGCCTCAGCTTTCACAGTCAGTATTGTTATGCCTGTCTCCATTAGATTAAACATCTCTTTGGCAACCTGGTATTTTCTCCCTGAGCAAGTATTTTGCACGCTAATCAAATTATCTCCCCGTCTTCCTTTTGATAATAAGCTAAGCAGCAAGAAGGCAAAGCTCTGTTGGTGAAGTCTTTTCTGCATTCTCAAAACTGTTCAGGGAGCTTCTGGAGTCACAGCCCTTTTTCCTTAGCCATTTACAAGTGCTAACACCAGTCCCAAGCGTACTGTACCATTGCAAGTCTTTCATGGGTTATGCAGAAGTAAAAATCACTTAAAATCCCCTCTTTGTAATGAACTTTGGGGCTGCATTAGCTTTTTATGAGAGCCACTGTCTTCCCAGAGAAGAGGGGGGTCACAGAGAGGATCCCCATTCCTTTGTGCTCAGCTGTATAAATATTTTGCTCTCAAGAACATCTGAAGAAAGTATTAAGAGGTTCAAAGTGCCCAGGGGGGTTTTCCTGTTCTCAGCTCCAATTCTCTGACCACGAAGAACAAGAAACTTCCTATTTATTTATGTACCACTGGAGAATCATGGAGCTTTGCAGATCTCCACCTCCAGATTCAGAGGGCCACAGCAGGAGCTCAGAGAGTGACATTCAATAGAGTAGGAGGTGCTGAGTATGTGCCTGACTTTGCCATTTCTTGTACTTTCTATTTTGAAATGAACAGTCAATTTTTCCTCCTTTCCTATCCAGAGGGCAGCCCACAGTGGCTACTCTGCTATCTATTACTTCAAGGCAGTCTGCTTAAACCCCAAATTTCCATGCAGTGCAGAATAATTTCCATCCAGGCTACTAATTTTCTGTACAAGTGTCTACAATGCTTCATGCAGATATTTTCAGAACCGAGAACTTTTTCTCATTTATCCTCCTCCCCTTTAATACCTCATGTGCTCAAAAAGAACACAGGGCAATTCACACTATTTACTTACAAGAAAAACTTAGACCACCTGGGTATAATCAAACCCTTTGCCAGATTTCAAATACATCCAATACCAACCAAACATATATTATTTGTTGCTCTTGTGGATCTTTCAAAATAAATGCCATTTAGGATCTAAAAAAACACGAGCTGAATAACAGAATTGTTTTCAATTCAGCAGCAGCACCAGAAAAGAAACAAAATCAATCTGAGTCAAATTATTTATTTCATTTAAATCTAGAGAACCTTTGAAATTATATTTCCTTTAAAATCTTACAGTATTTCATGAAGGTACAACAATTTCAACTTTCAGCAAGAAAGGAAAATTCCAAAACTCAGAAGCTGAGAAAAAAATAAAGCATTTTGTGCCTTTGTGATTAACTTCAGACAACAAGAATAGATGCACACCAGTGGTTAATTTCACCTCACATTTATCCTAAAAGCTTCTGCATAGAGCTACATATTTGTTGCATTTTCAGCTCACAGTTCAATGGCTGCTGCCTAAAATTTATTCTGAGGCTAACACATTCCCTGCTGAATGAGTTTAAAATAGTGATCTGATTCAAAATGCCCCAGATTGTTTCTCTAAAGGACATCCATCCCCTGGGTTTTAGTCACCACAGAAGAGTGATCACGTCCCAGCCAGAAGATTTATTGTTAACTCTGGCAGAATTAACACCATGATTTACTACATGGCCAAGAAAACATTAGGAAATGGGTACAGGAGCAGAAAGGAAAAAGCTCAACTCCATAGAAACTGAAGACACCAGAAAAAGAGCCAGAACGTTAGTTTAAATGTCTGAAAACATCCCTCTCTTGTTTACTCATTAATGCAGTGTACCCTTTCCTTCTCCAATGCTTATGGAATAAATAATAAAATAGATCGTTGTTTGGACTAAATCTTGGCTTGCAAAAAATGCCATTTATAATAGGAACAGCCATGCTATCTTTCATTCTATCCCAAAACACACATTAGTCTTTAGAATATGGATGAGCCAGACTTTAATCAGGATGTGGTTACCTTATTTATGCTGGATAATCTGGAAACCTTAGCTACCTTTTTAAAAAAAGAATTAAAACAAAAAGGCAGCCAATATTTGTCTCTACCTAGCATTTGAAGGAAGAGAGGATCCAACTCTTAAATCAGCAAGCTTCATCAACTGAGTCATGCACCCCAATGCTTCTGAAACTTTATTATGGCAAACATGTTGCCATGAAGACCTCAGAAAAAGGTTCAGGGCTAGTAAACATGAAATAGAGCTGCTTGCTCCAACTGCCTCATGCCCTAAGGTAATCTAACTAGTTACTCAACATTTGCCCAGAAGAGATTCCCCAGGTAAGATATCCAGTGGATCGTTTCATCCTAGTGCTGTTTCTACGGATGCAAACCCGAATGTGGGTTCATTTTGCAGATAGCTCCTCTTTCTGCCAGGCAATTCATAACAAAGCTGTTCCAGGATCCTGTTTCCATTGTTGCTAGTCGCTCCCCTCTCAGCTGACATTATGCCAATCATATCAAAGAACAGAAACTAAAAACTCAAGGGCGCAGTGAAATGAGTTCTTGGAATTGTTGCAGGCTGAACAGCAAACAGATGGTCAGCAAAACCATGAGAAGTGAAGAGGGGGGGAGCCTGATAAATGATTGATAGCAGAGCTCAGCTTTGCTTTGGAGGTGTCTCACACAGAGGCATCTGCTCTGTAAGCTTAGGAGGGGGTTCCTTGTTCTGCCCTGATCCACAGCTGTACACAGAGGTCACTTGTAAAATGCTTCACTTTTACCAGGAATGCAAAGTCCC
The DNA here is from genome assembly GCA_003676055.1 of Chloebia gouldiae. NCBI lineage: Eukaryota > Metazoa > Chordata > Aves > Passeriformes > Passeridae > Chloebia > Chloebia gouldiae. The sequence continues at coordinate 2,048,768 of QUSF01000004.1, read as the reverse complement.
AACAGCAAACAGATGGGCCAAGGATTTCTCCCTCTACCAGACTGCTGTTCCTACAGTTTAGAAACTACAGAGCTCATTCTTTTCTCAAATTTGAGGAAAAGAGAGATGTGGGACCTAAGGGATACAGCAGGGGCTTGCTAATTATTCAAATGCAAAATGGTCTATTTCAGCCTCCCTCTTCCCTCTGAGAAAAACCCCTACTAAGGCATCTGATACACGGGACTGTTAAAACACCAACTGTAAGTGACAAGGACTCTCCGAATTTAAGACACTTAACAGTAAGTGATTCCTGGAATGCACATGAAGCTTTTTCCTCACCCCACAGTTACCACATACCGTTCCCACCAGAGGGTACAAGAATCCAGCCCCAACGCTGGCCCGAATGTCTCGGATTGGCAGAACAAAACCTGTAGGTGCTCCTTTTTGTTCAGGGTCATGAGACAATGACAAGTGAGTTTTAGCCATGCAGATTGGCAGGTTTCCAAATCCCTGGGAAAAGAGAAAGAAAAGGAATGACATAAGTGGAAAAAACAGTAATTTTTCCCGTACAAAAATGTAATTGCTCTATTGTACCATTCTCTGCAGACATCAGGCATTTTATTCCCCAACAAATGCTTCATCCACAGCCTGTCAGATCCACTGATCATTCTACATCCCCATTCCTCCTCTATCAAATTCTCTCCCCACTCTCCATTACGTACTAAAGAAAGAACCACCACATCCCTCAGCACATCCAGCTGAGGAAACAATTAATGGTATGGAAGTGCCAGATATACAACCTTGACAGCCAACTTACTTCCTACTGTCTTCCCAAAATGTCAAACAGCTCAGAGTTACAGTTTTGTTCAGATGAAGTCAATTAATTAAAAGTGTTTGATCAATACAATTGTAGGTTGTGAGGAAGTGGCAATTGCATGCCTTTGGGATTTTGATGGACTTGTAAAGGAATATATAAGAAGCATGAAAGCACAACTATATATGCCAGTAGTAAATGGATTGCAAAAGGAAAATTGGTCACAGCACCCTGCAGCCAATGAGTTGCCAGTCTTCACATTGCTTTTCTCTTCAAAGACCTTCAATAATGCAGAAACAGCAATGTCACACTAGAGAAGAGCAAAAGCAACATAGGAACCAGAAAACACTGAATTCAATAGTGAGATGGCAGGTTCAAAACTTAAAAAACTTTCGACATTAAGTCTTGTATAACTCACAGAACTCTTTCCCCAAAATAATTGTGACTGAGGAAAATCCACATGGATTCAAAAACTGATTAGTGGAACTTGATCTCAATGGAACATGATGGAAAAATAATCAGAGACTATTTAAAACCAGCGTAATGAGTTGTAATTCCCTAATTCTCCAAATGCTGAAAGAATGGGAGAGTATAGTAGGGAAAGATCACTAAATCCTCCCACCCTTTCTTGCCAAAACTATTACAGATGGGTACCAGGAGGTACTGGGCCACATGAGAGAGTTCTGTCTTTACTAGAGGACAAAGCCAGTTTCTCTTTTCCCACATCATTTTCTTCCTCTGCCACAGGAGCATTTAATAAGTCCTCGATAAGGACACAATTTGAGTGAGGATTCCCTTCAAACACAGCTTCAACACCCTTGTTCAGTATGGTAATTTTGAACTAAAAGCACCACTGCTACCAGGTGAGGTGGAAAACTCACCTGCTTGGTGTACAGGGCAACTTTCTCCTGTGCTTCTGGAAGTAGCTCAATGTCTCTTGCCCCGTAGACCTGCTGGGCAATAAGCCTGATCTTATCTACAACAGGTAGCTAGAAAAATAAAAAAGACAGGCAAGTCAGCATGGCCAAAGCACAAAGACCTGCAGCATCACAGCAGTTTCAGATCCTCCACATGTGTTGTTAAGTGCACTTCTATTGACATAATGCTTAATTCCATTTGCTGTAGAATGAAATACAGAGTAATTTGAGAGTTTTCAAAACATGTTTCAGTATTTCAATGGGTAGCCAAAACAGTAAGAACTGACAAACTAGGTCTGTGAGACTTCTGGAATCAATGTTTCAATTCTATCACATTTCTTCTCAATTTCTCAGCAGCCTTTTAGCCCTAAGCAACTTAAGCTAGTGAAACCAACTTATAGAAACAAAGCATCTCTGTAATAGGGTAAGTACCTACCTCCACATTATAGAGGAACTTGAAGTTGCTAGGTGCCTGGGATGCTCTCTGAACAGCTCGGGCCAGGGCCAGGGCTCCTTTCCCTCCCTCTGCCCAGTGAGTGCACTCCACAGCATCAAATGCTCCTGCCTCCTTTGCATGTTGTACTACAAGGGCCAGTTCAGCCTTTGTATCTGTCCTGCAAGGAGAAAGTTTGCATGTTTGTACCAGAATGCACACACAGTAAATTAATGTTTGTTCTTGGCAAGATCCAAAATGTGTCCAAACAAATCACAGCTACCAGAAACCACAGCCTCCTCCTTGGCTGGCATCAGCTTTAGCACCACAGCTCAAAGTACTTCTGCTGCATAAAAAGACCACACAGTGGTTGTTTGCTGTGCAGTACAACATGAAGAGACCAATTCATGCATTTTCCAACAATCCAAAACTATGGCATTCCAGTATCTGAAGGGAGCCTACAAGAGAGCTGGAGAAAAACTACTCCAAAGAGCACATACATAGTGACAGGAACAAGGGGGGAGGGTTTCAAACTGACAGAGTTGGTTTAGATTGGACACTACGAAAAAATTCTTTACTGTGAGGGTACTGAGGCACTAGAACAGGTTGCCCAGTAGTTGAAAGTGTTCCTGAAAATGTTCAAGGCCAGACTGGATGGGCAACCTCATCTGATGAAAGGTATCCCTACTCATCACAGGGGAGTGGAGCCGGATGATCTTTAAGGTTCTTTCCAACCCAGTCCATCCTATGGTTTTATGACTATGGAAATGCTGCCAATAAAACATCAACAGTACCGAGAGCAAGAGTTTGTGTAAAACACAGTGTATGAAGTGCCACAGTGTTACACCCCTGCACCATTTCCCCATCCCAGCCCACTCACTTGAAAGCATTGACAGCCACGACCACCGGGACACCAAACATCCGCGCGTTCTGGATTTGCTTGTTCAGGTTGCTGCAGCCTTTTGCCACCAGTTGAAGATTCTGTAGAGAACAGCAAGCAGGAAGCATATTTTATCAAGGGCAGGGAAACTTTTTTCCCAAACACACGAAATCAGAAGCTAAATGTCAAAATGGGAAGGAAACCACAAAGGCAAATCCCCAGTGCTGCTTTTGGAACAGTCCAGACCACTGCAAGCTCTTGGACAGGAGACAGGAAAAAGAGTGACTACTTCTAATGATCACTGATTTCAGCTCCCAGGTCAAGGTAAGAGAAACCATTTTTTATCACCTTTTGTTATGCTTAAAAAGTTAATACCTGTTCTCATTAACTCCCCACAGTAAAGCCTCAGTTTCCTCTCCGACACATTTCTCTTTAATATATTAAATATCACCAGCAGTGAATTTCATGACATCCATTTGAAGTCTGTGGCAACAGCTTTCAGTTTACATACATTTACATTTTGCAGCATCAAAGACTATTCCTGGAAATTCAGACATTTCATCCCTTCCTATGCAAAGGATAATATATACAGAAGCTCCAGGAGTGAAAGAGCTGCAGCAATGTAAAGAGTATACAATGTAAAGGGTACACAAGCATTCAAGGCATAAGGATGGAAGGTGAGACTTTAGTTCACTTTCCTCGCTTGCAAACAAGGGGGAATAAAAACAAAAACTGCTGCTAAGAAGAGAGTAATTAGAGAGGCACTCTGGATATTTTCAGAGACAGTATTTCAGCTAAGCAATTACTCCACATTGAGAGGGTTGGGGAAACAGAGTAGATACTACTATAAAAAATTGAGCATACAGACAACTGTGTGAGAAATAAAAGGCTCTGAACACTGCCTAGGCCAAAGACAATAAATGCTTAAAAGAGCAGAGCCAAAGTAACATAATTAACAAAAAAGAACATTACAGTTTGTATGAAGAAGCCTTTCTGTGGCAGCTAAATACATGACACATTAGTAATCCAGGCATGCACTGCATGACACCATCATGTCATGACCACAGTTAGCTGGTCCACTGTCACAACAGCTTAAAGATTACCTCTTCTGTGTATTCCTTTGGCAAAGGTACCCCAGCAGTGACCTGTGGAAAAAGGGAAAGAAATGGAGCTCCATAAGAATTTTATCCATGACAGCAATCCCCACTTGATTCAAGTGGGGATCAAGATAAAACACTCTACTACACGCTGATCCTTTTTATTTCTAAGACAAAAATAAAAGGAAGAAAAAAAGACTGGATGATAAAATATAGCTCAGTACATGACTCACTCTGGGACTGTTACAAGTGGCCCAGCATGCAGGCACTTCATTAGGGCAATAAAACAATCAGGTACGAACCTGCAACGTACTACAACGAAGCTGTTGGCAAACAGGGCAATATCAATTCCTTTTACAACTCTGAATTTCAAGACAATTTCAAGCTGATCTAATGCTACAAGGCTTTCCCAGTACTTACTGCAGGTCCTCCTCCATGCATTTTCAGAGCTCGGACAGTGGCAACCAACACCACCACATGAGGCCGGAGACCAGAATAGCGGCACTTAATGTTGAAGAATTTCTCCATGCCTATGTCTGCACCAAATCCTGCTTCTGTAACTACAGTAGGAAATAAAAAGAAGTTTGTGAAAGATTTCTGGGTGGAGAAATCATACTCTGATGATATAAATCAGAAACTTCTTCCAAGAAAAAAAAAATTTTAAAAAGCCCAAAGACAGTCATGATAAAAAAAGGCAGATCCCTCCAAAACAAAAATACCCCACACTCCACACACTTACCAACAAAACCATCTTTGCCCACAAGCTTCAATGCTATTTTGTCTGCCAACACAGAGGAATTCCCATGTGCAATATTGGCAAAAGGTCCAGCATGAACAAACACTGGTGTTCCCTAGAACAAGGAGGATGCAGGAGAGAGAGAAAGGGGAAATCAGAAAGAGCAATTTTGCAAATATGCAGAATGTCAGGAGCTAAGCACTGTGGTATCTGAAAGTAAAGAAAAACACTTTTAGAAGACAGATCTTAAAGCCTTCTGATCAGACATTTGTTATCAGCAATAAGGACTACAGGGCAAACAGGATTATTATAATCTCCACAAGTGGAGGTATTAATCCGCTTAGGAAAAGGATGGCTAAATCCCAGCAACTCTTTGTCATTCTCCTTCAGCCACACCATTTAAATTCCCAAAACACTTCTTGACATTAACAGACCAAAGACAGAGCAAAGTTTAGTGCATTTGCTCAGGATCATCCCACATGCCAGTGGCAGACCTAGGAGGAACCCAGCCCTCTCCCCTAGCCCTGAGCACAAAACCACAGTAAACCCCCAACTTGAGCTCAGCAGAGCCACACTGACTATGATGAATTCACTAAATCAGTTGCTCTAAGTGCCTTCTCAGAGCCAAGAATCAAGTAATCTGTGCTTACCTCGAGTGTCTGCATGAGGTTTGGTTTAACAGTATCTTTCATCAAGACAGCCAGAGCTCCAGTTACTCCCTGAAAGAAAAAAGGACACTCAGTTTCCAGATGCACCAAGACTTTGAGATGGTGCCTATGCAGTGTAAAGGCTCTGATTTTGTCCTCGTGGGCTTTTGGTAACAGAACCAAAACCTGAGAAGTCATTCAACACAGAACTAACTCTAGCCAGGGCAAAATAGAAAAATGACCTTTACATTCCTGTAAGAGGATCTGTGATTTCTGGTGGGAGCAGCCTCTTGCTTGTGACCTTGCTGGGCCATCACTTTGTAGCAAAGGCATAAAGAACAATTAATTCACGGTTCAATGCTTTGGCAAGGTTAGCAGATAAGAGCAGCAAGGGAGTAAGTATGGTTTACTGCAGCCCATTCAGCAGCAGAAAGCAATGTTCTTAGATTTGTAGGTCTATTTGTCTTGGATTTTTCTTCCTTCTTTTCAGCAACTTGGTCTACATACTGGCCTTAAAATGTCGTAACAACCTGCTACATCCTGCTCAAGTTCTTGTGCAGAAATAACTTTTTAAGTCAGCCTCTGTTCTGATGAAAACAACCAGGCTGACATGAAAGGCAAACACTGGAGCCCACATTTCCTCCCAGGTGCAAGCCACATACCCTGCTGAATTCTCCTTCCTGTGCAACAAAAGCTTATGATTTCATCCCCATGTGCTTTGGGAAGAGAAGATATGGGTTTGGTCATTTTTGTGACTGACAGTCCAGTGGAAACCAAACCAGCTGTTATCCAGCACTTGAAAAAGTAACTAAAATTGCTGTCGTGAGTCCTGAGCCAAATGTTCACAGCAGTTATGAAAACCTTGACCCATAATCTCTTTTTCTTCCCTTTCAATTTCAACTGAATGGCAGCACTCAAAGATATGAAAGACTATTTCTTTCTAAGACATTCACTGCTTTGTTTCATTAGTTTCAATCTTGGCACATGAAAGCTTATTTAACATTCAATGGATAAGCTTTAAACTTCACTCATCTCCACAATAATGAAAACTGCAGAGAAAGATTTCCATGGCGACATTTCAGACCTGTGTCGCTCAGTGGCACCTTGATACATCCCATCTCTAAAAACCTGCAGTCAGTTTTTGATTCCACATTCCTTCCCAGACTTTTTTATTGCACTTCCTGGAGGCACACCCATGGCATTGGTTGCATCACAGCAGCAGGACCCAGCCTGGTCTCTGCAATCACATTTCTGCCTGCATGAAGAGTGGGTAACACGTTCCTAACAACATGAGCCACTGGCTGCCATCAAGTGCAAACATAACAGACAAGAGAACCTGTTGTATGTTTGACACCATTCTCCATTCTGTAACTGGAATTGGCAGAATTAAATACAATTAGATTTTTAAAAAAGTTTAAAAAAATTGAGATGAAAGACTTCTATCACCTGGACTCTACAGAAAAGTCCAAGAAACTCCCAAGCCAAGCACCATCTGCCTACACAACTGATGGGCAGTAAGAAACACCCCTGTTTTCCAGAAAAAGGGTTTAACTCAGGTACTTAAGTTAAACTGGCAGCATGCTAGGTGTAGGAATTAAAATCTCAAAGCTGCCTACAGAACTTTGGCACGTGCTCTCTCATTCCCAACAAACATCTCACATAGGGATTTACAGATAAATTGTTCCAGCCTAGCACTTTTCCTACAAGGCCAGAGTCAGGCCATCAATCTACTGTTTCTTAGCCTTATCCTGGGAGGAAGTAAAACAAATAAACAACACTTCCACATCCCCCCAGAACATAAGGAATCAAAAGACCTGCAGCAAGATAGCAAGAGCTGGGTGAGCCTCAATGCTGTGTCCACCTAGCCAGAAATACAGGTCAGGAAGAAATGCCAGGGCATTGCCCCGAAAGCACAGTGAAGCATCATTTGGGAAAATGCTATTTGACACACTCCACAGCCGTGCCAAGAACTAACAATTATTACAGGGACAGCTGCACAACAGTGCTGAAGCTTGCAACTGCTGCTTAGGGCTGCTTTACACACTGGTAACAGGCATCACCAGCACTATGACATTCAGCATTTCATGAAAGGAAATTAAACATTTGTGTCCCTCATCAAAGGTTGCCTTACACAGAGCACACACTTTTTGCAAATGCTTTGGCTTTTACAGCATTCACAGATTCCCAGAAGAAGATATTTCATTGTCTGTAATTGAATTTGAAAATGCTTTGCTTCTACTCAGTGCTTTCCTCACTCCAGGGAGCCCAAGAAACAGGATGGCCAGCAGGATGCATTTGAGTTCTTCTGATTCATAAACATGATTTTTATGTAGAAGCCACCACGTAATTCCCCTGTAACTCCTAAGGTGCCAGCTGCAACTTGACACACAGCACATCACACAGGACCCTTGTCCCTGCCCAGGTCACACACACACCCTCTCTGCACAGTGAAGGTGCCACACTGGAGGAAAACTCATTAACTGCAGGGGCCAGGATTTTATCTTTGATCTTTTATATGTTAATTTCTTTTTCATAGAACTGACTTTCTGCTTTTTAATCCAAAAACTTTCAGAAATAATAGCAAAAAGCATTTAATGGCAATGACTCTTACAAGGTCATCTGCTGTAACTGGTTGTCCTTTTTTGCTGGAAGCTACCACCATTCTCCCAAATCTCTTTTTCATATCATCCAAACCATCGGCCAGGGCTAGGACTGCCATGATTTCACTGCTCACTGTGATGTCAAACTGAGCCTGCAAGAGATGAATGAAGGATATGAACTCATTAAGATTCCCCCCCAGCAATTCTTGCCTCTGTTCAATTCCCAAAACAAGGCAAATCATCACCACTGTAATAAAGAAAAGAAAGAAAAAAATACAGACATGCAATATACAAGAAATCCAAAGCATTGCTCTCAGAACACTTCATTTAATTTGGCCATTTTAAACTGGATTTTTTTTTCCTGCAAAATTAAGTAGAACCTAGTCATTCTGCTGCTATTATGTGTCTCTCCTGGCACGAACATTAGTGATTCATGTAAGAACACGTAACACTAACAAATTATATTTTTGAAGACTGAGCTTTCTAACTCATCTGATCATTGCTAAACAATACAGCAAAAGACAAAAAGGCCACCAGCAGAAAAACCAGATTCTATAGGAAATGTAGGGTAAAATTCATCTGACATAATGCAGACACTTCCACCTTAGGGAAGCTAAGCACCCTAAGGACATTTCAAGTCAAAAGAAAGAGGCTTTTTTGAGCACAATTCATTTGAACTATAAATTTCACAGTTACTTAAGGGATGAGGGGAGTCACAGCCCAATTGCCACTTTTACTCTATTGATTATACAATGAATCTAGACAAGCTCAGATACTGTGTCTACTTTTGGCCAGATAAACCCCACCGAAAACACCTGCAGCAGTGAAGATGAACCACTGTCATGACCACCTTTAGAAAGGGCACTCATGTACCAGTGTTATGCCACACACATCCCAGTTTGGGAAGCCAATACTCAGGAGACAACAGGGAAGGAGGAAAGAGACAATAAACCTAAATACAGCACTGGTAGCAAATTTAACTGTTCAGCTGAGAAGACTTTCTGCTATTTCTTTAAACAAGAGATCATGGTCAAAGATGAAAACAGCTGGAGTTACAGAAAGTTGCTTTAGGAACATCTTTTTCAAAGTACTTTAACATGTGAGAAAAGGGAACAATTACCGTCCGTGAGAAGCCTTTCTCTGTTACAGACTGTCCAATGGTGATCTTCCTAAGGAATCTGTCATTTGTATCCAGTACTGCAAGGAATGCAGAGAGGTAAGATACCCCATTGCCCATAAATTCACATCTTTGCCCTGTGACAAACACCCAGCCAGGTCACCAGTGAAGAGAAGATGGCAGTTTGAGAAAACATCCTCTCCTGAAGAACGGCAAGTGCTTCTCAGTATGATCCTTACACAAAAACTGAAATGAAATTAAGACACCCACAGATACACCAGAGCCTGCACTGCATTCAGAGGGAGTCTGCATCCCTTTGTGTGCATTAACCACCAGACCAAAGCTTCTCTGAAAAGCAGAACTGATAATAATACTCCAATTGATTTTTCACCATCATTAACCAATATGAATCCAAGAAATTACTGCAGTCGAAAAGAAATAAAATTAACACTTCATAAGTTAAGTGATGAAATGGTCAGATATTATCATTTAGTGAGAATTGTTTCATATAGCTCCATTAAGTCAAATTACCTTGGAAACACAAACTATGAAATACTGGCTTAAATTTGCTGTTTCCTTCTATATGTCTGAAATATTCCAAGTGTTTTATGAAGTATTTCCCAGGAGGCAGACTACTTTAGTCTCATTACAGGTTATGAAACAAATTCTGGAGAATACATTTCATACTTTCTTTTAAAATAGAAAGAAGAAAAAGCAATACACCTGGAGCCTAACTCAGGGAAAAAGTCCACTTTTAAAATTCTTTTGATAGTGAAATATTAAATCTGCCAGACCAGAGAATGATTCTACCTTCAACTATCCTTCAAAACCTTTTGAAAAATCTGGTCTTCATTTGCTGTCAGTCCATGACAGAGCAAGTGGGCAGATTAAAACTGAGTTTAATTCCAGAGCAGAATCCTCTTCTTACTCACAGAGCAGTAAAGTAAAAAGGCTGTTTGCTACAGTTGCTAAATTCAACTCTCTCAGTGACTGACAAATCCAGAAACACAAACTGTCACCCATTAGCAAACTCTTAATGTTTGTGAATTCAGGGCAGATTCAAGCCCCTGTGTTAGACCCTTCAGAAATGGGACCCCAGCTGCAGGCAACTCTCCCACCCAACTTAAGGAGGGAGTAACCAGCTTTGCCCTCTTTCCCATTTTCCCAGGAAACACAGTTTCAGCTGCAACTGCAAATGTCTCTTTTGACATATTTTCTTTCATTTATTGTCTCCAGTACCTCTTTGCCATGTTATGGTGCCTGGGTCAATGTCCAGTCTCACAAATGCATTTACTTCTTCCTTTGTCAAAGCCATAGGATCAGTTTTGTTAATGCCCAGTTTCTATGGGAAGAAAAGATAAGAGGTATAGTGAAAATATTCACAGAAATGTACCTTTTACTGCAGCATTGAGGCTTTGGCAGCAGCACCTCCATATTCAGAAATAAGGAGGGGCTGTCTTTTTGGGAGCCTTTCTTCCAAATCCCACAAGAACATAGGATGATCCATATCAGCATATAATGGACAGAGCTTGCTGCTGTCCAGCTTGGAAAGGGCAAGGCAGACAGTGGAGCTCATTAGGGCAGGCTGTCACCAAGCTTTGTGCAAGGCACCTACAGAAAGAGTAAGAGACAGCTCTGCAGTTCCCTCCACGCCTTGCTCTCGTCATTAGTCTCACATGCTTACATCCATTTCTCATCAGTTTGCCTGGGGTCACTGCACACAGCCACACGTATTTAAAGCCACTGCTTTCAGCATGCTGGTTAAAACAGCACAAAGGAGGAATTAAACAATTCAGTCACAAGGCTGTCAGCATCCCAGAAAGCTGGTCTTGAACACACTGAGAGGATGGGCAGTTTGCCAAGTTGCTTAATTGAGGGAAGAATTATCTCAAGAAGCCTGATAGAAGCACAAGCTTAGGCATGAGGGAGAACGATACAGTTGATTTATGAACGAGCAAGATTTTTTTAATTAACCAGACAGTTAAGTCACATTTTTCTCCTGAAGAACAGCAGGGAAGAAGAAAGTCTGTTCTTTCCCTCTTCAAGCATAAAATTTAGAAAAGGAAATAAACAATAACAATGACAGAGATGCCATCCTTCTGGAGTATTAGCATCCTGTTCACATCTTGACATTCAATAACCAGAAGAGTGGTTAGGATAGAGTTCCCTCAGCAGTCCATCAGGAGCAGCAAGCAGTATGACATCATTTCTTGCTCAGCAATGGAAGCAAACCACACATTCTCTAATGGTTTAAGACATTATAGCCAATTAGTATATCAGAGTTTTACCTTCCCAAGTAGTCTGACAATTCCAAATGGGCAACTGATCCAGCCTGAATACTCTACAGAACAAGGCTTGTACCTTGAAGGAGTTCAGCAGGGCTCAGTCTGTCCTCCTTAGCTGCAAGGTTCAAGCCCAGTGCAAAACTATTCATCTGCTAATCCTCATTTTTGCAGAAGCCAATGTGAACTTGTACATGCCCTTAAGTTTCAAAGATCAGAGGAGCTATGGGCTGCTCAGGGGCTGCCATTCAATGACAGGGCCACTTATCTAACTGGGAATTCTTTTTTTTTTTCTTTCAGAGGAGAAATTTGCCATGTAGGGAATGGGTGGGTTTTTTTATTTTAATTTTTCTTTGTTTTCTTAATCTGGGTAAGACAAACAAAATTCTGTATGTTCTCTTTTTGCTGAATTTTATGAATTTTTTTTATGCTATGCTTTCTACACAGCTACACATGGGAACCACTAATCTCCAGCTGTATGTTAGGTACAGAGACTGATTCTGGTCCTTTCTAAAACTATATTAAGGACACTGAAATGACATTACTAATAAAGAATACTAACCTCTCTTTCTTCCCACTGTGTTAACCATAGAGTATTTGACAAGAGATATAGCAATGATTCCTCCCCTTGGGCTACATCTGTTTTCTGAGCTGAATGAAGGGTTACCACACTTCTGCACATTTTGTGTAAAAAATAAATGTCAGCAGAATGATCTAAGGGACAACACAGGGGCTTCTGTAATGTAGCTCTGCCTACCTAAAGGATAAGTAAATGGAACAGAACCAGAAACCAAAGAGAAAGCAGCGAGCTCACCTGTAGCCTTCGGATCTGAATGTCTGAGAACTTCCTGACACCATTGACAGATGGTACCAAACGGTTGTAGAGAGCCTTGCAAAATAACACAAGCAGTTAATCAGCACTGCTGGCACATCCAAAACAGCCTGGCCAAAGTGGGCTGGGATCAAATACATGACAAGGGAGGATTGTACCTGGTCAGACTGAGTCTGCTCATGGAACATGCGTGCGTCAATAGCAGCAGCGACCAGGTTGTTGGCTGCAGTGATGGCATGGATGTCACCAGTGAGGTGAAGGTTAAACTAGAGGACATAAAACATTATCAGTTACCTCATCCTGCTGCAATTTTCATTTATTCCAACTCACCGTAGACAGATGGAAAGAGAAGTATTAATAGTAATGTTAAAGTGGGTGAGGGTGGAGGGGGAGAGATTGCTCAGTGCAGTATGTGGAAGAGAGGAAAGAATTTCTTTAAAACATAAAAATGCCTCCCCCACATTCATGTCATTTTACAAACTTCTAAAACAAAGCTCCCAAATAAAAAGTTGTTTGTTTTTTTTTTCTTTTCCCTTCCACCAGAACAGTTCTCACAGGCTCCTTTGGCACTTAAAAGACCTGACTTTAGCACACTCTGTCTTCTGCATTGCACCTCCTTCACCTTCCTACTGACCCCCTCAAATGCACAGCAGGTTTCACACATACATTAACTGAAGTGGCTGCTGCTCCCACAAGGGAGTCTGAGCTAAACTGGAACTAGCAACCTTGTGCAGCACTAGCAGTGGAGCTCTGTGGCTGCACAGAGCTCTGCTTAAGGTAACCACCCAAACACAGAATCACAGGCAGAACTTGTAGACCACATACTACACAGTGACACTGCTAGTAGTTTTCTTAGTTCTAGCTCATTAAAACATAGTTTGAGTGGGTTTGGCTGCATGAGTTATCTGGCTGCACTGTAGCTGTGAAGCTGGTGAAGGACCTAGACTGGGTATGAGGGAAAATTTCTGCATGGAAAGGGCTGTCAAGCACGGGAACAGGCTGCCCAGGGAAGTGGTGGGGTCACCATCCCTGGAGGTATTTCAGAAACATGCAGTGGCACTTGGGGACATGGTTTAGTGGTGGGTCTGGCAGTGCTGGAGGAATGGTTGGACTTGGTGATCTTAAAGGTCTTTTCCAACCTAAATGATTCAACGATTATGGCAGGTGAGTAAAAGGTGTGATTAAAACCATCCTCTTCATCTCTAGCAAAGCAGTAAAGGAAGAAGATGAAAAGGGGATATTAGAAAAGGTTCTGTGACAGACTACCTTACACACCATTTTACTGAAGCCTTGTTACTGTGGTCTCAAAACCCACAAAGCTAAAACAGAATGCAGCTAGTCACAAACCAATTATAAATCCAAATTAGTAAATGCTAATTTTTGTCTTATTCTGCATACATGCAACAAGAAGCAATTATTATTACCTTTGTTCTACAGTATGAACTCAAAAATTTTTCACTTGCTACTTTTTTCATAAGATGAAAACTGCATGCAGAATTATTAAGACGTATCAAGGTCATATTTTACCAGACATACATTGACTAAAACACCCCCCCAAAACCATGTTTATTTGTACCACATGGGTCATACTTAAAAACAGCCATTCCAGCCAGTTTGGTTCCCAGAGTGTGGCTATTTCCCACTGCAGCACACAGTCAGGTATTTTGGCTTGTCTTACTAACACTCCCAAAGAGGAGGAGGTTATTTTTCCTGTCACATCTATTCTTCACACATGCTCTTGGCACGTGACTAAATCAATATTCTGCCTCCTGAACATCTTTATCTTTTATGGATTTGCTGCATCAATTAGAACAAACAGCCCCTTCTGATCGTTTCTACTTTTCTTCCTGAAATTGTCCTGTGTCAATCTACAATGCATGAGACAAAGGTAGAATTCTACAGGCAATTACTGTGAGAGCTGAGAGAGGCATGAGAGCACATGCTACACGTGCTTTTTAATTCCCTGCTTCCAAACACAGAATTTTACTAGTTGCCAAGTCATACCAGAAATATGCTCCAGCACCAGCCCCCCATAGGCTGAGGTCTTGGCACTGCTGATTCCCAAATTCCCATTTCCCAGTTCAACTTAGTAAATTAAAACACAAGTACACCAAAATAGCTCACAGAAAGAGTTGGTGGCTGCCACAACTGACAGAACTATGCAATATTCTTCCAAAATGCATTAAGCCATTATCATCTTCATTTCAGCACTGGGAAAATGAGGCACAGGATGTACTTTGCTCCAGGGTACACAGCAATTCAAGGCAGAGAAGGGGAGGGAAGAGAGGAACTGGGAATTCCTAGCTCTATGAAGTTTCCTGACCATGAAGGCACACTTCTGAGACAACACAAGGATGGGTCTTTGCTAAAAAAACAAGCTTTGATGAAATCAAGCACCCAGTTCTTTCAAGTGCTACCCTAGGTCACAAACTCATATATTTTCTAAGTTATCTGACTGCAGTATCTCTTCAGGGTCTGTGAGCTGTGAGTGCAATGAGGCTTTGTATCAAGAATTACCTCTTCCATTGGGACAACTTGACAATAGCCACCACCTGCAGCTCCACCTGCAGAGAGACAACAGTCAGACCACACCAACGCAGGTGTCTCCAACCCAGAATGCTAAAACATCTGTTTGCTTAATGGCTCCAAGAGGGCAGCAGTTCCCACTGAACAGCTGAGCTTAAGTCCCAACACAGTACCCTGAAGACAAAACTGAAAAACTTACCCAAAGCTCATTTTTGTTAAAATAAATGCACTTGTAACTAGAAATAATGTAGAACTACAGTGCAGAAGAATAGTATTTCTGAATGCCATCTTTGTCCATTTAGGTCAACTGCAAGCAACAGAACAATCATACCTTTTATGCCAAAAGTTGGCCCCTGAGAAGGCTGCCGAACACAGGCAAAGACATTCTGGTGAAGGTGTGCTCCTAAGGCTTGGACAAGGCCAACAGTGGTGGTGCTCTTCCCCTCTCCCAAGGGAGTGGGAGTTATTCTGCAGCAACAAAGCAGAAAAGACACAATTACACCCTTGTACTGGGTGAGAATCAAATCCCAGGGGTGAAACAGTCACCGAGTGATTGCAGTTAATGAGAATTCAAATTCTGAACTGGCTCATACTTCAGCTAATCTTCATCAATTCAAAACTGCAAAAAGATTGGCAAATCATCACATAACTGCAGCTCTGAAACAATTTGCTAGTTCCTACTGAAGGCAGGCTACTAGACCAGGAGAAGTTTGGCCAGGAACCAGTCTACCCCTCATAACCCTGACCTGTAGACCAAATTCATCTGCTGGAAAGAAATGTTAAGCTACGTTCCCACTGTTTGCCACAAGTGATCAATCTACTTCCCAAACTACTACAATTTCAGAGTGTGATTTACTAAAACCCAGAGCACCCCATACAGTCACCCCACCAAAAGACAATTCCACAACAAGCCATGCTAATAAAATTTCTTTTCATCTTGTGATGTCTCAGTTCAGGAAGCACCCACCCAGTAACAACGACGTATTTGCCATCTGGCTGGTTCTGCAGACGTTTCAGAACTGAGAGCTGAACCTTGGCTTTAGTTTGGCCATAGAGCTCCACCTCATCAGGGAAAAGGCCAACTTCTTTTGCAACTTGATCAATGGGCTTGGGCATGCAAGACTTGGAGATTTCAATATCACTTAAAGAAAAAGAGCAAGATGAGTTCATAAGTCAAAGACTTCCACAAATTCCCCCGCTTCTGTAGGGAATAAACTACAAACACCTAATCTATATTTTAGAAATCAATCTTTAAACCCTACTGGTTAAATAAATCAATCCCACAAGTATCAGGTACATTAGAACAGACACATTCTCAGAGTTGCCTTTCTAAAAATAAAAAAAAGGCCAAACCCAAAACAAACAATAACCCCTCTCCCCAGCCTCCCCATTTTCCCAAATGCCTTTTGTAGGCAATGTGTTATGGTATGATCCCATATGGTATTTTGCCTATTTTCAGCTGCTCCCTGGGGATTTGAGCAACTCCTATTCGAAGATACTACTGTATGTACTGTACTGACAATTTTCCAAAATACAACTTTTTCACTATTTCCTGAATCAGCAACCATCTAGCTAGCCTGAAGTCTGTGAAAGTCCAAGAAGACTACACTCCAAGAGATACCACAGCACCACTGCAGCTTAGCTGTTTCCTCAGGAAGACCTCAGAATGCCTTAATTTGAAAGCATTACCTTGGAACAGGTATCTTTAGGGTAAGCTGGTTGTATTGGATGGTCCATTTGCCAGGCTGGAACTTCTCCAGAAAACGCTGTGCACTCTCCACAGTGCTCTAAAATGAGCAAGTGAATGTATTAAAGCAACCACCACTGCACAAACTGCACTGGTTAACAAAGAGACCAGAAAGGTCTACTCCTCCTGAATGTCTCAGTCTCAGTTTAAACCAAAGTGCTTTTATTAAAGCATTTGCTAATAATCCAAAATGAGATTCTGCTTGCTGTTTTCTTAAAAAAAAATCCCACCATATCCATCTCTCTACTGATTTTCCAGTGTGCTGAATTTTTTGGGGTGTTCTGTGCCAGCAGGGTTTTTTAAGCAAAGTATGGAAATAGAGGGAGCTGGTTTATACTGTTACTCTCCTTTCTATCCACCCTAAAGATAGTTTCAGAATTACAGTCAGAGCATTATAGGACAGGACCATTTCTTATGGTTTTGAGTGACCACACTCAAAACCCCCTAAAAAAATCTCCCAAAACTGACCAAGCAGAAACCTCTGTTCTGACATTCCATAAAGTCCATCTTCTTCCTCAGTTAACTGAATCCAAATTGTCTGGACTAGAAGCTGGAAATCCTAACTGGATTTGTCAAGAGCAAGAAGGGAGCAGCAGCTGCTTTGGCAGTGTGCTGATGGCCAGCAGCAACACCCCCCAAAGCAAACACAGAGGAGATGACCACAGTCTGCTCAGTACCTGCATTAACATGGCCACAGTCATGGGCCCAACACCACCAGGAACTGGGGTGATGAAAGAAGCCTTTTCCTTTGCTGAATTGTATGCCACATCTCCCACAACTCTTTTTCCACTGGCCTTTGTGCTGTCTGGGGATTTAAGGAGAAAAGTAAGTTACACATCACATTTCAGCACAGCAACAGAGGAGACAGCACTGACTGAAGCTGAAGTCTTTAATTCTGCTGGAGCAAACAAAATAGAAGCTGAGTACCCAAGAAGCTGCAAAGAAAGATAAAACAGCTAAGACAACATCACAAGATGAAGCTGTTATCATCATATTTCACTTGCAGAATGTCAACAGCTCATGCAACACATCCTCCCATTAAGCACCATTTATCCTCAGCCAGACAGATCTCCCTTTCCTGGAGATGCAAGTCTTTTCTCAGTGGCTCATTGCCCACAGGGCAGTTTGAATGAGATATAAACCAACATTCATGAAGAGGTGAGAGATGAAACATGGCTGACTTGTTCCAAACCCCCCAGGTTTACATTTGCTCTGCTCCATTTTGGAGGGCATCTGGGCCTTACTATTGAATAAAATCAGCTGCTTTTACAGAAACTGAAGGCAGAAAGTGCTGAGCTTTTCAGTTATCTCTGCTAGTTTAATGATGGACCAGTAAATACTGCAGTTCACAGAGATCAGTCTTGTCAAAACAAACTTCACAGCTGCCTTAAGAAAGCTTCAGTAGGATAATCTTTCTCTCGGGCAATGTATTTTGCTATATCCTGCTGAACTATATGACCTGACAATTCAGAAGCAGATATAGTCCTTTTTTCCAGTGGTGACCTTTAAACCCACCCATAAAGAGAGGAAGAGACAAAATAAATTAGTAAACTAGCACAGTCATCTAAGGAAATCACTGATTACAGAACATAAAATCAGAAAATTTAAGTTGCTCCTGGAATGGCAGATTCTCACTTCAGATAAAGGACTCCAGGGAGCTTCTAACCAGTGTGAAAACCTGAAAACAGATTTTAATGTTGTTCTATTGAAATCTTATATTGCATACAGTAAGTGTATGTTTGAACAGAACACAATCAGTAACTTTCATATACATCTGGTGAGGGGGAGGATGGAACAGAAACCAAACTCCTCAACAGCTGATTATGTTAAAACCAAAGCGAGAACAAAAGCCAACATTATTTTTTAGCTGCATTGTTACTGACAATTAGCAGCTTGGATGCTTTGCTGTGTGTTTTAAGCAGCACTACTTCTCCCTAAAGCTCAAAGCCTGAACAACATCACAGCTGGTAACCAGTGTTTCTGCAGCCACTGTCAGTTTGCTGCCTGAACTGCAGAACAGCCCGGCCTTCTCCCCTAGAGACCAATTTAATTAAGGCTGCAAACAGTAAATAATGTAATTTTATTTTCTTCCAAGGATGCCAAGCAGGCTCATCAGCCATCCTGGCCAGGAAGGCTCTTGGCCCAAGAAGGAGGAAAACAAGCTGGCACTCCAGACTGCCTCATCTGTTCCACAGACACAGAGATGAGCACACCAAACAATCCCCCAGTCCCTGCTTCTGCACCTCTCACCAAGCACTGCTGAGCACAGCCTAGGAAATATTCAATTACCTGCAAAATATTCTTTTGAAAAAAAGCTCACACACAACACTTGCCATCTCTCCCCATAATTTCACCTTCTCAATATTCATCATCCCACTCTTAAAAAATACAAACTAGTTACAGGGAGTATCACTGACACTATAACCATGCTGCAAAAAAGCTGCTCTCATATTCCACTCTCACAGCTTCTTGTTAGCAAGGGCTGCAAAATCCCGTATCAGGGAACTCTGGAGGAGCAGAGTTGCTTCCTCCATCAGGACTCAGAGAGGGACATTCCAGGGACTGTCACCTCTGGGAATATCCTCTACCTGAACTGCTTTTCCTTTCTGTAGCAGAGCAACTTCTACAGGCTTGGAATAAGGCATCCAGAGTATTTGCTGGACCAGCCCTCCAACTGCAGCAGTGGGGAGAGACAAATACAACCCAGTTTGGAAAGCAAGAGGCACTTGTCTGTTCTGGTAGAGATATCAGGAGATTGTTTCTTCCTCTCTGTCTACCTGAAAGAAATTCTGTTAATTGCAGTACACCAAGCCAGATGTGGCTAAAGTGTCTCTTCCAGCCTCCAAACCAGCACCCTGGGAGCATTCAGGCACCCTCCATTCACAAGCACAACAGCTGCATTTGTATGGTGCTACTATAACTTGTCCTAACTCCAGCTTGGCAAGACTGCACGAGGTAATGTCCTGATATACCAACTCAGTTTGGGATCTGCCTGGACAGGGCACCCTGCCTAGCAAACCAAAGGCATATCCAGAGATTGCCATTGCTACAACTCACAGCTGCACCTGGAGGCACCTAGCTGGGTACACGTATACCTGTGGTTTGTGCTCTCACCCCATCACATTCAAAGCACCATCACAGCTTTGAAGCAGCAATAGCAACAATATTCTATCTGTACAGTGACTTAGCTGGAGAAGCCAGCAAGCTGGCTGCTGTTCTTTCTGTAGCACTGCAAGTTCCACAATTCTGGAATTCTGGTACTCATTTCCCAAAAGATTCATCTGAAATTTTTCTTGCAATGTACCAGAGGAGAAAAAAAAAATCAGGAAAATTCAGCAGCTTCAGAAAACCAAAGGAAAGGAAAAAAAAAAAAGAGAAAAAGAGCCTGTAGCATCCATCATTTAAAAATGTGACAGTTTCCATGATACTCTATCAAGTCTCAATTATCAAATCTCAATGCCATGAAGTGTATTCCATGTGACACTGACTGGGCTGGGTGCACAAGAAGCTCAGATGTCAGTGCACTGCTCAAGGCAGGCTAATTGCAAAGGAACAGGGATGAGTCCTCAGAGATCCAGTTCACATAAAGCCTGAAAAAAGGTCATACCACCATATATCAGAAACACAACGGGGCTTTTATTTGCAACATGTCAGCTGGGGAGGCTCCAACCCATTCTGCTTCATGCACTTCAGCAGTGACCTTGTGGGTTTTGGCAAATGGATTAAGTTTGGGCTGTTTGGAACAAAACCATCAAGCAACAAACAGCAACAGCAGATGATTTTTTAGTTTTAATTAGATAGAGGACTCATGTTTTTAAAAGCAGCCTAATGTCAACTTTGAGTAACAAGACCACTGAAGAGAAATTTCTTTACATTCTGTTAAATAATGGCAACAAAATGACTGATTAATTATGAAAACTACCTTTTAAAAGCCTTGTGGGTGTAGCACAGAAAGAGTGACTAATTTTCCATATCATTCAATATCTGTAATTTGGATTTAAAATGAGATGAAAACAGAAATTGCCAGACTGTCTGTAGCATCTTTATAAGGAAGGAGCAGCTAAGTGAAACCCTACCCTAAAATCCATTATGTTAAAGCACTTTATTCTATGCCTGAGCCATTGTCACCAATACTCTTGCACAATCTGCTTTGTTTCAAGACAACAGCCATTCAAGCCTAAGAAGTTAATGCTGTGATTCAACAAATCCACAGCTACTTTAAGAGAGTGCTTGTCATTTCTGTACTTCAAAGGGAACTGCTTCAACAGATCCAAGCACGAAGGGATGACAGCAATGCCCTGTGCTCCAAAGTGACAACAGTGACAAGACTTCACCATGTAGCTGGGGCAAATTAAATAGATATTCTGTTGCAATATTTCGTAGGCCTCCTCTTTCCTCCATTTAATCATCAACCTCATTGAAGGCTGAATCAAAACTGCTACAGATCTGCAGTAGGAAAGTCCTCCAGATTATTATTCTCTTTACTTTGGCATTGTCAGAGGTTATCATCACTACTTAAGACAGACTTACAGGAGAAAGAAGTCCATTTGGACCACAGACACCAAGGAGATAGTATGCATGAACTTAGCAACTGTATTTATACACAAACACACCCCCACTTGTTATACACTGCTCACGCACCTGGCACATGGTTAATTCCACAGTCTATTACGATTGCACCAGGCTTGATCCATTCACCTTTTACCATTTCAGCTCTACCAGCTGCAACCACCAGGATGTCAGCTTTGCCAACCTACAAAAAAATTTAAAAACAACGAACAACTGTGTATCACACTGGCAAGGGAAAAATGCAGAGCTGCATCTGCAGCAAGTTAGATTAGCTTGAGCTGCAGTGAAACTGTGCTCACCCACTGCTATTGGAGGCATGGAAGGGCACTCTCAGCAGTTAAAGGTAGTTGCCAGTTCCTTGGCAAGGACAAATTCCTGCAGCTAGAAATAATGGCCTATTTTCACACTCCTACCCTGAACTATTGCTAGTCAACACTTCACAACCTCCTCTGAACTCCTCCATGATTCCCAAGTGGATCATACAGGCTACATTTAGATAAAATTAAAGCCTTCTGAATATTCTACTCTTCCTTCAAATATTCCTGCACATTCAGTGCTAGAAATATACCCAGCACTCATCAGACAGCAAGAACTCATCTTGTTCAGCCAAGAACAACCCCTGCACAGAACTAAGCAGTACTTCACTTGTGACAGCACTGTCTTGTGCTTTCATGTCCAGGACTGCATAACACACAACTCCAGGGGAAGCTGACTCTTATTTCAGCACTAATATTCATTCAGGGACTATTCAGTAAATTTGACAGATCCAGTCATGAAGCGGTTAAAGACACCGATTAAAGCTCGTTGTCAGCTCCTGCACTGCTTCATTCACATTTGCTTAGGAAGCTGCTATCCCTTGGATTTTTTTTCCTTTAATCTTCAAGGGATATAAACTATTTTTAAGATACCATTAAGTATTAGCACTTCAATTTTTAATCAACCTAATGATGGTCTTGCTGAACAGCAACTTAATGATGTGAAGCATTGCAGTGTTTCTGATCTACTTTGTGAGTTATATTCAAACACTCCTACTCCCTTTTCAGCTTTAATACTTGCCTACAGAGCCTGGCAGTGCTGATGGCTCTACGAAATCCAAGTAGGTGGCAGCACAGCAAAACACTATTTCTGTCACTCTCACTGCTGAAGAGGAAAATGGTACCAACTCCCTGTCATAGAAAATCGACTGAAAAAAATAAAGCAACTGAGAAATCATTTGGCCTAACATTTCTCAGCCATTAGAGCAGAAGACCACCTGGTCTTTTTGGTAAAAAAAAAATAAATTAAAACAACAAAAACATATGCTGTTTTGCCAACCCCTACATGGAGATTAGGAAGGGATGATTGAATTCTCAGCACTTGCTCAAAGACAACAAAAATAATAATTTTATTGTTATAATTAAACCCATCTAATTAAGTGCCAAAAATAATAAAGATCCTAGTCCAGTGGAAGTATTTACACAACCACGCACTGAGCAGGACTGGGAAACCAATTCAGATGAAAGACATCCCAGACCTAATGACTACTCACAGCAGCAGCACACTGTGCTTGGAGCAGCAGTGGCCTGGAACAAGTAACTACAGCCTGCCCTTACCTCCTCAGCCAGGGTGGAGGTCTTGGAATGGCACGTGGTGACTGTTGCATTATTCCAGAGCAGCAGGTCATGCATGGGAGCGCCCACGATCTTACTGCGACCGATCACCACGGCTCTTTTCCCTGCCACCTGGACACCTGCACCACAGAGAGTCAGGAGAGAGCAAAAAAGAGGTCACTGTGCAGCCTGGTTCCAACTGCTCTGGAGTCTTGGTCAGTTTAAGTCTGGCCCTGGTACTTCGGAATTCTGCTCTTCTTTGTTGTGTGTGGAAGGGAATTGCAGTTGGCAGGGAGGAAGGAAAGACCATTTTAACCTACTTCTTTTACTGTCTAAGGCAGCAGAGATGAAATGTGGTATCTCAGCAAAAGTTGTGAAGCAGAGCCTTGCAACGTGTGTAATTTCTATACTTATTGAAGCCTACTGAACTCATGAATAATGTATGGAAGCCTCCTTACCTGTCTGCCTGATCAGTTCCATGCATCCCTTTGGCGTACACGGAATAAAGCAGTCTCCAAGGTCTCCTCTAGAGAGTTTCCCAGCATTGATGCTACTTAAGCTGTATTTTGAAAGAATAATAGGCCAAGTAAGATACCCAGCCTCACTGTTCAAGAGAAAATAAAGAAAAAAAGGTTTCTTTCTGGAGTAGCTGTCACACTCTCCAGGGGTGAAGCCAGTTTACCCATCCACATCCTTCTCAGGTGCAACAGCATTGGTTATTTTTTCTGTGTTGATGGGTTTATCAGAGTCAAGTGGCAGCTGCACTATAAAGCCATGAACAGCTGGGTCTGCATTCAAAGAGGCAATGCACTTGAGCACCTACAACAGCAAACACCAAAAAACTAATGGCTGATGAACTGAAATATGACTTATGCAAGAGCAAAAAACATAATCCTATCTGGATTAAAAGATACAAACTTTATGTTTAGTTTTTCCACCCAAAAGTATAAATCACTTACATTTTTTATTTAAAAAAATAGCTCCTAAGGTCTCTAAATTTTACATTGCAGTGTTTTAGTTTTCTTTAAAAAAAACACAAAAATACATCAGCAGGTTCAATTATTTTTTCATTAGTTAGTATCAACAGGCAAGTAGTCCTTTTTATACAATGACAGCGTAAAGATATCTTCAGCACAACACTGAAGTTATGTATTTTTTCATCACTGGCTGTATTACTTACATCAGCTTCTGTTGCTGTGTTTGGCAATTTTATGTGATTGGCACTGATCCCAATCTGCAAATGAGAATAACAACAAATTATCTGATTTCTGAATTGACCTGGCTAATCTCTCTATCCAGCTAAATCACAGCTGCATTCTGTCACATTTCCCAAGACTATCTCCATTCCTGAGGCTCCAAGTCCTACGATTTAGAAATACCATCAAAGAAAGATTAGTGCTTTGCCTACTGAGTCTGTCTCTTAACTGTCCTATTCACCTTTTGACATGAACAACATCAGCTTTGCTTAACAGCACACTGCCTTAAAATACCAGCAGAAATGCCAGGTATCACCTAGGGAAAAATGCACTCATCTGTGTTCCTGCTCTGTTGCAGCATGTAATATTCCACCTGTGACAAGCACAAAGCAACTGCAGGCACAAGGCATTCAGGGAAGATAAGGACAAGGCCATGGGTCAGGAAAGACACAACACTTCAGACAAATGGAATCTGTGATGATCACACAAAAAGTGGCACCAAGCCACACTGCTGTGACCACAGGACCCCACTTGGCTCTCCAGTCACACACCTACACTACATTCTTGTAGCTGACAACTCAGGCCAACACTGCTTTCTCCAATACTGCAAAAACTTAGACAAAACTATTGACTTGCATCTGGGTTTTCATATTCAGATCTCACCAACTGTAGGAGGGTAGAAAGTAGTCCTAAAAGTCCAGGATTACCTCAGCAGCAGCCTTCAGCTTCATGTTAATGTAGAGGTTTGAATCATCCCGATTTCCAACCTGGGGATGAAAAGACAGTTAAATTACAGCACAGAATAAAGACCCACACACAGACTGAGATGGGCTTAACCCTCAGCTTCCTTGGATCCACATCAAGGAGACAGAGTTACTCCTGAATTACTGTAAAACACACTGATAGAGGATGCAAACAGCTGGAGCTAACAGGAAAGTTCTTTCAACTACAAGGCAGTTAAAGACAAGCTCTCTGATCTCCTGGACAAACTATTTGCACCTGTTGAAAAACCTTAAAAACACAGTGGTCTCCAAAGCAGAAAATATTGCCTGCCATCTGATCTGAGAAACTTAAATCCTTAGCTAATTAACATCATCAGCAGGTGCTGATAACATTCAATTATCTGATTAAGGCTTTCAGAAACCCTGGGCCTCTTTGATATCCAGGAATTTGAATTTTATGTACATGTGTGCTTTGATGGAGATATTTCTTCCACTGCTATTTTGAACCTTGAGATTTTCCTGCCAAACAAAAAACCAAAACAAGGACAAAGTGGTGCACGAAGAGAAAGCACCAAGTGGAACAAATGCCTACAGTTTTTGGCAGTACTGAATACTTATAGTAAAATTGCATTTCAGGAGACCACTTGCATCATCCATTATGTTTTGTTAAAGGTAATACTCCTTCTAACCTTAAGAAAACAGGGGTCAAATAAGGAAAAGCTGATAAGCAAGCTATTGAAATTCTGTTCCCTGGTACTTGGGAGCCATCCCTGGTTGTCACATAGACTGCAAGCTGCAGGGGTAACCTGATCACCCAGTACACATTGGTTCTTCCTCCCTAGGTACAGATAAAGGGGCTGTCTCCCCTGTAAAGTCTACTGGATATAGGAAAAGGTTTGTTTCATACAGAGCAGAGAAGCAGGAGATGTCAGCAAACATATGTTTTGTGAATAAGGAATTACTGACAACAGGACAAAAAAAATTAACTGACTTATTCTTTGAGCTCAGAGGACACCAGATGCCTCCCAAGAACAGAGCACATAATATATGATATGCTATAAATAAGAAACAGCTCTTTGTCTTGACTTCACTGAAAACAGACAGCTGCAAATATCAATATTAGGAGATGAACTCCAAGCCCAGTTTGTTTGACAGCTTACAAAAGTGTCAGACAGCCAAAGAGCAAAACAGGTTGCAAAGGACTCTGACAATTCAGGACTGAATACAAAACCCACCAGGAAAACAATCCAACAGTGCCACAAGACAGCAATTTTTGAACACAGCTTATGAGGTCAACAGTTCAACAGCTTTCATCAAAGCACTACTAAATTTTTAGACCGTCCTTCCTTTCTTCCAAGCATCTGCAGACAAAGCTTCTGTAGAGACAATCTACTAAAGCTAATGGAAAGGAAAATCAGAAAGGAAACCCAAAACAAAACACAACCACAAATTTGTTCCTGGCATCAAAGAGGAGCATGGCCTTTTTGTGCTATGGTGGTAACAGCACTGGAATCTACAGACATGCACTCTGCAGGAGCTCAAAATACTGAATGAGGACAAATGCCACTTCTCTAAGCAGCCACTCGACACTCCCTCAATCCTTTGTGGACACACAGGTCCTTCCTGCAGCATGACACTTGCTACTGCCAGTCACCTTCTGACCTAAGCAGAGTTTCCATTTTTTATAGCTGCAAAGGAAAAAAATGATGCCAAACACAGGTCAAACCCCTGTACCTGTCATGTGCTTTTTACCTCTGCAAGCCTTTCTGGGTAGACTCTAACACTTGCTCACTTCTGAGGGATATCCAAGTCAGCAAAAGGATGTTGTTCCATCCCTTGTACTCAAAGTCATCTTGGCCATAGGTCGTTTTAGTTTTGTTTGGGTTCCCTTCCATTCACCACCCCTCTTTTTTCTCTATGTTTTTACTAACAGTAGATCAGATCACTTAATAAACATCCCATTTGGAGGATTTCTGGTACAAACACATCTCTGAAAGCTGCCAAACTTCAGGGCTCACGCAAGTGCAGAGATTTGGAAGGGAGTCTACAAGCACTGCTTGCTCTCAATAGGCAAACATCTTGATTTCAGCCTTTCACAAACACAACACTGCGACAGAGAATAGGGTCTGAAGAAAGAAATAAAACAACTTAAAAAACCCCCAAAAATATTGGACTCTGATACCTGGCAAAAAGACATAATAGGATTGTGTCACCATCTCACAGAGAACACTGTTCCTAATAAAATGCTATCAACTACAAGGCAGCTTTTAATGAAGCTTATCAGCTGTGCCCTTACCACTGCAAAGTGACTCATATTTTCTGTAGTTGTCATTAAAGAAAACAATACCTGCAAAATGGCAAGTCCTGGTCTGAAGCCTGGAAATTTCTCAGTCATCTCAACAACTTGCTGCTTTAGTCTCTCTCTCACTTGTCTGAAAAGGGGAAAAAATGAAAACAAATACACGGTAGAAGTTAATGATGGGGCTGAATTCTGATACAGTCAGGAGTTGTAGAAGTGACAGATGGGCAGACTGGCAAATATGTACTTATGCCTTGAGTACAGAGCTCCCAGCAATCTCCAAATAAGATTGATGTCCACAAATCACCGAGACACTCTGGAACCAGGTTCACTCAAATTTATTTAAATAACTTTATAGTTTTGAAGTCCACATTGTGCTTCTTCATGCTCTCATAAGATATGAGGGTAAAACAAAAGGGTTCAAAATTCTGCATCGAAATTATTGGGATTTCAAACTCCTTTCTCAAAAGGAAATCCTCTTTCCACCTATACTGTACTAAAATTACCTGAATCCCAGAGGCACCAGTTGTCACTGTCATACAAGCTGTCTGGCAAAGGATTATGAATCTACAATGGTAAAATTCTGGGAAATAACTGAGCAGGCATGAGGTAAAGCAGATAGATAAAGATAAAGCAGGGAAGAGAATGGGAGGTGGACAGAGGTGAGGAAAAGTCACCAAACCCCGGTACACAGCTCAGGTGAATTCTTCAGTAAAGGCAGGTTTAAGGATACCATTGTAAAAAACCACAGCTTTGAAACAGAGCACTGATTGGTTGTTCCAGTTCAGATGTGAACTCACACCTGGTTTACCATGGAATGTTTTAATAACGAGTACCCAGAGCTGAAATTAGCCACAGACAGCTCAAAAGTCAGTTATCACCTCTCCCCAGCCCTGCACTCCCCTCCAATTTCTCAAGCACTCTCTGGCTCCACAGGCATAATCTTTCACCAGGGAAGGTGGAGGCCCAACTGCTCCATCTCCTCACCAGAGGCAGTCAGGATTCTGAAAGAACTGACCAGCTCTGTCCATCTCACGGGCTCATGGCACTGCACAGAGCCTGTGGCACAGCACTGTGCCAAATGTAAGAGACCTTCAGAAGCAAAAGCCAGGTAAGCAAAACCTCACAGGACACTAGAGGCTTGACAGGTCTGTCCTCCATGTGAACTCCATCCTGTGTCCCACCCCCGTTCTCTGAGATGAGAAGGTGCTACCACCACACTGAGCAAATCTACCCTGTACCAAACAGCCTTTTGTTTAAAACACAGGTCTCCTTGTGCTCATTTACTCTGAGATCAGTATCACCAGTCTGCTACCTCCCAAGTGGGACCAGACTTCCCAGAGTGGAGCAGGTGCTGGTGGTGCCACTTAATTAAAAATGTGAAGGCTAAGGGTACAGGGACAGGGTATGTAGCTGATGCCAGCTGGGAGGCTGTGATCCCTGCATAGAGGGAAGCTCCAAGAAAACAAATACCCAGCGAGGCAACTCTACCCTGCAACCATGAGCTCCACATTAGGGCTGCCAAAGGCAGGAAGACAGGGAAATGGGAGCAGCACACAGCTCTCTCAACCCAGCAGCACTGATCCCAGGGGACAGCTGCAGCTGGCCCAGCTAGAAGCAGCCCCAAGGCTGTTTGAAGCCTCATCTCAGAGGGAGCCACAGCATCCAGCTACATCCCAAATCATGCATGTCTCCTGCTGCACCCTCAATCACATGGAGCTCAGAGCTCAGCTGCACCTGAGGAGTGGGTTCAGAATATTTATAGGTGTTTGCATCTGGCCAAGTGGTTCAAAGTCTCTTAACAAGCTTCAGTGGAAGCAACTGTTTTCAGCCTTCAACCACAGTTCTGAGCCTTCCTTGAGCTGTCACCTCTGTAGAACACCTGACACTAAGACCAGCTGATGAGTTCAGAAAACAGGCTCATAGCAAACCTTATCCCAGCAATTCTATGTGCTTAAGTGACAAAAATTCATCTGCTGGGTAGCAAAATCCCCAACTGCCTCTCCTTACACTCCAGCTGTAAGCCCCTAGGGAGGCAGCTGAGCTGGCTCATGAGCAGCCTCTAACAACACAACAACCCCAAGGAAAATCAGAAACCCCCTGCACATGGCCAGTGAGTGGGGGCTGCGGGCAACTCTCCAAGGGAACTATTTCTGAGGTCTTTCATGTTCCAGTAAGGAAAGGGCAGCACTGGTTTGTGGCCAGCAATCAAAAATGAAATATTAGAAAGGGCCCCAGTGTAGGTATTACTTTTATTGCAGTCTTCTCACTGAAGAGAAACGAGCCCGCCCAACTTCCTCTGTGAAGCAGGGCTGTGGTGTGCTTTCACCCCCAGCAGCCACAACTATTCACACATTACACTGCTGTCATTTTCCGTAATTAGGCCACCTCCCCTTAGCTCCCGAAGAAAGGCAACACACACAAACATACAAACGTGGTGCTGTCGGTGCGATTTTCTTTAGGAGCCCTGAATCAAGAAATCACTTGTTAGACAGCCACCTAGCGTTGGGCACCACTGCTCACAAAAACCACAGGGGCAAAGGTTTAAGAGAAAATTCAAGAAAAAAAGAAGAAATAATTTTTTTTTCTCCATAGACTTAGAAAAGCCATACAAATAATCTTTGCAAACCAGCAGCTATTTAGTTATATAGTCTGCAAAATTCTATTGTGGACCTCAGGCCTTCCTAAAGATAAAAAGTTCATATTGATAAATCAACACCACTTTTTACTAGCTGTATGAAAATTCTTTTAAGTCTTCAAACAGAAAATTTGCAAATCTATGTGTCTGCTTCCCCAAAAGCCTTCTCTCTGACTCTAAGCCCCCTCCCATGTGTGCCCACATGCCCTTCCACAAACAAATTCATGCAGCAAACAAAAGTCCAGGGTCCACGTAGGTTAAGGACAGCACATGGTTCTAAGCATACAATGCAACAGCCAGCTCCAAAGATTAAAGAACTCGTTAGCATTTCTTTCTGTAGACTGCAACAGAATTTAAATGTATTAAATTAATTTCCCAGAAATTCAAATGGGACAAACCACACTCCTTTAGCTCCACTGGAAATGGAGAGAACACGGCTCCCGTGTCAGCAGAACCCAACACCCTCCTGTGGGATTATAAAGCTTTGGCTTTACTGCCTGGATCACAGAGTCCCCAAGGGTTTCACAAACATGCAGCAGAAATGCTCCTGCTGCAGCCCTGCAGAAACAGCTGCATGAGGCTGATGGTCCTCTCCAGGTTCTACACCATCATAACTCATCAGCCACTCTTCCAGAGCAGAAATGTTGGTCAACTTCTGGTCCTACCAACCAATTTGGGGCTAGCCAGAGGTTTCCACACCTGGGCTCTTTCAGATGGTAAAGCCTGAACACACAGCTCACTGCAGGGCACATGAACTGTAAAGAGTCACTATCATGTTTTGCTCTGATTATCTCTTTAGACACAGAAACAGAGATTGCTTTTCCTTCTGGGAATACCAGCCATCAAAGGTGGAGAATATTGTATTTTTATTACCTTCAACCCACCATATCCTGCATACTTAAAGCACTGCTTTTCTTCCTCCCATTAGTCATTTGTTTACTGTACTGTTATACAATAACTCATCTTTCGTAACTCATATGCCAATGAGGCAAATTTAACTTGTAGCAAAATCTAAGGCAGAATTACTGAGCAGCCACTCAGAGAAGAAGAGGAAAGCCACCCTGAGGTAACCAGCCAACTCAGATTGATGCAGAACCCCTCCAATATTTAATATATTTCACAGACTGTGCAGGCTTCTTGTTTGTACTGACAGAAGCAGACAAGATGCATTTTGGTGTTGATATATTAACATCAACACCAAAATCCCACAGAGAAAACAATGCCTGCTGTGTTCTCCTTCCCATGCCCAGCCTAAACACATTTTCCATCCTCACAGGTAATACTCAAAGCCACTGAAAATGTCAATTTTCCTTTGTACCTCTTCTGAGCCTTTCAAAGGTGTGAACTAACTGTATCACTTCATCAAGTTTTCCTTATTTATAGAGGCAAGGAAACTCTCTCAAAGTATTTATTCTCTTTTTATATGTCTCACAAGAATAAGAATGCCAGTGTCTACCTGATTTTTGTTTAAATAGCTGACATGATTGTGAATTAGGTATTTTTTCATCTATTTTGAGGAAGGAGTGCTTGGTGGCTGGAGGAGAAAGTTCACAATACTTATGAGCTTGATTTAAAACACACAAACCCAGCATTACATAGCTGAACACTACTTGTTCAATTCAATTCATTTGTCAATATTTGATTAACTTACAAATAAACCTTTAATCCACCCCCTACAAGACAATAACTGAAAACATTTTGCAGTTGATGCAAAGTCAGGGACATTCCCTTTCTACAACAGGCAGATCAGTTGTAAATTCCTAGAAAAACCACATGCCTATCACTCCTGCTGCTGCCACACTCTTGGCCTGGAGGGGAACTCTGGACAGTGAGAATCCCTTGGACCAGCACTTCTCCAGGGGTCTGGAAGAAAGGGACAGCTGTTTCCAGGGCAGTCCAATTCCTCATGACTCCTTCAAGTACTCCACCAGAAAAAGGCAGAACTAGCCAAGGCCCATAGGGAGCAGGCGATGCTTTTGCTATATTGAACATAAATACAGCACAAATAAAGGAACTGAAGGACAGCTGATCAAGTGGAATTATTTTTCCATTTTGTGGTTTCTTCAGGTCAAGATCTGATGACTCTGGAAGTCAGACTTCAACCAAACACCTTAAGAGATGTGCTGGAAGTTAATCAAACCTTTCTTCTGCATGTGCCTATTAAAAGCTCATGCCTCTTCCCAAGTATTTGCACATCATGAATGTCCTCTGAGAACTGGTAGTTTACATCTGCTACTGTAGTACAGAAAACAAACAGAAATAAAAAATTTCACCCCTTTATCTTTAAAATTAAGTAAGTAATGCAACATGCCATGCCAAGGAAGCTAGAAGTTTTAATGTGAATTATCATTGTACCCAAACTAGCATCTTTCCAGGACCTATTGCACTTCAGGGTGACTTTCTCTGACAGGAAAGAAATCTACAACAGGCAAATCACAAACTCCCACCAGCAGCAAGCACAGGCATTACAGTACCAAAAGCAACAGGTGGAATGAACCATGTAAGACTGAGAGACTGCCACACACAGGTGATGCTGGCTCCAAAACTACCAGGTAAAAAACATGCAAGCAGCCTTTCTTCGTGGATATTCAAATTGAAGGAACATTAGGCCTACTTTTCAGAACTGTTCCACTGTTGGTTAGATGCAGCTGTTTTTCCAAACCTATGCATTCTATGTAAAGCAAAAGCTAAGAGCAATACTGAAGAGGAGGACTAACTGCTTTGCGGAAATTACTTTATACCTTTTCAAGTGTAACTCTTCTGTCGGAATTCCCTGATTATATTGGCAGGGGATACCCAATGAACCTAACCAGGATTAGGGAAATTTATTTGGCTTTCTTACAAATGTGTATGTTGAGTGGCAGCAGGAAAAACAAGCAAAGGCTGTTTTCTTAAAAGACACAATTCAGGCTCGCCTATACCCAGGGCTTGCCAGCTAAGTAAATGCTGAAAAGTACGAGAACACTTTTTCCTTCAAGGTCTCCCAAATCTTTTAGCTTTGGCAGGACGCTTGTGAACATTCAGCTGTGTGCGATCCAATATGTGTAATTAACTTATTTTGCTTTAAAGAGGAGCAGTCAATGCTTGAGGATGAAAACAGAGAGTGTGACAACAGAGCCTGTAAGTAAAGCAGATGTTCGCAACTCCTGCTCCCAAAGCACGCCAGCCCGCGCAGCAGACGCTGTAGGTCAGGGGCTGTAGGTCCCGTCTCTGATCTCGGCGATGCTGAGCGCACCCGGCGCGTCCTGGCGCTGCAGACAGAGCGCGAGTTCCGGGCAGCACCGACAGCGCCCTGCACTCGCCTTCACTCCTGTAACACCGCCCTGCCTCCACTAACTCCCCGTGTACAGCCAGCTTGGGCTGCAACGCAGTGAAAAAGTTCAGGGCGTCTCCGAACCTGCTTGGTGCACGGAGCCGGAGTGAAAACCACCGCCAGCCCCATACCGCTGCCGGCACACCCGGGGGCCGCCGAGGCCACGCCGAAGAGCAGAACCCCGCGGCGCCCGGACTTGGCCGCCCGAGGGACCCGGCCGTGCTGCGGGCCCCGCTACGTACCCGGAGACAAGCTTGCCGCTGAGGATCTCGGCGGGGGCCATGGCGAGGGAGAGCGGCGGGCCTGCAGAGGCGAGCGCGGCGGGACTCCGGGGCCGTCTGCGGGACTCGCCGCCTCACGTGGGCCCGAACTTCCCGCGGCCCCGGCCCCGCCGCGCAAGCGCTGCCCCCCGTCCCGCCCCTCCGCCGCTCCGCGCCCCGCCCGGCTGCCCGCGGCGGAGCGGGGCTGGGCGCCGCGGCGAAACGCTCCCTCCTCCGAGACGGTGCCCCCTCCCTCCTCCGAGGCGGCGCCCCCTCCCTCCTCCGAGGCGGCGCCCCCTCCTCCGAGACGGTGCCCCCTCCCTCCTCCGAGGCGGCGCCCCCTCCCTCCTCCGAGGCGGCGCCCCCTCCCTCCTCCGAGACGGCGCCCCCCCTCCCTCCTCCGAGGCGGCGCCCGACCCCGCTCCGCAGGGAGAGGGCGGCGGAACGTTTCAGTTGAGCAGGGTTGTGAGCAGCTCGTAATTATGAAAGTCCCACATCCGTGTGAGAATAGTGTGTTTCTTATCCCGTGGTTCTCGTTACAGGTCGTACCAAGAGTAGAAGTTAAGAGCAGAATCACAGATGGACAGAGTGGTTTGGGTTGGAAGGGAATTAAAAGATCAATCCAGTTTCACTCCATGCGTGCCTTCCCACCAGACCAGGCTGCTCCAAGCCTTGTCCAACCTGGCTTTGAGCACTCCCAGGGACGGGGCAGCCTCAGCTGCTCTGGGCAACCTTTGCCAGGGCATCTCCACCCTTACAGAAAGAATTTCTCCCCAGTATCTAAATCCACTTTTTAGTTCGAAGCCATTCCCCCTTGTCCTATTGCTACATGCCGTTGTAAAGTGTGAAAAATGTATAGTTTATTGTTGGCTTTTTGCAAATATTGCAACGAATATTATATGTGTAATGTTAGAAAGTTATGATGTATTAGTTCTCTTAAGTAGTGTGTTAAATATATCTTTGTGTTATAACACAATGTTAAAATAGAAACTATGCTATGTAAGATACTTTTTAACTAGCTCAAGAAAGAGATGAGATAATCGAGAAACTCTTTGCACAGAGGTAACAGCGACAGGGCACATAAAGAATTACAGCCTCCTTATCAGAAAAGACCAACAGTCTTCCACCTTCTCTCCATCTTTATGGAACCACCAGGATTAAGGGGAAGAAGGTGACAAAAACCAGAAAAATTCTTAATTTGCAAGGAATTCATGCATCATGTATGAGATATAAGAATATGCAACAAGCTATTGCTTTTAAGGGTTATTGCTTTGTTTGCAAGGCATGATTTTGGCAGCTTAGTGCCCAAAAACATCCGGATAGCCATAATTCTTTGCTTTTTATTGCCTCATAGTGTCCTAATCCTCATTGTCCAAATTTTTATTACTCTAATTTTATTACTATTTTTTATAACTATTTTATTACTAATAAACTTTTAAGATTTTAAAAATCAAGTGATTGGTGTTTTTCACATAAAGCATCCCTCATTTGCATAAAAATAAGTAATTCTAGTTTTCAGGATTTCAGCACATTTGTCCAACACAGAGTTGCCAAACCAGTGGCTGACCAGAAAGAGGGCAATGAAAAGGAGGTTGGGATTGTGGCCTAAATTCATAAGAGTTTTCAAGAGTGAGAAACAGGTTCCTAACAGTGGCCTCTAAGGGATGTGCTTGCACTAAATAATCCCATTAGAACTGATGAAGGTGGTAGTTTCCATATATGGTTCAAAACTTAACTGAGGATAAGTAATTTTTGTGTTTCCTTTAATACACTAAAAAGTGACATCTTTTCTGCTTCTTCCTGCTGGTTTTTTTTTTTTTTTTTGAGGGTAGAGATTGCTACCTTGCACGATTAAATTACCTTAACAAAATGTTCTAATTGTAGGATAAAAGGTCAGATATTTCTCTTTAGGAGTGACTTGCAAAAGAGAGAAAACATTGTAGTTTGAGGCTTTTATATAGTAAATAAGAAAAACCATAGAAATAAGTACAAAGAGCTATAAGAAACTTCTTTTCCCCCTTTATTTTCCCCCTGTATTTCCTGGAATGCAGCAACAGGCACTTGCAGTATTATACAGTCAAAAAATAAGATAATGCAATTGGTCAAGAGGAGTGATTTTTCTAGGCTGCTTAAAATTCTGTGCCTGTTTCTTCTGTTGCCTTTATCTGAGGCCTGAACGAACTCTTGGAGAGCAAAATGACCCAGTGTTAAGGAAAAAAAAACCACAAAACATTAACTCCTTCACTTAAGGACTGGATAAGCTCACAAAAACAACTTTTTTCAAAAATAGACCTAACACTCAGGATTACAGTGTAAAAATATCAGACAGGGAAAGAAAAAAAAAGCCTTTTTGTTCAAAATATTCGAGTGACCTTACTTGCAGAGTGAGCAGAAAACACTGTTGCCATCAGGAGCTGGAGATTTCTACCCAGAGCTGCTAATTTGAATGATTTACATGTGTGAGAGCAATAAACCTCCCTTCATGCTTTTCTTAATGCCCCAGCTTTTGAATAATACATATGCCATGATGACAGATAAAACTTAGAATATTACCCAAATTTATTGCAGGAAAGGAACTAAGAATGTTTCCAAACAACTTCTGCTATCACTTCTTTAGTTTTGATCCAGATTCTAATTTTTGGTAAGGGACAGACTCATGAATTTTAAATATACTTATGCCAGAAAATCACACTAACCTTCTTATGTCAGAGCAGGAAGTCCTTTTGTATTTCTAACTTGTCTAATGTGGCAGTCAAGGTGGGATTTTTCATCAAAAGTTGTGCACATCATGTCTCTAGGTAAGAACATGTTCTTTAACATTTATTCATAATTTTGATCCTGACATCAAAACACTGGAAAAGGAGGAGCAAAGAAACAGAAATGGGATTGTGTGATGAGAAATGGCTGAGCAGACTTTTCTGCCCAGCTCGGAGCCATATCCAGCCCTGAAATGCAGTAAAAAAGTTAAAGTTCCTATTCACATACAGGAACTGAGAGAAACACAGCTCAAAGGAGACAAACATTGTGAAAGTGTTTACAAAGTTGACAGCAAAAAGCAATGTTTTATGCATTCAGTATCAAAGCAGGCTTACTACTTAATGGTTGTTAGGATAGGGATAAGAACAGTTACTTTGGGATAGGCTGAAGCCTCAGTGTCAGAGAGTTCTCTCTGCTCTGAGTGTTGGTCCAGCACAGTTGTTCTCCCTCTCTCACCTCCCTGCCAGGATCCCTGGGTTTGATTTGGCAACTCCCACAGTGTGACTGTTTACCTTTGCATCCACCCCCTCTTACCCAACATGTCAAAAGTTATGAAGCTTGTTCTTTTAAAAAGCCCTGAGGGCTGCAAAATACATGCCAGAAAGACTTTCAATGTTATTGGTGAGCTAACAGCTGTGCCTCTGATGACATAGAGCTCCAGAAGCTGTGATTTGTCATAAGAAACTGATCCCAAACCATCAAAGTGAGGAAGAATGTGAAGTTTTGCTTTACCCATTAGGTGGGATGGCTAGAACAGGACATTGTCTCTAGTGAAGGGGAGGAACAGACAAGTTAGGTTTGTTTTATAAACAATTGTAAGAAAAGGGATTCTGAGAAAACCTGTTTTCAGGAGCACACCAGAAAACCAGTATTAGACTTTGATATTCAAATGTTTATGGGGAACTTTTGGTGATTAAAGATGCCCCACTGAACAATGAATGACATTACCCAAGAATGTACCTTTATCTACCATGAGGAGGGACACAACTTTGTCATGGGGCAAGTGACACATTTAAACACAGGCTATTGGTCCACTTTCCCTTTGATCAGAGCATGACTGAACTTTGTAAGGCTTGAGACTAATCTCAATGTCTGCTCTTTGGAGCAGCCCTTATGGCTAAGCTGTGTTAATGAAACAGTAGATGGCTTGAGCTATGATTTGTTCCATCATAAAGTGTTCCCCAAGTGTCGTTGTCTCCTATTCTGTAGCCATATAATGTGTTCCACCACTGAAATAAAGGTGGTGGACAGCTGTTGGACAGTCACTATGGAAGTTGCTCTCCTGGGTTAGGATGGTATTTCCTCCCCGGCTTCCTCATGGGTCCAGTCTGATGGCTGAACCAGCAGAACGGATACTTGGAGTGCTCTTTGTCCATTTCAGTGCAAATTAACCAAGACAAATTAACCAAGCACTTCCAAGCACAGATTTAGCTCCAACTAATTGGAGTTAAAACCTGTGAAGGGTATTTTTTTGTTGTAGGTATTTCTGGCAGGAAGGCAAAGCTGGTTGTGCCCCACAGAGTTGCAGTAACAAACAGACCTCTCAAATGCTTTTCTTACCCCTGTCTCCAGTTTGCTGATAACTTGCCTATCATGCAGGGGTTTTGTATTGACCATTTTATCTGTCACTCTAAAGACAGCAGTAACAGTTCAGATTATCTCTGAATTTCCACGTGTGCTACTATGCCAATGACACAAATTTGTGTGTAGTTGAGTGAATTTTCCATTGGCTGTTTCTCTTGTTCTTCCAGCCAGCTTCCTTTAGCTACATCATTTTACCTTCACACAGAAATCCAA
Source organism: Chloebia gouldiae (assembly GCA_003676055.1). Taxonomy (NCBI): domain Eukaryota; kingdom Metazoa; phylum Chordata; class Aves; order Passeriformes; family Passeridae; genus Chloebia; species Chloebia gouldiae. The sequence goes on along the minus strand of QUSF01000004.1, from coordinate 2,011,021 downwards.
CAGTTCCCATTGACTTCCTAGAGATCCTCCATAGCTTGGTAACAGTTTAAAGAATTTTGTGTCACACTTGATTCCACTGAGAACAGTGTCAGAGTGCTTGATAAATGTGGGCCCTAGGTTATCCCAGCTCTTTGATAGCAAGAGAGAATTCAGATCAAAGAGACTATTTTCTAAGTAGTTCCCTCTCCCACATAGTAACCATTCCTAATACTCTACAGCATGTTGGGGCACTCTGTGCAGTAAGTAAAAGCCAAATTCACTGTCCCAACTTGCCTGTGAGTCATGTATTACCACATTTTTCAGATAAGGTAGCTGAGAAAGAAGGGAATATTGATTGCCTAAAGCAGAATACAAACTGAAGCAATGGAGCTGTGATTAACTACCCTGACATTTCCACCTTCTCCTAATTCTCTTTGGCTAAAATTTTTTAATTAACAGTGTGTGGCTACAGAGGACTTCTCCCTTCTTTTGCCTGAGAGCTGAGTGATTTGTCTGGTAGTTACACCAAGAACTGCTCCATTAATAAATGGGGCAGAGCCTGGTGAGGCACATTGCCCAGAGACACATTGCTAATGTTTGCCCTGAAGCTGTGGAGTGTGTCCCTTCCCTTGTGTGGAGATGAATCAGGGAAGAAAAGCAGTGATTGCAGTGTTTTAATCTCACAAGTCGGCAGAGCTCTAGTGCCTGTCCTGCACATCTCTGGGAGAAAGATTTCTCAAAAGAACAGCAAGGCTTGCTCATGTCTGCTGCTGTGAGCTCTCTCTGAGCTTTCTGATTGATAAACCAGCTGGAGATCTCATGAGAAAGTCTGTGCCATGAAATGCTCCATCCTTTGCTCCTGTCTCCAAGGCTTTTGTCCAGCAAGGCAGTGGATATGTCAGCCACAGCTGGCAAGAAGCACAATAAGGACCTTTCTGGCCCTCTCTGCTGTTTTGAAGCTTTGTATTTTGACATATGTAGCCTGAGTACCCTGGTGCAGGTGCTTGTATATGTAGTAATTCTGTTCTGGAGCCCCAGTGTTTTGCAGATAAAAATGTGATGAGCCTGTGCTCCAAACTGCTCCTGAGACAGAGACAGTGGCTGGTGGTGCCTGGGCCATGGGAAGATTCAGAGCCTGTAGACTTGCAATGGCATGGAAATACGGTGAGCTCAGCAGGGAGAAGTCTGCTTGGCCTTTGATTCCTCTTTATGGCCTAGAAGCCAGGAGAAGAAAATTAATAACCCTTCCAAGAGGAGCTGTGCCAAGCTGGGATGTTGCTGGCGTCCCTTGTGCCCGCCAGAACAGCATAGGACTGGCAGACAGATTCTGTGAAGGAGAATTGGCCAATTTGTCCACTTGCCATTGGGCAAACAACATCTCTTGAGAGCCTTGGGAAGCAGGGAATGGAGGAGTCTGGTGGGCTGCTGGTGTCCTGCCAAACTGCACCGCAGGGTGCACGTGGCAGAGCCTGTGCTGAGCATCTGGATGAGCTCAGGCTTTCTTTCTAACTGTCCCAAATATCACCATGACATAAACATGTGCTTCTGAGCTTGGACTGGAAACCAGGCAGCTTGACTGCAAGATGAATTTGGGCTTAAAGCCGAACAGACTGGCTTAGAGTGAGTGAACAGCATTACACAGGTGTAGTGGTGGCCCTGTCTGAGCACCAGACACCACCAAATCCTGTCTCACTCCTCTCCACACCTGGACAGGGGAGAGAAAATATAATAATGAAGGTTCATGAGTTAAGGACAGAGAGAGATCACTCATCAAATACTGTCATGGGCAAACTGGACTCCAATTAGAGCTATTAATTGAATTTATTACTGACAAAATCAGAATAGGATAATGAGATGCAGTGTAAGACCTTAAAGACCCCTTCCCCCAACCTTTTTTTTTCCTTCCCAGCTCTAACTCCTCCCCACCAGCGGTGCAGACAGACGGGAATGGGGGTTATGGTCAGTTCATCACACGTTGTTGCTGCACTGCTCAGGAAGAGGAGTCCTTCCCCTGCTCCAGTTCTCCATGAACTTCTCCAGTGTGAGATCATCCCATGGGCAACACTTCTCTCCAGACTGCTCCAGAGTGGGTATCTCTTCCATGTGGTCAGTCCTTCCAGGATGGGCTGCTCCAGTGTGGGTCCCCCATAGAGTCACGAGTCCTGCCAGGGCACCTGCTCCAGCTGGGCTCCTCTCTCCACCAGCTCCTGGCAGGACCCTGCTCCAGCACAGGCCTCCCACGGGGTCACAGCCATGCCCTTGCTCTGGTTTGGGTTTCCTCAAGGGGCTTCAGGTGGATCTCTGCATCCCTGTGCTCCTCCATGGGCTGTAGGGGCACAGCTGTCTCACCATGGTCTGCACCACGGGCTGAAGGGGAATCCCAGCTCTGGTCCCTGGAACAGCTCCTGCCCCTCATTCTCCTCTGACCTTGGTGTCTGCAGAGCTGTTCCTGTCACATATTCTCATCCTGCTCTTCTCTGGCTGCAGTTACATCTGCACAATAACTCATTTCTTCTTCTTAAATATGTTATCACAGAGATGTTATCACCATTCCTAATTGTCCCAGCCTTGGCCAAAGACATGTCCAGCTTGGAGCTGCCAGGGATTGCTGGACAGCCACCCCTGTAGCACCCCTGCTCCCAAAACCAGACCATTCAAACCTAATACAGCAGGTCCATACCAAACTTCCCAGTCCATGCTCTTGTCCTGATCACTTCAGTCCTCTGGGTTAATGGCAGATGTGAGAACAATTTGCTCTAACAACTGCCAGCTTTGGCACTGTGCTTTGTTTAATCTAAAATTTAAGGTGTTTGAGGCCTTGTTATCTGGAGTACTTTCCTGGTGTTTATGGGAACAGTTCTTGCAGGTGCCTATTGCTTGTTCTTAATACTCTGGGCTGGAAGGGCAAATATATGAACATGAGCGAGTGTCCTGTTTCTACAGTGCTCCCTATAGCTATACTGTCGGAAAAGTCTGAAGGGAAGAAGAAAATGTCTTCATGTTTGAAGAAACCAGAAGATGTGGGCATAGTTTAAGTGTCCACGCCTCCCTGTTACTTTCTAAGGAAGACAGGGTGAACTCTGGAGATTTTAGCACTCCTTAGGTGGAGTTGGCTGCTATACATTAGGAATTTGATTGTATGAGTGGTCCCTTCAGAACATATGAGACATTCATGTCATAATAGCTTTATAAAAATGGTTCCTGGCCTTATTTTAGCAAGCTTTGGCAATGTCTTTCTTGTTTTCAGTCCTGACCTCTGGATCCAGCTGGCCTCTCTGCTGTAGTGCCAGCTGAGGATGGAAGGGACCTCTTGAGAACTGCTGATCAAACTTGCTCTACCCAAGCAGGGTCAGCAAGATCAGTCTGTCCAGAACTTCAAAGATGACCAAAGATGCAGCGCCCATAACCTCTGTGGGCAACCTATTCCAGTGTCCAGCCACGCTCACATCCCCTTTATTGTTGTTGCTTTTCTCCTTTTGTCTCAGCTATTGCCTCCTTGAACCACTTATGCTGGACTGTGCTCTCTGCTCTGGCCATCTGTAAATAATTTGCACCTTTCCCTCCTCAGGCCCAGCTCATTCTAAGGAGCTCTGAGCCAAACCAGAACAGGGGGTATTCCCACCACAGAGCAATATTCCTAGGAAGCTTTTCTTCTTGGTACAACTTGAATGTATGCTTTGACCAGCCAAGAAGCAGAATTTATTTTATAAACCCAGAGCATTGCCTATCAATAAAGCCTTTCTGAATCAGCTTTACAGAGCAGAATGAGCACTTAATTAGTACATGAAAAGGACAACATAACCTCCTATAAGTTTCTCCTTGTAAAACTTCATTTTTTTTTCAGCACTGTGTTTTAAGAAGTGCAGAATGTTATTTTGTTTTCTTTTCAGGGATTTGTTACATCAAGGTTGCTATCAAGAAGGAAAGAGGCTAAAATTCAAGTCAGCCTGACTATTTTTTAATCTAGAGTTTACTGGAGACTTTGTACAACAACATTAAGTGCCCAGTTAGAAATAATGTTTCTGATGGGAGGAAGAGGGATTTTCCTTAAGATACAGGCAGCAAACACTGCTCATGGCAATGCTGAAGTGAAAAAATTATGTCCCATTCCCCCAGATTCACAGATCTCAAATACTTTCTTGTGGCAGATTAAGAAATGAACAAATAGAGTTGAGTAATACAAAGAGTACCCACACCAAACCCCATCCTTGGGCCAACCATCCAAGCTTTGACCATGATAACAGGCTAAAAAGTCCCTTGTTTGGTTTTGGGTGTCACTCTGTTATGGCACTCTGCTGTTCCTGCCGTGGTGTTGTGGTGGAACATGCTGTGACATCCCAGCCCACTGAAATGGGTGGGAACCTTGCCATTTGTTCTGTCACTGTCATGACTTCTGCTATCACAGGTGATGCAACATCTGTGGTACAATGATACAAACGTCACAATGTAGGTGCTTAACCCCGTGGAGAAAAAAAGCTAACAAACAGTAATAGCAGCTGCCAGCCAAGGCAAATAAAACTTGGAAGAAGGAAAGTTGCTTAGGATTCTTTTAAACTTTTATAGATTTCTATTCTTGTTAAATAGCCCTGAAGAGGAATTAGTCATCATTTCTTAAATAGTGAGAAACATTTTGGTTATATCACAAGTTCAAAGTAAATGCTCCTCACACAGCAAGAGCATGAATCAGTGCTTCTTTCCTGGAAAAATATGAATTTTACAGAGAACTTCTTTAATTTTAGCCTGTGAGGTCTAGATGGGGCTATCATCTATGAGCTATGAGTCAGCTGTGTCCATAGGCTATTCCCCGTGGCCTGAGCCCTCTGAAAGTCGAGAGGCCAGCTGAAAGCAATCACTTCAAATGTGGTTTTAGATTTCCTCAATATGTCCCTGACTGCACAGGTATGGCAGATACTGGATTTGGTAATGGTGAAGGTCAGCACAAGCTGAAAATCTGCGCAGATCAGAAAGGACATTTTAAGCTGTGTAACAAATGTCACAAGCTCACTCTCTCTGTGTTTTTACACAAAACACCAACAGCTGTGTTTAAACAATCCTGAAGGACTCTTGGTAAAAGGCAGCGCTGTCTTTTCCAGTTCTGTGGGAGTGATGGATATGAAATGAACCTTTCCACACCCTCTCGTGACAAGTGGCAGTGACAGCACTTGCTGAACACATGCAGACAGTGGCATTATTCCTAGGGAAGTACATGCTCCCCTGAGTTTCAGGAGTGGAACTGGCTGGAACATTTTGCCCAAGGCCTTTCCATGCTCCCAATTCTATTTGGAGAGAGCCAGTTATTTATAGAAAGCAGTGTGAGTTCTACTGTATCAGTCTCTTCCTTGCAAACCATTGTTCTTCAAGAAATATTTTGGCAGTGCCATGTCCTGCAAGTGGTAATATTGTCAGGAGTCTCTCTTGGAAGAGTCCAGATGTCCTACAGCTTATTTGGAGAGGGAAACGTTAGACTGAATTCAACTGCTTGTGAATTAAACACAACCTACCACTCAAGTCTGCATTATGAATATTTATAGTTTCCATTAACTTGAACAAGAATTTTGTGGATCTAACTTTTTATTTTGCCATTTTCCCTAGTACCAAAACCATTTGTAGAATTAATCTGGTAAAATCGAAAATGTCAAAAGGCAAAGCAGTTTCCCAATGCCTGGTGTGAGATCTTTAGACTGAGAATCGAAAATAGACTGGTTTTCCTTGCCAGGTGACCTTTGGTTTTTTCTTGCCAGGTGCTTTGGTTTTCTCCGCAGAACCCCTCCCTATAGCTGTAAGAAGAAAATATGTTACACAGTTTTCTATCAGACTATTTCAGTACTGCGTTTACACTCAACATGTAATAAATGTGCTCCACTGTACTCTGAGTTTAGTGACCACATGGCCCTTGCATGGCAGAACAGAGAGCCTGGACCCGAGGTAGGTGCTCAGTAAATTGTGCAGCTGAAGCTGTTACTCAGATGTTCGACACAAAGGGGAGCTCTGGTAACAGAGAAGGGAAACTTGCCCTGCATCATCCGCGGACACTGACCCGGCAAGGCTGGTGTAAGGCTGCTCCCAGCATTAGTCTGCTCCTACGGCTTTATTTGTAAAACCTACGTGTATTTATCTCATTTGCTAATAAAGAGCTCTTTTTGTGCAGGCAGCTAAAGCCTCTACAGCTGGTGAGATAATCGCCTGTGTCTGTGTGTTGGAGCTCCTGCCTGCCTGGCAGAAGACAAAAGATTTCTTTTTGTCCTTCTCATCTTGTAGGTTTCAGCCCTAGTTCTACTCACTACGAGTTAGTTCAGTCCCTATGACTCCTTGGTTTGTGCTAAGTCTGAAAAACAGGGTACATACTTTATCAAGGTCCTGTTATAAAATGATCTTATATGTATTGCCCTGTTGTTTTTCACAAAGGAAACAAAACAGTATAATTTAATTAATTAATTTCTGTTTCCCTATGGGAAGAATAAAGGCAGAAGGAAAATTAAAAGTTGCATAAATTTTTGGGCACTGCAAATTAATTGTCAGGGGACTGGTTGCTCCATAAGGGAAGATGAACCAGGAGCAGAGTGTGATTCCAGCCTGGTGAGTGTCCTCACTGATGGCTGAACTTAGAATCATGGAATGGTTTGGTTGGAAAAGACCTTAAGGACAGCATTGTTCCAAAACCCCTGCCATGGGCAGGGATGCCTTTCTCTAGACCAAGTTGTCCAAAGCCCCATCCAACATTTAAATCCAGGGATAGGGCATCCACAGCTTCTCTGAGCAACTTGTTCCTGTGTTTCACCACTCTCTGAGTAAAGAATTCCTTCCTAAATCGAATCTAAATCTCTAATATTTTTGTTTAAAACTACTGCCCCTTATCTTATCACTATCTGCCTGTGTAAAAGGTCACTCTTCCTTATTTTTATTTCCCCCTTTGGGTACTGGAATGGGTACTCTAAGTTCACACTGGAGTTTTCTCTTCTCCAGGCTGGACAATCCCAGCTCTCTCAGCCTATCTTTTTAAGAAGAATGTCTTCATGTCCTGTCTGAATATGGTGGACAGAGATGGATGATGGTAACAGAGTTCATCAACAAGGCAAATAATGAACCAAACCCAGGGTCCAAACTCAGATCCAGAGCAAATGGAGACAGGGTTATAGACAAGACTAGTACAGGGGTCCAAAGTCCATCAAGGACACAGGGCCAAAGACAGGCTGGGGACAAGCTAAAATGTGCATTTTTGAAGTCCATCCACCTATGGCACAGCTCCATGGCCTGTCCAGGACACCAGGTGTGCGACCATACTGGGGACATGTTTGAGTTTAACTCAGTTTGGGCAGGGGCTGCAGCCCCTGCTGGGGCTGGTCAGGATTTTCAGGAGTGGTGCAGGGCCAGCAGCCTCCCCTTCCCTCAGAGCTGCCATGGGGACAGGGGCTGCATCACTGTGGGACAGGCACCAGCACAGCCTCTCTGGCAGCTGAAAGCACCCTGCCTTCAGAGGGACATCTATGGAATAAATATTGATGTGCTGCATTGTGGATTACAGATCCTTCAGAGACTTGGTGAAGTGGGGAAAAAAATCATCATTTGGGTCTTCTGTAAGATTAGTTTTTGTCATGATAGCAAAAAATGATTATTAATCATGGTTCTTATGGATTTTTGTCATTGGGCTTTTAAAGCTTTGCAAGCTGCATTTCAGGCTTTCCCTAGCAGCAGCCTGAATGCCAGAAATTGTTTCCTCATTTACACACGAATGGTAACTTGCTTAATACTTCTCATTTGCTTTTCACCCAAAGAGCACAATTCATGAGAAACAAACTCCTATGCTTTTTGAAGGAGTAAGACTTTTTCTTTTACAGAAAGCACTTTATTGTAACTGCACACTTTCTGCAGCATCTGGAGAGGTTTGAGCAGGATATTAAGCAGTTTACCTCTAGGTGTGGCAGATAATTTGTTGTGAACTTACACAGTTCATGTCATCTTTTATATTATTGTACCTCAGTTAGCCCAGTAGCACTTCTCTCCTCTGACTGTCCAAGTTGTTTAAGGAAGGTACTGCTCAGTGTAAAGGTCTCACCAAAAGGTTTTTATCCATGGAAGACATTTCTAGAGCCTGTAATCAAAAAGATGTGATGGTTTCTTGTTTAGCTTGTACTGTCTTCATCACATCTAGGAGATCTCTGACATTTTCCTGTGGGTCTCATTGTTCTCACATTTTGTCAGGTGGAACTGTGTGATTGGGCAGGTAGCAGGTAGGGAGATAATGGTGTCCATATGAAAACCTGATTAGTTCTTCTGGCAAATAGGAATTTTACCTATGAATTAGGTTGCTTGTGTACTCCCTGTTTTAGATATACTGCATTTCCAGTAACACACCTCTTATTTCTGATACTAAGCCATGATTACTTGCTCCTGTTATATGGATTGCACCTGCACATTTAGTAAATCAGATGCTTCATTTCACCTTATGATTTTGGGTTTTTTGCAATCTAATCACGCTCTTCACAGGTATCTAGCTGCATTAAGATTAGATGGACAATTTCACACCCACAATCTCCTAGATTAAACTTGTATGTCATCACAGAAATCAGAATTTCACTGTTTTTCTTTCGGGCTAGCTGGTTGTCTCCTCTGCTAGATCAGCTTAATGAAAAAGATCCCACAGAGAAGAATATTTGTTTTTGAAACTGGGACCAGTATTTCCTTTTGGCCCAAAACAATAATGGATCATCTGCAGCTGTTCTTCTTTCCACTGGCCCGTGGATATTGCCAGACTGGCCAAGGCTGGTGGGACCCAACCAGACCTGATCCAAATAGAAATGACTTTTGGATACTCAGCAAGTGAGGAAAACCAATCTATTATGGTATGACACTGGTGTCACTTCATCAGAAAAACAGCTAGGAAATAACTAGGAGTGACTGACTGGATTTTGTGTTCAGTAATGTGCTAAAATAGATTAGAATTTCAAAACAATTGCAGTAGCTCTAGCAGATTCATACTACATCAATTATATAAAGATATGGTAAAGACTTGTAATTTGTTACCTGGAGACTGTACCAAGCACCTCACACATGCATGGATGGGAACTCATTAACTCTCACTCCAATGAGTGCACCAAAAGTATAGCAAATAATCAGTGGAGGGAAAACATCTATCAAAGATTGTATTAAAAAAAAAAACAAAACCAAAAACAGAAGATGGGAACAGTCATACACAATCACAGTTTCTCAGATTTTTTTACATGAAACTGTGATTAGTTTAAAAGTACCTACTTCTGACACCTGTTTCCATGACAACAAGAGCAGCAGCTAGAAATGGCATCCTTGGAGTTCTTGTTGGTTGCACTGGCACAGGAAACTGGAGATACTGTATACAGGCATTGGGACCATTCAGCAGAGTGTTGTCAGGGGAAAAGGAACATTTCATGGTGTGTTAAAAACCCATAAGACACTTATAGGATCTCCCTACAGCTAATACTGTTATTCTTAAAAAAAAAAAAAAGTAATTTTCAATTTAAAGCTAAAATAATCAGTGAGAAGTACATTTTGCCTGGAAAAACTACCCCTCTCAAGCAGCTAATTAACATGAGGCTTAGAAAAGAAACACTTAATGTAACAACATTATTGTATTGTTCTGTGCCTCTAAAACTGCCTGATAGACACTTACTTGCCTTTTATCACATCCTTTCCTTAATGGCATTGCATTAGAATCAATTTCAATATGTGCTGGCAAAACATCTTTTTGTGTGTTGCTGAATCATATATTTACTTGGAGTTTGTTTCAGTAAGCAGTCTTACTTTTCTATGTGATTTGACTAAATATTTTCTTGGACCAGAAATGTTTTGCAGAGGAAAACTTATGCATGAATTCCTACTTAGTTGGACAATACTGTAAAATCTGGAAAGGATCACCCTCAGCACTATGGAGTGTGGTACTTCTGTGGAAGTTGTTGTTCTGTGGAGTTGTGGGTCATTTGTGCAAAATTTCTGAATGTTTGCAAAGTATCAGATCTGAGCAGTCCTGAGCTGAGCATGACAGCTTCCTGCTTCTTTCACAGATTCTCTCTCTCTCCTAAGAAATATAGACCATTCCTTCATCCAGAAAGTGTATTTAAAAATATAATTTATAAGTCATAGCACCTATGACTTTAGAATAAAGTTCTACTTAGAAAAACATTTTTTTTAAAATGTTGATCAATAACAGATGTCCAGGAAAAAGTGTGAGGAAGGGTTCCTGTATGGAGTGATCCTTCCTTGCTATGACTACTTCTGGCAATCAGCAAAATGAGTTTAGTTTTTGTGTGAAAGTATAAACCCCCTTTTTCCTGTATCTGGTTACAGGTACTTAATTGTGCAATCTTTTCTCCTAAGCTCATCCTTCAATAAGTTGCTGCATGCCACATTTAACAGGATTGAGTTAACTGGCAACTTTTCTTTTTCCCAAAGGGGAAAACCCTCAAGAAAAAAAAAAAAAGGAATAAAGCCTTGAGGTTGCAAGTAACTCTTGTTCATGCTGCTTTTGCAGGGGGAGATTTCACAGCTTGTAACTGATGCAATTCTTTGCAGTAACAAAACATTCCTGACCTTTTATTGATCATTTTTATTGCTGTGACAGTTATTAACAATCTGGTTGCACCAAGTGGTGACACGTGGTGCTCCAAATGAAGGGAACCATCAGAACCTGTCTGGATCCAGCCCACCCATGGTGTGTGTGTGCCAGGAGATAGGGCAGAGCTCAGGCCTCCCTCTGCCCCATGCAGGTGTTGTGGGGCTGCAGGGAGTGGCTGAGGGATGTGCACAGTGATGGGATTTGGACTATGGTTACCCCTGGAGTGACAAGGTGTGGATCATCCAAGCTTTTCCTGTGATGATTGTCTTAAATGCCATGGGTAATAATCATAATCAGTGACAGTTTTATTCTTTCAGACAGTGTCACAGTGCCACTGGGCAGGTTTCAGTGGTGTTTCAGGGCAGGTGATGGTGGTTAGAGACTCTTTCAGTAGAAGTCTGGGGCTCTTCCTGGGGACTTCATGCTGCACTATGAGGTTGGACTGGGGGCACTGGAACCCTGCCCTACTTGATTCTCTATCTGATCACATCCTCTCTTGTCCCCTCCTCTACCCCGGGAGTGGTAAATTGGCACAAATAATGCTGGCAACCTCCAAGAGCAGGACATTTGAAGAGACAATATGACAGCATGGTATTGGGTAGATCCAGGCTACTTCATGGAAAGCAGCACAGGAGGTATACAAGAATATTCTTTCAAATATTTTCAGAGTATGAATACCTCATAATTTGATATTGAGTGGTAGCATGTGCATTTAAGAACTGTTATGCTACCAAAATATCAAGGGATTGCCTCTGACTAATAGAAGTGACTGTGAGAACAGTATGTGAAAAGTTTAATTTACTGTTTCCTCTAAGGACATGAAATTTGAACAATGTTAAACTCTCAACACTAACTAATGCAATATCTAACATGCATTTTCAAATATTTTAATTAAAAACTACTATGGACTGTCATGTATAGTCTTATGTCCAATAATAAAAAGTATTTATTATCTTTGGGAAGATCTAGGCTGCAAAAATATTCTAGCTCTCACACACAAGCTATGCTGCAGCTCATTATAAACAAAAGCAATTATTCCTTGAAAAGTTTTCCCAATGTAAATCAGCTTCCTTAGCCCTGAGAAGCCAATACATATCCAAGAGATATGCAAATTTTTATTTCTTGGTATTTCCTTATCCCTAGATGCCATTTTCAGCCAATTTTGTTCTGAAGAGTGCTCATTCATATTTTATTCTTGATATTCCTGTAAAGGGAGGAAAAGAAGAGCAGCAACAACCTAAGAAGAATCTGAGAAGCCAGAGGCAGGTTATCCTCTTATATGACGTTAATGACAAGAGGATCTGATGGGATTTCTGCTAATAAAGGTGAGGGTATTCAAATCCCTCTTTATTTGCAGAGATTACGAGGGGAAGCATTGCAGTGACTTGCTGTGGTAACTTTCATGGCTGTGCTCTTCTGTACTGCCAAAGGAAAGAAACTTTTGTCCATTAAACAACTCTTTCCAGAGGGGATATGCTTTTTCTGTTGTCTCTGGTCAGATCCACCTCTCATTTAGTAGATAATGAGGGAACTTTTTTGCCCAGCTCAGAAACTCCAGCAGATGTGGAGTTTATTTCTGTCATTGGATGCAATTGACTTTCAGCTGAAATAATGATCCTTCAGGGTGACAAGGACTGAGCACATGCTCCCTCCTGTGGGGTTTTGAAGTCCAAAGGCTTGGCTATTGAGGAGGTAAGTTGTGCTATCCAGCTGTGAGTGATATTTGGGTAAAGTCACAGATGAATTTAAAGCCTCATGCTCCATCTTTGCAGTGATGCTCAGTAAACACACCCGTGGGCAGTAACAGCTGAATGGAAATGTGCAAACATGCTCCTCATCATCTCTCAGCTATTACTGCCAGCTCCCAGCTGACACCAGAGCAGGTGTGCTCAAGTGGATTTAGCTGTGGGTTAGCATTCCCAATCTTCCTGTACATGCAGTGCATCTGCAGTCATGCTGTGTCTGGGACCAAGACCTCAGCAGGTGTGATGGGAGTCAACAGCTCCTCCAAGAAACCAGCAGTATCTCCTCTATAAATTTGAAGCAATATGTCTCACTTCCTGCCTGAGGTGAACTCTAGCTGAAAAAATGACAATGCTGGTAGGGCATCCATGGTGCACATTATTTTTTTTTTTGTGCTCAAACACAAGGTTCTAGGAAAACCTTTTGAAGCATTATGTGCATGGATTCCTCACTGCAGCTGACATGTTCTTGTACAGTAATTTCCAGCTGGTGAAATGTTCCTAGAAAATACATTCTCACCAGCTGCTCTAGGTCAGAGTAATCAATGGCATCTCAGAGGTACAAAATAACTCCTTTGTTGGCTTGCCACTCACTTTTTATATCCACAAGTACATTAAAGCTTTTTGTAAATAATGAAAGGAGTTTGCTGTTAAGTGACAATGGGGTTCCCATATTTCATTGTATCCTGTTCATTACTTTTATTCCCTGACTTGAGCCATAAATAGGGCAGCAAAATCTGTCACTTTTCCCTGCACATCTGCCTTTTCTAGCTCTGTGATTCGCAATACCTTGAAGGAACATTGGATCGGGAAGACCAGCACTGCACTCTTTAAAAGGCATTGACTATTCAGGAAATTAAATGTAAAGGTATTAGAGGAGCTGAAGTGACTTTATCTTGAGAAATAAAGTGAACAAGCAGCAGCAACTGGCTTCATTGAACAAGTGATACAATGAAAAGGTAGCAAATTCTTCTTACTGATCTCTCCTGATTGCCATCAGTTGGCTACCTCATTGTGAAGAACTCTTATTTAGCAAAAAAAAAAAAAAAAGAAAAAAGGAAAGCATGATGCCCTTTTTTCCTTGTGAGAAAAATAATTAATTTATGATAGCTTAGACTACTATCAATCATGGTACATGTCATACTTGTTCTTCTCAAGTTTACAAGTAGGTCACTTTCTACTGCTGTTGGGTTTTAGTGCCCAAATAGTTCCTGGTTAAAAACTTATTGGGGTACTGGATGATGCAGGCCCTGAAACCAATCCTTCAGGAAGGAGTACAAAGAACTCAGCCTTGCCACAGACAGGGGCAAACTATTCTAGTTTTCTCAAATAAAACAAAAAAAAAAACAAAAACAAAAAAAAGAAACAAACAAACAGAAAAAAAAATCAAAATATTATGATATATAAAAGGGTTTTTATCCTCTTTGGAGACTTGCAACTTGCAAGAAAACAGAATACCTTTATGAAAATTGCAATGTGGCAATACTGGTGTATTCAGGAGTCATAAAAAGATTTATCAAAAATGCACAAAGTCACAATCTTTCTCTTAGAAAACACAAGTAACATGCAGTACTTAATAGGCAGGAGAAAATAATTGCTGTTTTTCTGAGTGAAGCTGGTAGTTGGTGTTAGTTGATCATGACCACCTTCACAGCCTGAGAACCAATGCCTTAATGTAGTTTGGTCCTGTTGACAGACATGAGGCTCTATGGACCATGCAAAATACTGAATGGAGCAGTAATATTTTTACAGACAGGTAAAATATTTCCCAAGCTTTAATTCCACAAAATTCCACATAAAGAGGAAAAGAAAAAAAACCAACCAAACAAACCCTAACTTAAAATTGTGATCTTACTTTGGTTGGCTACATTTTGAGCAACAGATTATTGACAAATTAAGAAAAAAAATATAAAGAAAAAGATACAATAGTTCTGTGGTAATGAATATTCCAGAAATTTGCAAGATGGATCTGTCCAATTTAAATTGCCATTTCCCTTAGGATTCATAGTAAGTCATCACACACAGACTTTTAATATTCCGTTTGAACTCTGGGTACATAACTTTTCTGCAGTTTTAGAGTATAAATAATTTCCAATAGGATTTGAAGTGCTGCAGACACATGCGTTTGAAAAATAGGCCATACTGAACCATATACCTTTTTCAAAAAATTCAGATTTTCTCCATCTTTCTTTATCATAGGTTTGGGGAAAGTTGGCCATTCCCAGGACCTGCCCCTAGGAAGGACTTCTGGGGAGCAGGAGCAGCTAGTCCTGCAGTGAAGGCATGGCCAAAGGATTTTCAGAAGCAAACAAGGCAGGAGATTGCCAGCTGAGCTGTCAACTAATGTAGGCTCAAGCCAGTTGTAAAATCAGAGAATTCTTAAGGTTGGAAAAGACCTCCAAGATCCTCAAGGCTAGCCTTAAACCAAATACCATTATGCCCATTAATCCATTTTGTGAAGTCCTGTGTCTATTCATTCTTTGAATACTTCCAAGGATGGTGACTCAACCATTTCCCTGGAGAGACTGTTTCAGGGCTTAACCACATTATCAAGTGAAGAAAATTTTTTGTAGTATTCCACTCCCCTGGAGCAGTTTTCATAGTATTCAAAATATTCTAGAATGCAATATTTTAAGAAACCCCACAACAAACACCAGCAACAAAACAAAACAAAAAAAAACCTCAAAAAACAAAAACAAAGACACAAAACAAAACAAAAACCAAAAAACCCCAACCAAACAAAAAAAAACCACCAAAAAACCAATCAAGCATGGAAGTCTTGAATATGTCTCACTGAAGATCAGCAGCACAAGGTTTGGACAGCCAGCAGAAGGAAGGAGCAGACACTTTGCAGTCTCATGACACACAGGCTGTTTTCCCATGTTTGTTGCACAAAATCTGGTGTTTGCTGTGAGGAGAATGCTGTGAGCTTCCCTTGCCAGCATAATCTTACTGCCCCTTTTTAATTAAGCTTGAACGGCTAAGGAATGTATGTGAGGAATGAGAAAATGAACTAATCAGGTTTGAATTAATAATTTTTTCCTCTTCTAAATTTGCATCTGACAACAAATCTGGAAGCCCTGGAATGGGCAGTGGCTTTGAGAATTTACAGCTTCTCCTACCCTTGTCCTGTCCACACAAGGCATCACTGTGGCTCCCAGGGCAGGCTGCAAACTGACAGGACTGCCAGAGTTCATCTTTTCCTTTTTTCCCCCCAAAGCACCTCACCTTGTAGCCATGGCAACTTGCTGCTAGGAACAGGCAGCATCCCTTCATGGGCTGCAGCATCCCTTTGTGGTCCACAGCATCCCTTCATGGGCTGCTGCATCCCTTTGTGGTCCACAGCATCCCTTCATGGGCTGCTGCATCCCTTTGTGGTCCACAGCATCCCTTCATGGGCTTCTCTCACATCTGTGCCAGGACTATGGAGCTGGAGATTCTGGACAAGAGTGCACATTAAATCTGAGCAGGGAAATGGCTCTGTTCTCTTTGGAAAGGCCATTACAAACATTTGAGTTTGCTGCTGTCACAATCAGCCCCGTGTCCACAGTGCACATTCTGTCTCAAAATCTCAATTGAGATGTGTATTCTGGGGTGAAAAAGGAATCTGATCCTTTTCCTGCAGCAAGGTTAAAGGTGTTAAAGGGATGAAGTAACACAGCCTGGGTTTTTTTCCTAGGTTCCTTGGTGTTTGCTATTGCAGACATTTGTTATACCCTGCATTAGCTGGGTTTTTCTTTAAGATACCTTCTCATTACAGCGGCACTCCCTGTTAGTAAAAATTTCTTAATGAAGATTTCTTCATGAAGATTTCTTAATGAAGACCTTTACTTCATGATCCCAATAGGTAGCTCTTTATTTACATAGCAGTCCAAACCCTTTCCTTTCATTGTCTTGAAGCATCATCCTGAGGGCCTTGAAGCTCCTCCTGAGGGCCTGAGGAAAAAGAGGAGGTAAGAGAAGAGCAAACCCCCACACTCTTGATTCTTCAGCACCTTCCTAGGGTGAAGGTGCTGAAGGTGATTCACAGCACCTTTCTAGGGTTGCAAGAGGAGCTGGGGGCAGTTCTCTCGAGGCACCATCCTGAGGTGATCCTTAGAAACCTCCCTGGGCACATCCTGACCTGAGCCAGCGTGACAACAGCCTGGTGTCTGGCATGGTTCCATCCTTGCTGCCACCTTCTCCAGTTCATCTCCTGCTGCCCAAAAGCATCAGTGTAACTGGGAGCTGCACAGGCCTCCACACTGATCCCTGTGGAATCATTCTGGCTCTGCTGGAAGTGGCAATGCCCTGCCTGCAGAGCAATGTGTTCCAAAAGCCAGGAAAAAGGCTACACTGGAGTCCCAGATCTGCATTGCTCTTCAGTGCTGATACTTCTGTGTGCCCAAGTGCCCACCCCTGGGTTTCACAACAAAAAAGTGTTGTTTCTCATATAATGATATTCCTGGAAAAGTGCAAATCTCTAGATTCACACGTGCATTATGACAGCAGAAATGGGGAGACTGGACTGGCTGGAAAGAGATGATGCTCTGATGATACTTGTAAAAAGAGAGGAATCTTTAGGGTTATATTATTCCAAAGAGAGCAGTCTCTTGGCAGACTACCACTGCCACCACATAGATACTTGTGCCTTCTGGCTCTGTACAGATCTATTTAACCTTGTGAAGGTGCACAAATGATTCAAAGAATCATAGACTAGAGGCCTTTGACGATGCTTTCTTGCTTCCAGTGGAAGCATTTTGCTCACCAAATATCAGCTTGATTTCAAACGTAGAGACATCTTGTGGGACACCAGAACAGTGGGCTCTGAATAACTGAGGGGGCTCATGAGCCATCCCTGGCCTGGCTGGCCAGAGCACCACAGTGACCAGGACCAGGGCTGCTAGAGTTGTCCAAAAGAGACACTGCCAGTGCAATGTGGAAGGGAGCGTGTCTTCCACTGTGCTCTCCTCAATCTCCTGGATGAGGCGAATCAT
This sequence comes from Chloebia gouldiae, assembly GCA_003676055.1. Lineage (NCBI taxonomy): Eukaryota > Metazoa > Chordata > Aves > Passeriformes > Passeridae > Chloebia > Chloebia gouldiae. The sequence goes on along the minus strand of QUSF01000004.1, from coordinate 1,993,739 downwards.
CTCCTCACGCAGATACACCTCACGCTCCAGCATCTTTCTGGCTATGGCCATGTCTTTTGAGCTATCCACCTTCAGGACAGGCTGGACAGCCAGCAGAAGCAGAAACAACGTTGTTATCAAGGACATAGCCTGAAAGAGGTGAGAGAAAAGGGGGCTTATCAGGTGGGAGGGAGTAGGGGAGCTGAGGGCACCCAGCTCATCCTCAGAGTCTCACTGGGCACTCAGCTCTCTCTCTGGGTTAGAAACACCCTGGGGATCACCCTGGTCCCCTGTCCAGCTCTACCTTTCCCCTGCATTACAACTTCCCAGTTGCCAAAGTCCAGCGGCAGTGGGGCTGAGGCTGCCTGTGGATTCCCCTGGTGAGAGGTCCCATTGTGCCCGCCCTGTCCTGAATGATGTCACAACCACCAGAGCCTCATATCCTGGCTGACAAGATGATGATGGCCCTGCTGACAGCTCCCATTGTGAGCTGTCTCCAGGGATGTCACAGCCATCACAGTGACATCACCCAGCTGGAAGTCCCAAACTTCGTTCCACCCCGTTCACTGGGTCCAGGGCATCATCACACAAGTGAGGAGTGAGGTCCCAGGGCTCTGTGCACAAAGTGGCCAAACCCCCCAAAGCTGTAAATTAAGAAAAGTGCCAGTTGTCTCCCTGGTGTGGCATAAAAGAACCACCACTATACCCTGTCCCCGAGAGCCACGTGTCTTTTAAATTCCTCTAGGGTTGGTGACTCCATCACTTCCCTGGACAGCCTGTTCTTCAGTGCTTGATAACCATTCTGGGGAAGAAATTCTTCCTGGTATCCAGCTTAAATCTCTCCTGGTGCAACTTGAGGCTGTTTCTTTGTCCTATCACTTGTTACCTAGGAGAAGAGAACAACCCCCATCTGGCTACAGCCTTCTGGCTGGACTTAGAAGCAGACCTTTAAATTAGATTTGATGGGAAAAGGGGATGTACTCCCAAGTGTCAGAGAGGAGCCAGGAAACACCAACATTTTGGGAAGCATCAGGGAAATACCTGTAAATAGGCATATTTACAGAGCTAGGCTGGGCAGGAGGTGCGTGTGTGTTGTGCTCTGTGTTAAGGAATGGATTGATTGTGAAGAGCTGTGTCTGAGGAGCAGCCAGGAACAGGCTGAGAGCTTCTGGGCACAAATCAAAGACCAGACCAACGGAGGGCACCTTGTGCTTGGGATCTGCTCCAGGAGTCTGACCTGAAGGCCCTGTTGGTTCTTCTGTTTCAGCTCCAGCAGCATCTCCCAAGCTCTCATCCTGGTGGGGGTTTCAATCCTCTGGGTTATCTGCTGGGGGAGAGCACTGCTGGCTGTGAGCAATCCAGGAGATTCCTGGAGAGGGCTGGGGACCACTTCTTGGTCCAGGTACTGCCAGAGGAGGAGGGCTGCTGGACCTGGAGCTCACATGCACAAATAAGCTCATCAGAAGTTAAGAGTGGGCAGCCCGGGCTGTAGTGACTGTGCCCTGGGGGAGTTTGTGATCCTGAGGAACAGGGGCCTGGTGAGGAGCAGAGGTGGGACCCTGAACTTTGGAAGAACAAACTTGCAGCTGTTTAAATATGCAACAGGCAGATTTCAACTGTTTCATAGCCCTCTGCTTTTGAGAAAAACTAAAGGCAGGATTTGAGTAGAATACGAGACATTTACTTCAGTGAAGCTTTCTTGCTTTTCAGTTTTCCTTTAGACCTGCTACAGCAGTTCTGTTATTTGCTTTTTCTCCACATATGAGATTTGGATTGAACATAATGACTTTACACAGATGTGGCAGACATCCCTGCTGCTCTTCAGCCTTTCTGATAAATCTGAAAGCAATACATCCTGCATGACACATGATTCTGTTGAAAAATGCTTCGTCTCCAAAGGTCTGCCATACTAGTTTTTGGAATTATGGCCCTGCTGACAGCTCCCATTGTGAGCTGTCTCCAGGGATGTCACAGCTTGAGTAACAGCAGGCTAAATTCATCTATAGTGAAATTTCAGAGATTATGAAGACGAGGTATGATGGATTCATTTTTCCTGAAAACCCTTCATAAAAATTTTGCAATAAATTAGTTCCTTTCATAGAAAACCATTCAGTCTTCTTGTTTTTTCCTAGAAGTCAGAAAATATCCTTTCTTTCCCTGCCACCATCAATTTTTCCCCATTCTGTTGCTTTCCTATAGTGTCCTCAAAAAATACTATATTCCCTTTCCTTGTAGTTTTTGGATTAAAAATATTTTATAGAATACAATCACTAAGTCAGTTCAGATACTGTTTGCTCTCCAATTACATATTCCTTACATTAGGAAAGGGATAGACATAAGCATGTAATGGAATCATTTTGCCTTAAATAAAGAATGTTTCTTTAAAAAATATTTTGTGCGTCTAGAATAATAATGTTCACAGTTGGTGAAATGTCACTGATTTTATTTTAGTTCTATCAGAGTGTGGAAAGATCCTGTTAACTAATTATATTTTTCCTGAAAGTACTTAAATAACATTTTTCTCAATGATTATTTGGAATTCTTTGTCTTCTCTTCCACAGTGTGTTATAAAACAAACAGATGACTAATTGTGTAATATAATTTTGATTTAATCATGCTAGAGAAAAGACATTTTAAATATTTTTGCCATTTAATCTATTGCATTTGTTGTTATTCTCAGAAGTTTTATATTAAAAACAACTCATGGCCACTTTTCTGTGAAATTTTTGAATAAAAGGCACTCCTACATGAATTAGCATAATGTTTGCTCTCCCTTAATTAAAAATTATTCTTTTCAGAGTGCACAATGTAAGTTGCTGGTAACCAGGAAGATACTGCCTATAGTGTTAAATATTGGACAACCAGTTGGAAACACTGTGAGTGGTTTTATTTTCCTCAGGGTTTGTCTGTACTGCACATGAGAAGCTCACACAGAGCTACTGGAAACCAACTGGCTGTGGCATCAGAGAGGCTGGAGCTTCTTGGTGGTGAGGGCTGTGTGAAGTACCAGGCTGTCACAGTTACATGCCCCTGGAACTTGCACTTAATAAAGCTATTTTGGATGTATAGTACAGGCAAACAATTTGTTAAAGTGATGACTGTTTTGAGGCAAAATAAATGAAATAATGGGTAATTGATTTTCCTTGCTACAGCAGTCCACTATTCCTGAGCTCCTTGACTTCTGGAGCAATACAAGAGCACTTTGGATATTCTCTAGCCCACCTTGTAAATGCAGATTAATAAAGGCAGAGCACAGTTCTTTTATCCAGTGTTTTTGCAGGACAGCATTCTTACTTTGCTGCTAATGAGCATTAGGAAGTGAAGGGCTACCAAAGTGCCTCATGAAATATAGTCTCAGGTGAGGAATTATTACTTAGCTGGCAAGTGCCACAGTCCCTCAGTCACTGAGCTGCCCAGTTTTGTGAGCAAAAGCTGGATGCAGGCACACATGGAGTGACGCTTCTGCAGAGTATCCTCTGCACTACCCTCTTGAAATATTATCACTGGTGGCAAAAAGCTTCCATGCTAGCATTTCCTGCATGGATTTGTTTCCAAGGAACATGGTCTGTAAGTGCTCCTAGAGGTGAACAGCCTGAAAGAGGGAAGACATGAAGGTACCAGCATCCAGTGCCAGAGAGAACTGAAGAATTGCTGCAGCCCTGTGGTCACCCCGCACTGATCCCAGCAAGGTGATTAAAAGAGATGAAAAAAAGATGATGGAGCAAATGATCACAGAATCCTGGAATGAGATGGGTTGGAAGGGACCTTAAAGATCATCTAATTCCAATGATGGTGAGGACACCTTCCACTAGACCAGGCTGCTCAGGCAGAGCCCCATCCAACCTGGTCTTGGTGCATGAGGAAAAGCCAGCTGGGCAGGAATTTCTTCAGCCTGGAGAAAGGAATTATCTTTTCAATTCAAATGCATCTTTGAACACCCACTAGGAAACACAGCCAGACTCTCCATTCACGTGAACAAGGAAAGGATAAGAAGCAACAAAAAAAATTGCAGCAAGACAAACTCCAATCAGATATAAAGAGAAAAATCTGTCATGAGACCCAACCAGCACTGTTACAAGTATCCCAGAGGGGTTCTGGAGCCTCTTTGGAGATACTCAGAATTTGACTGTGCTGAGGAATATAATATAACTGCTTTAAGCAGTGGAGTTGCACCAGATGACCTACATTATTCAGTTTTTCTAAAAAAAAAAAATCCATCACTAACCTGATACCTTTGATAGCAGTGACACCCCTACCACAGGCTCTGACTTGTAAAGGCACAGATGTACTTCAAAAATTTGAAACATTGGGGAAAGAAAGCTTGAAGGAGAAAATTTGCACACAAGAACAAGACTAGAAAGGGAGAGCAAGATTGAAAAGAAAGAACAGTGGGCAATGTTAAAGGCACTGTCTAATTCTGGCAGTAGCAGCCTTGACACCCCAGTGAGTAATTGAAACTTTATTTAGCCTTGATGAGGCAGTGACACTGGGGATAAAGCAGGAAGGGACCAGCTCTTAAGGCTCTGGCAGCTCTCAGATTTCCTAGGAGTTTAAACACACTCAACACTTCCAGGGAGAAGTGACAGATTTTAACAAGGCAGAAGAAAAGCCCAGTGAGCAAATAACTTGGGAAGTTACTTTTTCCTTTCATTATGTTATTTGCTTCTTTAAATTATTATTCATGACTCTTCTTATTTCTCTTGCCTATTAATTTTTCTAATGCTTCCTCCAATCACATTTATCCATTTCTTCTAGGATGTTACACATGGTCTGTGAGAATACAAGAAATAAATACATGTGGTATTATGCTGATTTCAGAATTCTGCTGGCAGGATCCATCTTCTCTGGTTGCTTTGCTGCTGAACAGAGTATAAAGAAACATCCAATTATATTCTTTATGCCTAGGTACAGCTCTTACCTCAATTTAACTGAATAATCAAATAGAATTGAGACATTTCTTTTTCTTGTGTGGTGCTTTGGAATTAGGGCTGTGATGACATTTCTTATAGGTATAGAAGACACCATCTGTGTGTTTGTACATGGAATCTGACATGATGTTCCTTCAAGGCAAGGGGAGTCTGAACGGATTTCTAAAAGATAGATTCTAAAAAAAAAAAAGGTAGATTCTAAACAGATTTCAAAAGATAGCTGATTTCTTAGCAACCTTGGTTACAACAATGCAAAAACTATGCTGCTTACTGTTATGACTTCTGCACAACACGAAGTAGAAGAATGGTGGATGCTGAAGAAAAGGAAGTTGAGTTTATCAGTGCTCTGGGTTCTGTTTTTTTTGGAAAAAGTGGAACATCTTAATGAACAAGACCAGACTGTGCCTGCCACTACTACTTGCACATCTAACTTACAGGGAAAGTCAGTGTAAATTTTCAACTTCACATGAAAAGTTCAGTGTGGTTGATTCCTCCTGTCTCAGGATGATGAATTACTGATATCAGGAAGTTGCATCTTGTCTCAGTTGCTGTGATTCCATGGGATGCCATGCAATAACTGAATGAGCAGAAACGTAATCCAGTGAGATGAACAGTCATTACTTTATATTAAAAATACAAATATGTATTCTCCTTTCCACTACAAACTGTTGCAGTCAGGTAGAAAAATTATAAAAGAATGGCTTCATAAAATCAGGCCTGCTCTGTTATGTCAGTGGCTGGCCTTGTCAAACTAGGACTTTGCAAATTCCCATGTGAAAGCAACCCTGGTGTGAGCACTTTGTTAACACAACAATCTATTCCTGGGTGAAAAACAACTAACACCTGCATAAACACTAAATCTGTCACACATGAGGTCTGTAAAACTGTATAAAAATGAGTTGTGTGGATAAAGAATGGGATTTTTCAACCATGAAGTGTTGTGGTGCATGGAAGAAAAGTCTTGTGTGATTTATTCTGAGAGCAAACTCTTCCTACAGGGTACAGAAATCTGTAAATTTAATCTGCAAGTACTTCAGATACAATATTGGACCACAAAGTACCAGTAAAGGCAACAATATGTTCCATATATTAATGCAAGTTTTCTTGAAGCAAACTTCAGATGAAAAATCTGGTGAGTAGAGTTGAAAAAAACCCATCTTTGATAGTCTCATCTGAGAGCAGGGAGGGAGCACAGCACACATGAATCTCACACAGGTCTCTGGCAATACTCTCCTGGTGAGCCTCATCATGGGGGACTTGGGACTTCCTATTGTTTTACAAGAGCAAGAGATGGCTTTTCTCACTCAGAGAATGATGGAGCACTGGGACATTTTCAGTACTCAGAAAAAATTCTACTGATGTTTGCTTCCCAAACATCATGTAGGTCATTAACTGTTGCTGAAACAGTCAATTCATGCATTCAGGAAAGCACTTTGAATAATAATATAGGTGTGTTGAGAAGTAACTGTGCCATCCTTCTCTTGCATTCAAATCTGTTAATCAGTCTTTGTTTTAGGGCATGTAAATGTGAGGAATTCAAGCTTTTCAGGGTACATGCTCTGTAAAATTAATTCTTGTAATATGGGTAAGGTTTCCTATGGGGGAAAGGAAATAAGTGTGCAGAACAGCATATAAAGAAATAGCAGAGGAAATTTAACCAGACTGAGAGAGGCAAAAAAAAAAAAGTTTGTTTCAATGCTGAAAGTTTCTCAGAACTTCAAAACTCTCCATGGTGCTGAGAAACTTCAGGAACAGCTCAGTGAAAGGATGGTGTCAACAGCCTCAATTTACAATCTGAACAGTAAGTACAGCAATCCTATTTCACTGACCAGGTAGAGAATATTTCTGCAGATTGCTATCACAGTGGCAGCAAGGCAATTTTTTACCGTTCTTTTCAAGTCAGATGACTGAGCACAATGTTACTCAAGTTAGACCATTGCACAAAAGTTAGCAGCTGATGCAGTTTTAACATTTTAACCCAAACCTGTATTAGCTGGAACAAGATGTTTCCATTTGACCACAGGTGCTTCGAGTAAATCAGTAGGTAGAGCTATTTCTTCCAGCACCTACATATTTCACAAAATTTAGATAATCATTTGCAGATTTGCTCCATCCCATTCTTTCCACAATAAACGTCTTATTTGATTAATTACACCACAGATCTGTCTGAGAAAACTACTAACTAGGGAAACTTAGCTCCTTGTTCACAATTTGAATATTTGAATGCAATTTCTGATTTATTTCCTTTATTTAGTAAATGGATTTTGCAGAAAAAAAACTAATCACAGCAGAACCCCAAGTGTTTTGGAAGGATTTTAGAGGGCTAGAGAAAAAGAAGTTTCTGGAAAGGTGGTCAGTTTGAAAACAGATCAAAGCTCCACAGGCTATGAAATAGAAAAAGATGAAGACAGCATATGTTGGAAGCAGTCACTGATGAGCCGCACTTGGCCAAAAGAGCACTTGAAGAAATAGCAAGATGAGGGAAAAAAAAGAGCCAGGTACTTTTTTCTCGTCCATATTGCTATTACAGTGAATCATTAAGGTCTCTTAAGACACTCTTTAAAACCTTATTAAACAGGTTTTTGGTACTCTAGTTAATGCAAGTTGGCTCTCTGTTGGAATGATGGTAGCTTAAGGAGTTTTTAAGAGGCTGCTTCAGCAACCTGAAAGAATGAGTTTTGTCACAAAAAGAGATAAAATACATTGCAGGAACTGAACAAAAGAACTGTTTGTAAGAGAGGAGTCACAAGAACTGTATTGTTCCTTTAAAAAGCAACCAGGAGTTGGTTTACTGAGAGTTTAAAGAAATGAATGAAGAACAATTTTAGAGGCTTAATTAAAAACAATTTTGATCTTTTTATTAAACATGATTTTAGTAACACTCTCACTGCTTTCATACCACTGCTATTATTATTGCTGGGAAAGTAATAATTTTCAGTGGTTCACTACAGCACGCTGGCGTCACAGAACATGTTATGAAGAAAATGTGCATTAATAGCAATGCATTGCTGGTATCAGATGCAAAATTTAGATGCATAGAGTAACCTAGAATTGTAATTACTTGAAGAATTAATTACAACTTGTCACCGTTGGGTTCTTTAGCATCAGAACAACTAGGAAATACATTCAATAAAATCAGGGTTGTGATGATTTAGGCACTAGTTTCAAGAGATCAAAATAGGAGCCAATATTCTATGTATGGTTCTGCTCTTATTTGCAATACACAGAGTAGCTGTCATATGTAAAAGCTCCCAGGTGGATTTCTTTTGTTTTGTTCTGCAGAACTACATGTTTAAATATATTTAGAAACAAGTAAAAAATACATATAGATGTATGTGTACATATATATGTTTAATTTTATGTTTCAAGCAGCCTTGTTGTAAAGAAGATGGCATCTTCAGGTTCAGGTGGACAATGATGACTGTAAGAGATGCAAAGTTGCTTCCCAAGAGAGAAACCTGGGGAATACAAAGTATGTGGAATATTTTAGGATCACCTACAAAGCAGGAAGGAAAGGCTCACAGTTTAGAAAGTCACTTAAACAAACTTGTATATAGAATAATATCTCATTTTCATTACATGGAAAATATTTACAGTGTAGTTTTCCCATTAATGGTTGTATAAGTTGTGTAGTCTACTTTTCACAGCGTGGGAAATGGAAAGGAAATAAAAATCAAAATGAGTGCAAGGTATAGTCAGGAGAAAATTAGGTCTATTACATGTGGGCCTAACACATGTATTTTTTCTTCCCAAAAATGTAACTGAAGAAGTGGTGGGCAAGTCCAGCCCTGCTGCATGCTGCATCATGCCAAAACAGTCTATTCCCACAGAGCCATGTATTGTGACTTGTAGAGAAAATTATTTTTGCTACCTTTGGACCACCTTTAAGTTGATATACTTCAGGTTATATAAATTAGTAGTGCATCCCAGGTCTGGAAAATGTGTTCAACCAAGGCTGTTTCACTACTGAGAGTGGAGCTTGGCACAAGAGGGCTCTGGAGTCGCCCTGTGACACAAGGGGATTCTGGCAAGTGGGTGCAGTCAAGGGAAAAGATGGTTGGCACTACTGGGGCTGCTCTTGGCAGTCCTCTGGTGGGTTTAGTTTCCCTGAAGCACAGAATTTGTCTACAAGCAGCCTTCAAATCAAAACCTCAGGCGTTTTGGTGAGCTCAGGTAACTGGCTTCAGGAAGTTTAGGTTCTGGGGACCTGAGTGTGATGTTTGTCTTTGCTCTTCTTTGGTTAATTTTGGCACAGAATGCAGGAAATCTTAGTCAATGGAGTCTTGGGATGATTCTGGATTTTGAATGCTGGTTTTCCTTCATTTTAATCTCATATGGAAGTAGTGGTCCTGGCCCTGGTGAATTTACTGGCAAAAATTCCACTGACTTCAGCAAGGACACAACTTCTCAGAGAGACCATGCCCTTCCACCAGTAACAGCTTCATGCAGCCAAGAATTTAGAGGCAGGTAATAAAAATATATAGAAAGGAGGTTACATTCCCAGAAAAGAATCACTGAAATAGTTTTGAAAATGATTTTTCCAACACTAATAAAGAAAATGAAATAGACCATTTTATGCTCCTGTCCTTAGGCTATGCCTTATACCATGATCAATATAAAAGAAAATTATATTTCCTTGATTACTCATTCAAGCAGAAAATGAGCTCTGTTGCCTGAAAATTTAGAAGTTCCCCATGTAATTGGATGGCCTTTGTACATCTTCAATTTTTGATGTTATTGGGTAGTTCATGTTATTTACTAAGATGTTTTAGTCTAATCATTTCTTTGACAGGTTAAAATATCACTATTACAGTAGGAACATTCTCCTGACAGTGGAAACCATTTAACAAATTAGGTGCTGAATGCAATTTGCTGTTCAGTGATTCAGAATATACAGTGCATGTGCAAGAAATAGTTTAAATATCAACTAGAAACTAACTATGCAAATTACACAAAAGGATCCTGCATTGTGCTGGCTCTTTCCCCTTCTTACAAGAGTGCAGAATGCATTGGCAGGAATAATTTGAGCAAATAAATTGTATAGAAATCTGTCTGCTTCAGAATTACAGGCTCTTCTTTCAGTGCTGAGCACACTCAAAAAAAATGGAGTTTAGGATTTGAAGGAGTGGATTAACCAGGAGTATTCATCATTTCTCTCTGGTACTCATACAATAGTCATCAGTCTTGAGGGGTGTCTGCCAAAGACAGGCTGGTACCTTTCAAAGTGTTTGTAGGGAAGATCTGCCACCTTGGCTTGCAAGAGTGTCCCTGAGGCACCTTAGCCCTGGTGTGGGTCCTGTTTGGATTTGTCACTAGTGCACAACAACAGCAGCAAGTGACAGAGGGAGATCTCCCAGTTCCTGCAGCTGCTGAACTTTCAGAACAGAAACTTCAGCCAGAACATTCCCATTTGCTCACTCTTTCTTCCCCACTGTTAGTGGGATGGGAGAAAATCAGAAAAGTAATAGTGAGAAAACTTGTGGGTTCAGATAAAGACAGTTCAATAGGGAAAGCAAGAGACACCCACAAAAGCAAAGCTAAACAAGGAATTAATTCACTGCTTCCCATAGCCTGGCAGGTGCTCAGCCATCCCCAGTAGAGCAGGGCCCCATCACACCTAACAGTGAGTTGGGAAAACAGAATGTTTTGTTTTCTAGTTCATGCACAGAATCACCAAAAAGAAAATGTGTGCCGTTTTCCTCATATTTCCCCCCAATCTATTTTTTATGTCTTCAGGCATCAGGCTCTGGTGTTGTCTGCTTGGCAATTTCCCCACTAGCCCTAGACTGTATTTTATCTTGTTTCTTGTGACTGTGTCTTTGTACATGCACACTTCTGGGGGGTTTTCCCCCTCAAAATCTCTCAAAAGAGGTGTATTAGGCAGATGGCTTTAGTTTGCATGTTACAAAAATGTCGTCTGTATAAAATAATTGAATAGAGTCATTTTATGTGTAAAATTTATTCACCCTCTCTTGAGAGGTCTATTCTATTCTTTCCTAATGCCTACCATCACTATTACTACATCTCTTCACAAAATAGGAAATTCATTAGTGAGAAGTCTCTAATGTTAATTTCTTTTTGTCTATTCAAGATAAAATAGCTTTAAGAGAGAAATAGAATTTCTGTTTGCATTCAACTGCACCCACCATTTCTAGTTTTTGACACCTTTTTTATTATATTTGTGAGTGGTGCAGCAGAAGAAAGGACTGCAGCTTCTACTATGTTCAGAATTCACAATCCTGTGGATTCTGTGAATATCCTTTCCCAACTTCCTTCCTGCCTCCTTGTTTCATGTGTGGATCTCTCAGAGCTTTGCTCTTCATCTTGTTCATGAGGAAAGAGTCAGAAAGAGATTAAGGTTAAAATGTCAAGTTTCTCTCATTTTTAGGTGTTGATTTTATGTGTCCAGTCCCCAATCCTTTCAAGTGCAGTCTCCATTATTGGACTCTCAGATGGAAGTTGCCCTTTGAAAACTAGCCATTGTTACTTCTTGCTTTCTACATTCTTCTTAAAAATCTCTTTAAGCTGATGGGTGTGCCAGTTGCTTTCCATTCTAGCAGAAAGTGGGAACAATGGTGAGCCCCTCTGTTTAACAATTAATTGGAACATGAGAAGCTCCTTCAGAGGTCACTCTGAATGCCAGTAAAACCTGGAACTGTTGATCTCCTTGTGGGTGGGTGTGTGATCAAAATAACCAAGAACGAGTCAATGAAAAAGAGGAGTGATTCTAGTATGGACTTGAGAGAAGAACAAAAATTGCTTGGAGCTTTTGTAAAAAATATTTCTGGAAGAATAAAATGAACTTCCACATGATTATTTCCCTGATCAGAGAAAAAATGGTTTACATGCATTCTGCAAATAAACAGCTAGAGAGAGACCCCACACAGTATAGAAACATGGGTTTAGAAAGAGCCAGACCATGAACACTCACCTGAAAATGGTTTAATGGTTTATATGAGCATTTGGGTTAAAACCGTGGTAGATTGCAACTGAGCTCATTCAGGACCATCTTCATTTAGGTGTTGTGTATTTTCTGTTTCCTTTAGCAAAGCAACAGGTGACATGTTCTCTGCTAATACATTGGTAGCATATTTTCTCTAATATTCTATTACATTTAAAGCCTATTTGCATTGAAGACTTTGCCTAGATTCCTAGTGATTCTGGAGAAGACCCACCCCTCTCCACCTCTCCCTCTCCTTTTGCTGGGATAGCTTCCATGTGAAGTTCCCAAGCTGAAGTGGCTTTCCCTGGATCAGGGGAGCTCCAGAGCCAGCATGAGGGACAAGAAGGACCATGAGGTCCTGAGAAGGCAACAGAGAGACACTGCTGCTGGTGATGGCAGCAAACTGTCAGTCGGGAGGAGGTGTCCAAGTCAACCTCTGCCAGCAACTGCTGCCATTGGGGACATTGATTTTGAGGGAAAATTGAACTAAACTAGCAGCAAAATGAGATCTGATTTAGGAAGCTGTACATTAAAAAGATATGTGGTTAGAGCTACCAGTTTTTTTAACTACCTCTTTGTGGTGACACTGAAAAGAGAAACAGCAGTTTCACTACTGTGATCGTCGAGGTGGCAAGCTGTTCTTAAGTACCTGCAAAGATCAAAAAATGAAGTTCAGTTGCTTCAATTGCTGTAAAAACTTTAGAAACCGCTGAGCTACTTCAGGTGCCTTTGTAGCTCTCTACTCTTCTTCTGCTGGCATCATCTGTGTTTGAACTTTGCTTGGCTAGTTAGATTTGGGTTATCTGCTGTGGACAGAAAATGTATTTCAGCTTTACCTGAGTATATTTGTTGTCTTGTGAGAGAGGCTGAATTCAGAACAGCTGTTCTGGATGTTTGTTAAAGAACTATTGAAGAGCAGTGGGTGTGACCAATTACATTTCATCCCCACACCAAAGCCATTTCATTAGTAATTGCTTTAAGCCAGTAGGCATTGCTTGTCTTGCCCCACTATCTGTTCCCTCCCATTGCCTGCTCATTGCAAACAGAGGAGGCAGCAACCATTTGCAAGTTTAGGTGGAGCAGATATTAAAAACAGGTATATGGCATTAGCTGTTATCTTCTGGAATTGCATGGTTCACATTTTGTGTCAGCTGTCTTTAAGGTTGTTAATTCTCTCTGCTGATTTTTTGTGGCTTTATGGAAAGAGCAGCCTTCTCCAAGTACTCCTACACTATAATGTATGTTCTTGGGGTTTGTTTCCTAAACTTGTCTAGTGGGCTAAATGTAACTGGATTAAATTAAGAGGAAAAACTAAAAGCCTCTTCAAAAAATACTTTTGACAAGTGTAACTGTAGTAACTGTGAATCCATTGTCTTTAGTCCTTAGTGTACAGGGAAGAATTCCTTTAGGGATAAAGTAGCAGGTTGGGGCACTCGAGGGCATATGAGGTAGGTGAAAAGGAGAAGGAAATTAATATTAATTTCCTGGCCAGCCAGAAAAAAAATCCTTTCCCATGACCTAGCCATGGTTGTGTATTGACAAGAAACAGCTTATGTTTGAAGTTTTTGTATAAAAGGGCTTAGTTTTTGTAATCTCTATGCCCCAATTTCTATGGAAGCAGAGAGCCTAGAGAAACAAGGTTTCATTTTGGGGCAGCAGAGTTGCCTCCTTTGTAACACCTGCCACTAAGCTAAAATCTCAGAAGAAAAGCAGTATTTGTTTATTATAGTTTATTATAATATATTCATTTATTTGCTGCTTCAGGACTAATGTGTCTACATACAGGTTCTGCTCCAGCAGGATATTCAAGGCCAAGGAGACCAAGGGAAGACAGAGGAATCTGCTGTAAAGCCATGAGCCATGGCTGGGACCTCTAGCTGGAAAACTTAAAAGAGGGCAGAAAGGATTTTGACTGGGGGGGGGGAAATCTTTTGAACCTGAGAGCCCCAGCCTCCTATTTAGTAATATCCTATACTGAGTGTGTGATATGGACACTGCTGGGTTTTTTATGTATGATTTTTATAGATGTTTTAGATCCATGTTGAGTTTCCTCTGGAAACCCAGGTTTTCTACATTTAAAAACCAGTTTGAATTCAAAATTACCTATATTGAATGTGTATGTAATGAGGTAAATTGGAGGAAGAGAAAGTCACACAGAATCAAGAAACACAAGTTCTGCATTCTCTGCCAGTGACTTTCAGCTCTGAACTTTAGTTGTCTCTTGCCAAGACTGCAACTAATTGAGAAGAGAATAAAACACTGCAGCAATCTTCAATCTTAATGAATGTTGCAGTAATTTAATTTGAAAGAATTTAAAACTTTAGTTTTTTCCTTCTGTGTGGTACTGGGGTAGAAGCTGTGATAGCAAAGCAAGGTATTCACCCACTGTACTCACAGCAAATGAGGAGAATATATCTGTGCACAAAACAACACAGGGCTGGATAGTTTCCTCTAAATTCCTGTAGGTGTAATTGGGCTATTTATTTCTGCTAATGTAATATTGCATTCTTGTTTTCCTTAAAATCAACATCATTTTATGGATATGTGAGAAAATGTGGAGCTATTTTACAGCTATCAGCAAGTGTCCTTAAGGACAATGCCACAGCAATTTAATGAGGTACATAAGAACCTGTAACCACTGATGAACAGTGTCCAGGAAGATTCTTTCTGCAGTTCTGCTCTGAACCTGCTTCTTCACTCCTCCTTCAGAGTGATCTTTTTATTATAACACCTTCAAAACTTGTAAGAGGTGGTAAAAATATTCTTTGTTAAGTGAATCCTCAAGTTAAGCCACTCTTCAAATTGCTTATATAACGTGAATTTGCTGTCGTGACTGTGAGACCTGGTGATAAATACAGTGGGAGTGCTGGGGAGAAAACTTCATGCTTTTCTGGGCATTATCTGGCCAGTGCACACCATGGAATGGGCACAGTGTGTCCTCTGGTCCCAGGAGCTGCTCAGCTCTCAGTAATTCTAGGTGATTATCATGTAAGTAAATTTTTCTGTCTGGGACAAGACAGTCATCCAGGATGGGCCTGCATTGCCAAGTAGATAAATTTACCCATTTTATTCTCTACAGAAACTGCTTTTTGAATCTATTGGCACTAATGTGTTTTACTTCATGTACTTGGACACACAGGGGAGCGTAACATCCTGAACTACATCTGATTTGGATTATTTTTTTCCTTGTGTATTGCCTCGAGGCTCCTTGTATCTGGTCCCCATGTCTGCCAGGCAGGTGCTGTATCACTTACAAACTGCTGCAGCTTGGAGTCTAATCATTCCTTTTTATGTGTGGAAACTCCTATCTTGACACTCCCATCTTGATAACTCCCCCTCAAAAACCCTAGGTGGAAAATACATTAATTAAAGACCTTAATTTTATATTGTTGTAGGAAATATTAATTTACATTATGTATGTAAATATTTATATCAATAATATTGTATACATATATATCTAAAAGAGAGAAGAGCATGTGACTTATTTTTCTTTGTCTGCTGCCAACCTGTTCCTGATTTACCATCATTTACCTAGATACTCTTCATTCCATTTGGTTATCTAACACATCAAAACTTTAAAACAATCTGAATTTTCCTTGATTGAAGGGTTTTGTTCACATGACCCAAAACAGCTGTGGCTCCTAACTGAGTGATGATCTGAATGGGGAGGAAAGATACAATCCACAGGTTTCCTTCATGCTGCTCCCAATGCTTATTTGGTTCCCAGGTGTTTTGAGTAAAAGGCTTACAGGACCAGGGTCTGGTACAGATTGTTGAGGGGCTACATCAGGGTGTGAGGAGAATGCAGCCCTTTTATGTGCAAAAAACAAAGGTGCACTTCTGTAGTGTTTAGCAGAAAATCTTTAGTATCTGTCCCATTAGCCGTGAGGGTGGCTGGGAACATGACCTTGTCAGTAAACAGACATTAATAGGATTACATAGACACGAGTCACACTCCATATAAGAACTAATCATCAAAAAGCACTGGCATTTAAATCCTTTCTAGCTTGCAAAAGGCTTTGTCTGTTAAAACAAAAGGAAATTGAAATTAAAAGCAGCAGTGTTTGGACGAGCAAAACAGTAATGTGAGGAGAAAAGGAGGCTCAAGAAAAGCAGAGAGAAACAAGGTAGAGACAAATCTGATACCGAGAAAAATTGCATTAGCAAAAAATAATTACAGAAGGGCTGACTGAGTGACAATGCTATTACCTTGGTCTGGTTCTGGCTGTGCTTGCAGAGATGTTGTTAAAGGGGGCAGAGCTGTTTCAGCTCCTAATTCTGACAAGTAGTTTTGGAAAGTTGTGTAGACTTGAAGGTGTTTTGGTGTCCAAAATTCAAGGATGGATAACATCGGGCTTTATCCAGGCAAATTTATAAGCATATTAATTTCTCTTGAGTAAATTAAATTAATGCTTAGCAACTAACCAAGGATTTTGGAAGTCGTTGAAATGTATAACTGGACATAGACCTTGCTGTGTTCATTTTTTTTTTTTTTAGTTTTTCTGTTGTTTTGGTTTTATGTTTGTTTGGTTTGGTTTTTTTGTGATTTTTTGGTAAATGCTAACTCAGTATGCTGGTTTTGGCTAGGGTAGCTGCTATTTTTCTTCATAGCAGCTAGCAAGAGCTATGCTCTGAATTTGTGCTGGAGAAGGTACATCTTGAAGCATCAGTGGCTGTGCATGAGGTCCAGCCCCAAGTGATTGCAGTTTGAGGATAAGTGCAAGCTGGAGCAGGAACAAAGGGAGTGATGTTAAACAATAAAACCTCACTCAAAGGGATCAGGAGTGGAGCTGGTAGTGGAAATACCTTTCAGTTGTTGTAACCATGACTTGAGTTGTATGTTATGGGAGTTGCTGCAGCAGGAGCCACCAGAGGCAGGGGAGGACAATCCTTACAACTGCAGCAGACACCCAACCTGAGCTGCCTCTGGGGTCTGATAACTCCCCACAACACAGCACCTCTCGTGTCCTGAGTGAGCACCATACCAGATGGAGCACAAAATCATGGGCTGAATGAACCTACTGGGCATTTTGTGGATGCTTGTGGTCTTTTTACAGACATTTTACAGGCATTTCACATGGGTGGTCCATAGACTAAGGGAGTGTAATCTATGAAGTATATCAAACAGTGAGGATGAGGATGGTGGGTAGTGGTGATGTGTAGGACCTGAGCATGGTGTGACTGGTATGGGATAAGAAGTGGAGATTGTGCTGGTTTGGGCTGGGGTGGAGTTAATTTTCTTTATAGTAGCCAGTATGGGGCTGTGCTTTGAATTTGTGCTGGAAATAGTGTTGATAACAGAGGGATGATTTTATTATCACTGGACCATGATTCCACAAAGTCCAAGCTTCTCAACACCCCAGCAGTGAGGAAAGTGGGGCTGCACAGGAAGCTAGGAAGGACAGCCAGGACAGCTGACCAAAGGTATATTCCAGACCACAGGGTGTCATGCTCAGCATATAAAACTGGGGGAAGAAGAAGGAAGCAAGGGGGACATTTGGAATGATGGCATTTGTCTTCTCCAGTCACTGTTCATGTGATGTAGACCTCCTTTCCTGCCTGCCCATGCGAAGTGATGAATGAATTCCTTGTTTTGCTCTGCTCATTTGGGAGACTTTTGCCTTATCTATTCAACTGTTTTTATTTCAAACCACAAGTTTTCTCACTTTACTCTTCCAGTTCTCTCCCCTATCTCACTGAGGAGAAGTGTGTGTGTGGCTAAGTGGTGCTTGGTTGTAGGCTGGGGTTAAAGCATAAATAAGCTTTATTTTTTAAGCATAAAAACCTTTTTTTTTTTACATGCGGTAAAACAAAGCTATTATCCCAAATACATTCCAGTTAATTTGCTTTTCTTGAAAATGAGTGTAGCTACATTGCAGAAAAATAACCCCCCCTTATCTGTGTTTGTGCATCTGGTATTTAAAAAACAATGCCAAAGGAGTTCATTTATTGTGATGCCCAAAATATCGAAGATGAGTACATTTCTGCTTCAGAGCAAGTGTTAATTATGTTTCAGGCTTTCCTGTGACAAAGATATAAAAAGTTTGATTTAGCCTTTTAAAAACCTCAATGTCTGATGCCAGAAAACGCTGGTTAATTAACCTTCAGATTTCTGTGCTACATATGAGAATGCTTGGCTTATAAAATGATTCCATCATGTAAGAGCCTTAACTGCAGTGAACGACAAATTCAGAGGCTTGTTATGTCAGAAAGGAGGAGGAGGAACTTCTGTTTAGGTCTTGCCTTCAGAGGGAAAGGAAACACTGATAGTATCCCTGTAACCTTGCACTGATGAGCAGGCACCACATTGCTTTGGAAAGATTCATATTTGAGATCTGATGACTAAGTGGTGGTGGGCACAGCTGCTTTAGAATCAGAGATAAAGGAAAGAAGGAAAACAAATCCAGAACTGCTATGAGAAAATCTTGCTGACATGTAATGCTGTCAGAGCATTTATAAAGAACAGAAACCCTATTCAGTGTCATTCAGGTACGTGCTATATTGAATGAAATATTTATTATTGTAAATGCTGCCAAAGTTCTGCAATTGATAGTCTCTGAATTTATGAACAATAGCCTCTGTGAGAGAAATGAGATAGGTTGAATTATTGGGAGTATTAATTCTGGTTCCAGTGTAAATTTGTTCTTAAAGTCTATCAGTTTATGCAGATTAAGTGATCCTCCAATCGGCTTGGGGTTTTTAAATATTTGTGGAAGCAGAGAAAATGATGGAAGTTTGCTGTATTTTAGGTCTTAGGCTTAAGAATCTTATTCGAATACAATTGCTGCACTGAGAGCAGGAGGAGTATTTTGGAACATGCATGGTGTTTTAAGGTTTTTGGGAAATTTCACAAATAAATATACTAATAAAAGGTAAATGCCTCTTCCAAGCATCATAGCAATTGGTATAACCTGATCCAAACCAAACTGGGGTTATTGGAGGTCTCTTGAGTTTTGAAATTCCAACTCTCTCACTGATAAATGTCTCAGGTTTTGTTTTGACAGTTCTGAAGTAGTTTTCCCATTGAAGTTGGTGATATAGATTTACACTCTTTTAATGAGATCTTCAGCTTTAAGGAGGATCTTCCTAATTAGACAATGAGATCTAAGCCTGTTTTTTAAGTTTGCTTTTGGCACTGCTAAAAGGTTTATTTAACAATAACTAAAGATTGGACATCACATGTGTAAATCTTCATCAAACCCATCAAAACCTTTGCCTGAATGCTCATAAAAGACTTTTGGCTAGCAATGGCAAGAATGATCTGGTCTTTAATCTTGGATGCTTTATAACTAAGGTTTTATTAGAGAAAATAAATTTCAGCCTGGAGAGAGGATGGGACAAACAGCAAATTGTGCAGTTTATACCTTGGAATGAATGGTAAATGTGCTATTTCTTTCTGGGAAAAGGTTCAGCCTTGTCATATGGAGAATGATGCACAATTACCATTTGTGTGTAGAGGAAGTTCTGATATGATTATGGGCGGCATGACAAACTGCTTTTGAACAAAAAATCATTTACCATTTGCTTCTGATGTGCTCAGTGTTACCAGCAATGTGTTTCCTCATCAATATCCTTGAAATTCTTTGCTCATCTATTGTCCCCACAAGAGGGGGAGTTCTAAGACTGGTGCTTTTAGTGAAGCAACAAATACATGTTGTATTTCTGATCTAAAGCTTGA
Organism: Chloebia gouldiae; assembly: GCA_003676055.1. Lineage (NCBI taxonomy): Eukaryota > Metazoa > Chordata > Aves > Passeriformes > Passeridae > Chloebia > Chloebia gouldiae. Next base: position 1,974,211 of record QUSF01000004.1, on the reverse strand, counting down.
AAACTTTTTTTCTGGTATTTGACAACTTTATTAAAATTCTTCTTTCTGTTTGTGAACAAAGTTCAAGCACTTCTCTGTGGCTGTCCTCCTTTTTGCTTTCCTTTCTGAACTTTTCTGTACCTTTTAAAATAAGATGTATCTTGCATTTTGCAAACACAATGACTGTAACACAGCATTAGTGGAAGGCAGCTGTAGTGTCTTCCTTGTCAGGTGGTAACTCTGTGTGTAAGTGAACAGCTCAGCTTCCTCAGGCTTTCAAAGGAGAAATAACAATAAAAATTTTGGACCTGAAGGGATGGAGAAAATCTGATACTTCTTTTCGCTTTATCTCCTCAGTGCTGTAAATGAGAACCAATAAATGGAGCTTCAAGTATTGCTGGAGAAAGTGGAAACACACAAACTATTTTATATAATTGAGAATTGTTTTGGCTGATAACCTGAAAAACTTTAAATATCACAGGAAGAAAATGCTCATAGGTTTAGAGGTGTTCTTAAAATGTTGAAACTGCAGAATTGTCTTCAAGAAGTCAGCTAATGTGTCTATGATGATGTTCTGATCAAGAATGGATTAAAATAAATTAATTAAAACAACTATAAATCCAGTTAGTATATGATCTCTTTAAATACTCTCAGTTCTGGTTCTGGAATATTGGCTTAAAGGTAAAAGTAGTGAAGAGCTTACAATGACAAGGGATGGTGATCCAGGGGGCTGACCAGATTTTATATCCACTATTTTACTGTGCTCCTCTTCAGTTATCTGCAGCATGCTTTTGCTAGCAGCAAGAAATATTCACATTAAAGAGTTTGCTGGCCTATTATTTGAGAGAGAGAACATAAGCTCAGCAGGCAGAAATTCCAGAATATTTTCTCAGATTTCATTCTAACAAGACTAGGAGGGCATTACAATTCTGTCTTAATTAGTTTGTTAGACAAATGTCCATCTGTGAGAATCATTAACAAAATTCCAGCTGACTCATCTGAGACAGGGTTTTACTCACAATAAAAGGCAGGTTTTCATGTCTAGGTTAATGATGAGACAAATCTAGAACAGCTTGCTTTGTTTAAGGGACTAAAACATATGCACAAACTTTTGTTACCTGTGGATGGTGCTAAACATATCAGACCTGGGATTTCATGCAGCATTATAAGAGTGTTTCGCAGCTTGAAAGGCAGGAATAAGTAATGCCTTGTTTTTTGTGCTCTTTCAGTGAATTAGTGATGGTGGAGAAAAAGTAAAGGCATGATGACTCTTTTATTATGTTCTTTCAAGTAATCAAAAATCGGGTATAAAAAAATTGCACTGAAAAAGCTTCATTTTAAAGAAGTTATAATAAAATTGCAGAGACGAAGATATTTAGTCTTCAATCTGCTGTTAATGTGAAGATGCACAACCAAATTAATACAATTGGAATAGTCTTTTACAGAAATTCCAGTAAGAAAATCAATTTACTATAGCTAAAACCAGATAAGCAGCCAAAGGAGTTCTGCATTTTGTACATATTCAGACATAGAACTCATTTCCATGCCATCGTAGAAAAGCTGGCTAATTCAAGTTTTATGACTAAAAAGACAAGTTTTTCACTTTTTATTTATTCTTTGGCTGCCTAAATTAATCCTACAGCATGAATCATTTGCATTGTGAAGAGGCTATCTGGAAAAAAAAGCACCATAAATAACACAATTTTATCTGGGGGAGGAGAAAATAGAATAAGACATTGGTCTGACAGGAAAAAAAGTCCACTGCTTTTTCTTCACTCTTTAGGTCACTGAGATCTGAAAAAAATTATTCCCTGACAATATTTCTGCAAGGAAGGTTTTCTTTTGCCAAAAACTCCTCTGGTTATCTCCATTGCTTCTCAGCATCACAAAACAGGAGGTTATTTGAGGAGCCTGAGGCACAGCATGCTCAAGGGAAAGCCAATGTCTGCTTAGCCAGGAGCAATGAATCCTGCATTTCCTGGCACACACGCCAGCCAGAACCTCCCAGCCTGTCTTTTGGAGCTCTGGCAGGTCAGATCTGCCAGGGTGGTAGAGCATGAACCGCAGAAATAGATGAGTTCCCATCGTTTGGGGATGTGTCCCACTTGTCTGCCCAACATCAGACTTGATGCCTATAGATTGCCAGGGGTTTTAAGGGGCAGTAATGACTCTTCTGTGCATTGGCAAAAAGACTTTTAATCTTTTCCCTGGTCTTTATGCCTAGTGAAGAACAGCTGCTATCAGGGAAAGTCTCATCTTTGCTTTCATCAAAAATGAGACAGTATCTCCCCCGAGAGTGTAGGATTTTTCAATTCCTGCTCTGTCCCTATTGCCTGGTTTACTTGTTTTTCTTCATATATTGACTTTTTTAGCCACCATCTCTTTCCTCTCAAATTTCTGCCTGGCATGAGTGTGTTGCTGCAGGCTTTGCTCTCTTCATGCTGCTGTTTATCCTCACAGACCTCAGTGGGGAAACTGCTGTGGGAAAAGGGAATAAATGAGGTGGAATTTCAGTCCCCAATTTATTTATAATACAAGAGCTGTTGATTTGTTGTAAGAGTAAAGGGAAGGAACTTGACTTGAGTCAGAAAAATCTCAGCCCCTATGCCAGCTCATGTCTATAGCCTGCCAATAACAGAGACAGTTTTTGAGAAACCCTCCAAGCTGTGTAAAAGTTCTACTGGGCAAAATGAGGCATTTTATCTATATGCTTTTTCCCTTGGTGAGGGCAGAGGATTGAGCATGGCTTCTCAGCAGACTGGAGTTATGTAGTATTTTTGATGGTGATGTGGGCAGTGGGGTCCAGGGCCCCCTCAGCAAGGTTTCTGATGACACCAAGCTCTGTGGTGCAGTCTCTGCTCTGCCCTTGTGAAAGCCCATCTGGAGTGCTGCATCCATCTCTGGGACCCTCAGCACGAGAAAGATGAAGGACGTAAGATTCAGTGAGTCCAGAGGAAGCCACAGAATTCATCAGAGGGCTGGAGGACATCTCATATGATCACAGGCTGAGAGAGCTGGGGTTGTTCAGACTGGAGAAGAGAAAGCTCTGGCACTTCCAGAGCCTAAAGGGGCTCCAAGAGGGCTGAAGAGGGACTTTTTACAAGGATCTGTAGTGATAGAACAAGACAGAATGGCTTCAAAATGAAAGAGAGGAAGTTTAGATTGATATTAGGAAGAAATTCTTTACTGTGAGGATGGTGAGCCACTGGCACAGGTTTTCCAGAGAAACTGTGGATGCCCCATCCCTGGGAGTGTTCAAAGCCAGGTTGGACTGAGTTCTGAGCAGCCTGGTCTCATGGAATGTGTCCCTGCCCATGGCTGGGGGGCTTGAAATGAGGTGATCTTCAAGGTCCCTTCCAACCCAAACCATTCACAGACTCACTGAATACACTTTTTGCAAATGACCAGAAGGAAATGGAGTGGAAGAAGGCACATGTATGTTTGTTCTAAGACACTGTCATTAAGGGAGAAGTCTTGAAGGAAGGCTTCAAGGAATTAATTGAAGAAATTAATTCTTCCTGGATCCAAGGAGCAGGTCTATTCCATGCTGTTGGGACAGAGCTATGGTGTGGCAATCAAAACAAGAATAATTTTTTTTTAGAATTAGCTTCCCTAATTGGTATGTGCTGAGAGATCCAAGTGTGCTTCAGATATGCTGGATGCAGATGGACATCCCAGATCTGTGAAAGTCTAAATCCCCATGCTGGTCTTCCCTGCCCTTTCTTGCATCAGAGGAGATACTTTTTTCTTTTTTAATAAGGAAATTCTTACTGGAAAAGGGTGATATTCTTTGTACTGGCTTCTGCCATGATGCTGCTGCAGATTGAAACATGATCACAAAATCCTCAGATAGATCCTGTATTTAGAACTTGTGTAATACTTTAAACAGATGTTTCTTTTCTAATGGAACACACTAAAATTTTCCTGCTGAAATGCAAATATTCTTTTGGACCAAAAACTCCACACAGGACTTTGAAATAATTACACGGAGAGTAAAGGAGCTGAAGTGTCTCGTTTTGCATTTGTTTTCTTGAGCAGGACAGTGGCTTTTCATTTCTGGTGTCTGAAACCTTAAGTCTATGAAACACACATAAGAGATGCAAATCATAGAAGGCTTAAATCCACTCTCAGATCTGGTAACATTTTAATGGTCCACAAATTTAAAGGCTAAAAACTAGTAAAGTCAAGCTTAAATTTAGTTTGAACTGAGATCTGAAAATATTTTTTAGTAATGGGAAGGGATATCTAGAGAGCAACTAATCAAGCATCCTGTTCAAAGTGGGTATTTTAAAAAATCTTTCCAAGATAGGGATTTCACAGCCTTTCTGGATATCCTGTTCCTGGACTGAATTCTCACTGTGGAGAATTTTTCCCATGTTCTACTGGGATTTCCCTTGCACTGGTCTGTGATTGTGATCTCCTGACTTGTGCACTTTCTGTAAAAAGAGTCTGGATTCCTTGTCTTTGTAACTCCACTGCAGGGGGTAGAAGACCAAAGTTGTTTACTCCTCTAGTGGAACAAATCCAGTTCCTTTGGTGCCCCCATGTCATTTCTATTGAGCTCTGAAATGTATTTATGAATGTGTAGAATAATCTAGGAGTTGCCAGTGCTCTGAGTAACTTAAATACTAACATAGACTAAAGAGTGCTCATTTTTCTTGTTTCCAAGTACTTTTTCCAGTGTGATTTTGAGCTGCATGATTTTATTTAGAGTAGATCTTGATGTCATTGGGGGCAGGTTATTAATTTTAGAGGAATGAGTACAATATCTGAAGTTTGGACAGATAGCTGTGTTTGCATTTTGCTTCCCTATCTCTCACTTGTTGCATCCAGTGCTTCTCAGGTAATAATAAACTTGTTTACTTGCCTGCCTTCTGTTGGCAATATCTGGCCCTGCTGTGTTTAATGAGTAATAAGTTTGTCACTAAACCTGAAGCACAAGTATCATACATATCAGGAATGACTTTCTTGTAATAATCACTTTTCCAGGAGATGATTCAGTTTATTGTTGCAGGGAGTTGTGTAAAATGTAACTTAACAGAATATTAATAGAATGCTCTGTGAGATAACTGAGGCTCTTTGGCTGTGGGGTGAAGGAATGCATACTTGCTGAATCACCTCTATTAAACCCAAAGGCTCAATGATTGCATTTTAGTCTAAGCTTAGCAGAGAAAAAGGTCATCTTGGTTCTCTATTGCAAAAAATTTTTACTCTAAATATATATAAAATGCTAAGCACTTTGTAGTGTATGTTGATAGAAGGGTGCCTGAGAACATCCATCACTCCCTTGCTTCTTGAAGTGTTGTACTTTTCTAGGAAAAGCTATTGTACTGTTCCCAAGCAGGCAGGCACCCTACCCTCTCTACCTATTTTTCCCCTTTCCAAAACTAAAAAAAAAAAAAAAAAACCAAAACAAACAAACATAAAACTTAAAAAAAATTTTTAATTAGTTTTTTTTTTTCCCCACAAGGCTTTGAAAGAGGTACTTGGTATAGGTAATGTGCAATAAGAGGCTTTCAAGTTTGTTGAAATACGTCAGATGGCTTAATTATTTACCCATGTGTCTGACTGTGACATCTAAGCAGTCCTTGTGTCTCATCTGGCATGCCTTGCATGGTGACTCGAGATACATTCAGTTGTTGTAGACTTATTCAAAGGCAAGAAACCTAAATTTTTGGTTTTGGTCTCTTTTTTTTTGTTTTCTTTTTTGGATGGAGAACATTAATAACATTTGTTTTTTCCCGACATCCTCATGGATAGTGGTGTCATCCTCAGGGTACTGGAGCTGATGAAACTGCTTTATGTCAGAAGTGAATCCTGCCTGTAGTGTCTCAGATTTGTGAATGGTAAGTGTTACTCGAGGAACTGGCCAGAATGGCTCTTGTTTACTTAATAATGGCATTTCAGTTTTTGAATATCTCGCTAAGCTAAACTGACTTCAGTGGATTAAAACATTTGCAGACTCCCAGGAGACTGGAATATAAAAATAATAGACACCTGCTTTGTTTCTGTGTCTGGTACAGATCTAGTGAAGAGCTGACAGACTGCATCTAAATAATGTATTTTATCATTGAATCTTGCTTTTAAAATCTTTTTTCAGAGGAAGAGGGAATGTTGGGACAGTAGTTGACTTTAGGAAGTAGTTAATTTCTGCTAAATGAGTAGTGTTTAAGATATGAGGACATAATACCAGGATGGAACAAATTTATCAGCCTATTGCACTACTTATTGTAATCCTTGTATTAAATGTGGTTGTGCTTCCTTCTGAGGTGTTTGTGGAGTTTTCCTCAAGTCTCAGACCCTGAGATCTGTTTCCCTCAGTCTTCAGTCCTTTAAGACACACAACTTCACAGACCAGTCTCTAATCTTTAGGACTTTCTGAGCAGTTTCATTTTATTTGTGAGGTTCTGGGATTCCCATTTTAAATTGTGTGGGTGTAAAGATATGTGATCAATGAGATCTCATGCAGATCCATAGTCTACTGTGGCTAGACTATTTCTGCCACCCAAGTTAATAGTCTCAGGTCAATACTGTTATTTTTTCACTACATTACAGCCTGCTGAAGACCATGAGTACAGTTTTCTTTAACCTGCTGGACCCCAGAGCCTCCTTCTCTTGTAAATAATTTATGAGCAGTTTTTCAGGAAGGCTGTACTGGCTTCTTATCTTCCCCTAAAACCAGCTTCACTCTTGCTGCTGGTAACTTCTGTGTATGTTTCTAAATGCTGTGTGTTGCCCTTTGGAGACAATAGCTCCTTTTGCTAAGCACACACACATTAGTGGATTTCTCTGCAGAAAAACACGACTCAAATCTGATTCCTGTTCATAAAATTCCGTAGTAGCAGCTCTGTGTTCTCTCTGCTTCTACAGCGTGCAGGCATTTATTTGCTAAATGCTGAGGGAAACCACACAGCCAGTTTTTCAGTTTTGGCACAGCAGAATGTCTCTAGCTGACTGTAACACAGATGTTGCTGTGATGCTGCTCAGGTCCTTCCTTCCAAAGGGTTTGGGGTTCCCCTGTGCTCCGTGCCCTTCCAAAGGAGGCAGAGGGGCAAAGTAAGCACAGACAGCTTTTGTTGGACATTCCAGATTCTCTGGCAGAGTGCCCATGTTCATCCTGGGTACCTGCAGCCTCTGGGACTGCAAGGGGAATACAGCTTTGCTTATACTGAATCTTTAAATGCTGAATCCAGTTAGCTCATTGGGCTCACTCGTAGTAACCCCTGAAAATACTCCTAATGTTTTTTTTTTTTTTGTTCCATCATTTCCTTCTAAGAAATTACCCATCCCATAATCTGGAAGTGAAATCACCTTTGGGTTTATCAGTGGTTTTTTTTGCAGTGAAGTTTGCACGATGCCTGGTTTTTCCTGGAGGAGGCTGTGAAGCATCTGGTGGGGGCAGATGAAGTGTGTGGGATGTGTGAGGGGTGAGGTCAGAATCCCCTGCTTTGACTGCTCTGGAGTTCCAGTCCAAGAACTGCTGGACACAAACAGCTGCTGAGATATCTCATTTTCCTGTTTCCCACAAAGGGAAAAACAGCAGCTGGGTCTAAAATGCCTGAGCTGATTTAAATGAGTTTCTGGTTATTTCTACACATATCTTCAGTTTCATCAGCAGAGTGAGGAGGGAGGGAGGATCCCAACTATCCATTTTAGTCAAAAAGACTATTTCTTACATTTCTGTTAATGCTTCTACTCTGTCCTCACCCTAAAGGAGAAAAAGGTATCAATACCCTAAGGTGGCCTATTAGAAGTGCCATTGGGCTGAGAGCTTTGGGGACAGGGAGGTTGCTGGTACTTCAACAAACCCATGCTTGACTTCCTCATCTTGCTTTATGGTCATATGAGGCAAAAAAAGGTAAGAACATTTAGCATCTATACCTTGGCCACTTGTGGAATAGCAAAGCTGTGGGTGGATGTTTAGTTATCCTGTGGTTCTCATGTTAGGATCTTATTACCACAAGTAAAAGTACATTGTAATATCAGTTCAGGGGGCTGAAACTTGCTATTTTGGATACAGAATTGTTCTGAATTGCAAACTAGATCTGTCTTCAGAGCTGGAATGAATTGCAGATGAAATTCTTAGTGAATAATAAAGAAAAATGTTTTTAATGCTACAGTAAAATAATGCTTCTAGGACAGGGGTCTGTCTCAGGAGAATAATTTTGGCGGGTTTTTTTTTTCCTTTTCAAAATTCTTTTCTCTCTTAAATAATTTGTATATGCCTAAATCTGACAAAGACTAATTACTGTGGGCAATTTAAGGTCTTTGTTTTGATAGCTGAGTGAGATGGGAGAAAGGGCAGGGGGTAGTTAGGATGAAGATGAAGAGTTGCTGGGACTTATAAAACTTCTGGACCTTATGAAATCACTTGAGTTTTATTGTCAGCTTTGGAAATATCTGCATTTTATGACTTCTGCTTTTCTAGTGGCTCTGTTCAGAGCTGCCATGCCCAGGGACCTCTCAGTGATGAAGCTGCACCTTGCTGACATCCACTGCCTGCCTGCCTCCTCTGTGTAGAGGGAAGTGCAGTGGAGTTCTGGAACTGGAAGGTGTAGGGGATATGCATGTGTGTGTGTGTCTGTTTCCAAAATATCTGCTGTGGCATGTTTGTGATGGAAAAGGGAAGCACCCTGAAGTACAAGGCTGAGCACTGTAGTGCAGTTAACAGCAGGAGATGGTGAGTTGTTGTAAAGAGAATTGATTTCTCCTCCATAGCTGTGGACCTTGGGGTAATTTTATCTCTGACAGAGAGCAGATTTACCCTGGTTGTAACTCCTGGTAAGATCCAAATTGTCATCTTCATCTTTGTTTCAAGCAGACCTCAATGGTTTTGTTCTTAAAATTATTATTATTTTTTAAGGGAGTCTGAACTCAGTGTGTGTTTTAGCTTTTATTTTAAAGGACATTCTAGAAAGCTTTCTTTTTCTTAAAAGTAATAAATTTGTGCATTGACTATTTAAGTGCATTGACTATTTAACTGCATTTTATTTATTGTATGTAATCTGTTTTCACAAGATGTTATGTTTTCTGGTTTCCTGGTTCTTTTTTTTTATAGAAAAGACTTAATGCAGAGCTTTTTTATTTTTTAATTACTTTTTTTATTCTTTTTTTGCCTTAGGATGAATATTTAAACAGCGTTCTTCAATCTTGCTTCAAAATGTCCCTGTGCACATCTTCTCACAAGGACTTTTCTCAGTTGCTTCCACTTCAGGATATTGGATGCAATAAAACAGAAATTAAAAATTCACCTGCTGGTGTCATCTCTCCAATCCCTTACAACTGCAATCAGTCCACGCTGACAGCAGAGCACAGCCCACTCTACATCCCCTCATCTTTCGTGGAAAACAGGCACGAATATTCCACAATGGCCTTCTGCAGCCCTGCTATGGTCAACTACAACATGGGCAGCAATTTTGGGGACCCCGAGGGCGTGGCTGCGAGGCAAACCTCCAGCCCCAGTGCCCTGTGGTCTGCTCCTGGCCACCTGTCCCCTCTGAGCCTGCACTGCCAGTCCTCGCTGCTGTACTCGGAGCAGCCCAAGAGCCTGTGGTGCGAGGCTCGCCCCATGGAGCCCGCGCTGCCCGGGAGCAGGTCAGTGCTGCTTGCTGCTTTCCAACTTGCCTGGGTGTTATTTACAGCTTCCTGAGCTCAAGTCTTTTCTTTTTACGTTCGAATTCAAGTGTTGGTCCCTCTGAAAAACAAAACGATGCAAAAAATAACTCCACTAGCCACCAAATCAGTCAGGGGTGTGTGTGTGTGTGTTTGCTTTTTTTTTTTTTTAATATAACTTCTGAAATTAGGGTTTTTTTTAATACCTCCTAAGAGTACTATACACCAACACAGAGCATTACAAACACCTTCAGTGTGGGAGCAGTTTACAGTCCAAGACAGCTAGGTACTATTTTGCGTAACAAAATTAATTCTGCTCTGGCAGATTAAGTCCTTTGAGTGAAAGAGGGAAATGCTAATTCTTTTTGCCTTTTCATACAACATTATTTGAGTTCATTTTTACCCAGATTATTTTTTTTTTACTGTTTCTAATAGATGCAAAAACTTTTTGTTAACTTGAAATTCAAGGGAAATGCTTTCTTTGCTTTTTGGCTTTAGTATAAGCAGTCACACAGCAGCATGCAGGATGTTAAAAGGGGGCTGCTGCTGAAAAAGCCTGACTTTGTTTCTTGCTGCTGTTCCCAACTGACTTTGTAAAGTTATTGTGAAGAGCAGAGTCACAGGCTAAATTTTCAGCTGACAAGAATGTGCTTTTGCAAACAGACTTTCTTGTTCTGCACGTTTACTCATATTGCAAACCCAAGTCAGCATCTGGATCATCAGCTGATGAAATTGCTCCATTCTTGGGCACAACACTAGCTGGGTGGATAAAAGCTCAGAGTCTGCAGGTGCTGTTCCTGCTTCAGCAGCTGTATGTTTATTCATAGGCCTCCTTATTTAACTTCAGCAGTCATTTGGAGTATGAAAAATTGCGTGTCCTGATAACAGTTTTAGTTCAATGGTTAATAAAGGATTTGTGCTATTTTTGAGACTACCCACACTCCTTCTGCAATGGGTGGGATTCATGGAGTCCAAATATGCTTTCAGTGTAGGTGTGTGGATTGGGAAAGACTCTTTGGGTAGCATTTACATACAGAAAAATTCCCCAAGCAGCTTTGATGTGAACAGGGGTAATCCAAACTCTTTCCACTTTGGTTAAGGTTCCAAAATTTTGGCAGCCCTGGAAAGGTTAGGGTTTGAAGCTGTCCAGACGTTGGGACAGCAGCTGGAATAACCCAGGAGCAAGAGCGCCCTGTCTGATGCTCTGCAGTGCCCACTCTACAACAGACAGAAGGGAAGCCAAACTTGTCCCACTGGAGTTTAAATAAATAAGTCATCAGCTACTTGTATGGATATAAGGATATAGTTGTATGGATATATAAGGATTATTTCTCATGCAGCAGATGATGACCTAACTTAAAGAGAATCAAGAAATTCTGGAATATAACCTCTTCTTCACAGAATGGTTTGAATTTAAAGGTGTCTTAAAGACCATCTAGTTCCAACTCCTCTGCCATGGACAGGGACATTTTCCCCTAGACCATGTTGCTCAGAGTAGAAGGATGACCAGGAGAAAATCAGTGATTTATTACTTTAAGTGAAGTCATAATTCCTTTTTAGAAAGCTGGTATTTGTATATAGAAACCACCATCATAAAATAAAGACGAGTACTAGGAGGTGTAAAGTGATAAATCTTTCACTATGTGGTTCCTCGGTGGCCAGCAGGGTACATGCCCTGTTTTCCTGCATCCTTTGGTGCAGGAGCATGGTGGGCATCCATCCAACCACTTCCAGCTCACCTGCAGGACCTGGCAGCTCATTCCTGTGCTGAGCATCCTGGGGTGCCCCAGTCCTACAGCAGCTGGGACGTGTTCTCCACCCACGTGTGGGGCTGCCCTCTCTGCATTGCCCTGTGTGTGGAAATGCTGAGTGTTGGGATATGGGATGTTTACCTGGAAGCCCTGACTGTTTGCAAGGTCTGTATCCCTCACAGACAGCAGTGACACTTGTCTTGACTGGGAGGAAAAACCTGACAATCCTCATCGAGATGTGGCGTGTGTTTTTTCTTTATTTTCATCCATAATCTCAGTGCTTTATCAAGGGCATTGTTTCCCACAGCGTGTCAGTTGGCCACAGAGAGGCTCTCCAGCTGATTTTGAGCCTCTTCTGACCCTCACAATTGGATAACATTTCCCAAGTAAAGCTTTAAAATATACCTCTTCTACTAATGTGAAACACCAAATCACTTTTGCTTCCAAATACAGGGAAGGAATAGGAATGCTCTTCCCTCCTTTCATTAGCAGCATTTTAGGCATATGTCATACAGCCCCTTTACTTCTGGGGAGAGTTCCTCCTCACTGGTGTTCCCAGCATGGCAGAGAGAGAAATAACTCAGTGATTCACCAACCCATTAATGAGGTGTGTGTGTAATCAAAGACTGAGCTTGTTAAATACTTACACTCCTCTGTCCTCCTGTATCTGAATCAATTAACATTAAAAAAAAAAAACTCTCTGTAACTTAATTGTACAACAAATATCTTATTTTTTCTGCTTTGAAACATGCTCTGAGAACCACCTTTTCCTCCTGTCCAAATTTTTTCCCAGGAAATTGGAGCATATTCTCCTCAAAAATTTATCAACTTGATGATTTTCACTCGGCATGTGGGTATGTTTGTCCTTACCTCCTGTCAGGAAACCAGCACAAAATCTACTTTGAATATATTAGTTAAAACCTCTTTGACAGCACTTTCAGCATGTTTCCACTATTCTGTTTAAACTTGCCTTTGTTCTGTAAAACTTATAAACCATGCTACCTGCTGTTTTATCCCAACTGGTTTTTCTTCCCCTCCCTAATCCTTCTGGAAGGCTGGATGAAGAAAATTCTAGAGTTCATAAGTTCTGCTTCTATGTTTAAGTTTATACCTGTAAGTTGACTACACACCATTCCTTTTCTCAAACTTTGAACTGCTCAGAGTTTGCACATTACACTATTTTCTCTCTGTCTAGAAATTGTATTGACCCTGAAAGGACAATGTGCAAAACCCACCAAAAAATGAGGTCCGTATAAAAAGGATACAATGGATGTACTTCCTATACCTAAACCCAATGTTGCTGATAATCTAAGATCCTTCCCTCTTGTGTTTGGATCTTGATGTCAGGAATGGGATGTTTTTTCATGTTTTTTCCTGTTTTAATTTTAATCCCTTCATGAAGAATAGTTCCTGTATGTTGGAGTTATTTGCAGTACTTCGGGGATGTCTATATCTTACTAATTTATATAGAGCAAGCAATAATTTCTTTAACATATGGAAGTATTTTATTAATTGTGTTTCTCCATTCTTCTTACATTCAGACTTCTTTTTGTTTAGCATTGGGGTGATCAGTGTGGGTTGTCACCTTGAACAGAAAACTTTGCCCGACATCCTGAGCTGATCTCGTAGGCTGAGATTCACACCTCAGTTATTTGTCTCCAGACAATGTCATTGAATGAGTTAAGCCTCGTGTAAAGGATGAAGCTCTTGAGAATGGATGTGTGTTGTAATTTTGCCTTACTAGCAGGACAAAGCAACTGCAGCTCTGTTCATTGTAGCATTTATAATGTCAGCCTGAGCCGAGTTTTCCTTTTCCATCTGAAGCTCCCAAGAGGCAGAATCCACTTGGTTCACAAATTCCTGGACTTGCACATTTCCAATAATTCTTCAAAACCCACCAGCATTCCATATGATTTTTCCCAGGGTTCATGTGATTGATTCAGCAGCAGTCCAGTTTTATGCTAAATCTTTCGAGTGTGTTATCACTGGGATCAGACTACATGCTTTAAATTATATTATCAGAAAAGGCTTAGCAATGTTTCACACTATGCTGTGTTCAGGAATGTGAAGACTCTATAGAGAAAGAATAGAAGACAATGGAAAATTATGAAACTCTTTGCAGTGCAGTTTAAATTTTTCCTCTTTTATAACAGATGTTTTTCTCTTCTATCAGAGAAACATTAAAAAGAAAAACTAATGACAATGACTGTATAAGCCCAATTGCAAATAATCCTGGCTCAAAAAAGGATGCCCACTTCTGTGCAGTCTGCAGTGATTATGCTTCAGGATACCACTATGGGGTCTGGTCCTGTGAAGGCTGCAAAGCGTTTTTTAAAAGAAGCATTCAAGGTAGGACAAACAAATTTTGATAACCTGCTTAAATAAATTGTTTCACGTGACTGGGGGCTGCAGCAGCTGACCTAGTAATGAGCTGGTCTGAAATCCTGGTGTCTGGTGCTCCATGCCGAAAATAGAGCAACACATGATTTGGCTGTTTTATCTCTTGGCTCTGATGTTATCAAGATCTGGCAATATTACAGAGTGAGCAATTGATTTCTTTAGGGAAGAGGTGGAATGCACAGCACAGTGAGGCCCTGCAGCACAGGCCTGGCTGGGATGGCCCTGCAGACCTCTGAATCTGATGGGAGTTTGTGGCCCAGCTTAGTCGTGGTAATTGAGAATTAGTTGTCATAGGCACAGTAAGAGCAGGCAATTATCTGGAGACTTTTCTTGCTGGAAGCTCTTCCTGACAAGAGTCTATTGCCTGGAGCTGTTGAGTCATAGTGTATAATATCTACACACTATGGAGGATGGAAAAATATGTGTATCATATATCTGGTGCTAACCTGATTATCATTAATGCTCAGCCCTCCACTCCTCAGAGCCTACACTGCAGTATCTCTTACTCTCCCAGTCTGTCTAGCTAGGACTTCCACTTCCATGTTTAAATTCTTAAATATTTGCTTTTTAGTTCAAGTTTGCTGCGTGGCTGCAATGTGAAGTAACTGTGGGGCTCCACATTTGCTGTCACAGCCAGTGGAAGTCACTCAGGCACTGCACTGCAGCTTTGGGGCACTCAGTTTCTTTAACCTTGGCCTAGTTATCCTGATCTTTGGCCTCATCTTGGGTCTTTTAGTGAAAAATCATTTCTATTGACATTGGCTGCAACACATGGATACCAATGCAGAAAATCCTGCTGCTGTTTGATCTTTAATGTTCCTCTTCTTCTTCTGCCTGAAGAGCCTTTAGGAATGTTCAGATATTTTCTTTTCACTCAGTATGGCAGAGATGGTGCCACTAGCAGAATCAAATTTAATTCAGAACTTGTTTTGACTTTTCCATTCATTGTGCAAATTCTGCAGAGGTGAATAGCAATTTCTACAAGCTGGTGCAAGTACTTTGGATTTCTAAAATAATTGAAGAGGCCTTTGTGTCCAGTTTGTCACAAATGGAGACTGAATTTGATCTCGAGGTGTTTTCTATCAAGTCAACGCTTTGCCTGCTCTGTGTTGCTCACATGTATTTGGGCCACCAGCAAGTTACCCACTGTGGTCTTTTGTACACCTCAGTGTACCCTGTCAGGTAATGGTGTTTGTAATTCAAATGAAAGAATAAAAAAAGGCAAATAACATAAAACCAATTCTTGGCATAAAACACTTATCAAGCACTCAGTTGCAATGCTTGTTATGTGGGATATTGTGCATTCAAATAAAAGACTTCTAGGCCTGCCATAGACCAAAATGTTGGCCTTATTAATAAAATTAAAATTAGAAGTATGACTAAGCAACTGTGTGTGGTCTCCTTGGCTTGTCTGAGATTGTAGTGCAGTCTGTTTGTCCCACATCGCTGAACATCTGCCTGCAAGCTAAATTATCCCAAGGCCACAAGGGTTTTAAATCACTCTATATTCCTGTGTGCAGCAGAAAGCTTCCTCCTCCTCTCCCTCCATGTTGTGTGAAGGGTGATAAACAGTAATTTGTTTTTCAGTCATATATGCCAGTAAGAAATTGGACAAACTGTAACATGATCTCTTCTTTTTAAAATTGTCAGTTCAAAAATTCAAGGTTAAAATAATTCAATTTTGCATGGCAATAGTCACAATGGTTCAGTTAAATAATTACTCTTGGGGACATGAACTCTTGGATTTTTGCCAAGTGGAAAAAAAAAATCACTCTAGTAGCTGTATTTTTGTTTGATCTTATTCTTGGTTAGGGAAAAAAAACCCCAAACCAATTTAAAAAGCCGCCTGGGAGAAAAGATATTAAGAAAAGTAAATGAATGAGTATTTTTTGCATCCTTTGTTAATTGCTGCAAGAGATAGTTCCACTATTTGGCATGAGATGATTCAACTTTATTTACACCAGGAGTGTACCCAAGTCCAGTTTACAGTAATAAACCTTTGGACCAGATTATTGATTAATGAAATATAGTAATGCAAAGGGGTTGGGTGGGAAGGAGGTGATATGAGAAAGAATAAGGAGAGAACAAAAGAGTGCAGTAAAAACTGATGAAAGACAGACAAACACTTGTCCAGAATATCTAAAACTTGCACCCTCTACTTGTGCTTTTCTTTGTAGTTACAGGATGCATTATTTCATACCAGTCTGCTTTTATCTTGGCCCTTTTTTTATTTTTTGTTAACTTTGGTCCAGGGTCAATCCTCCAAAGCCTTCTTCATTCCTGGAATTCACCCCATCAGAGTTCAGTAAATAGAGCTGTAGTTTACTTAAATCTTTGCAGGACTGAAGCTGCTCTTTTCAATTCTGTTGAAGGAAAAAAAAAAAAAAAGAAAATCTGGTATCTGCCAGCTATAAACTCCCAATATACAGTAAGAAATCGGAGGTTGGGAAAAAATTTCCACAAGAGTGTACGTTCCATTTTCAAAAAATTAGTTGGTTTTAGAAGGTGCTTGGTTATCTGACAGTCACCACTATAAAGCTGAGTAATGCTGTCTGGTTAATTTTGAGGCCACAGGCTCTGATGTTTAAAATATAGGACAATATAGGACGCATTTTTAAAACATAGGACGCGTTTTTGCATCAGTTGAATTAATGGAGCTTAAATATATGCACGCAAAAAAGCTGAGTTGTTTAAAGCTGAAAACCTTCCTGATTTGGGAAATAATGAAGATGGTTGGAAATGTTAACTTTTCCCTTCCTGCCCTGCTGCAGGACACAACGATTACATCTGCCCAGCCACCAACCAGTGCACAATAGACAAAAACCGGCGCAAGAGCTGCCAGGCGTGCCGGCTGCGGAAATGCTACGAAGTGGGGATGATGAAATGTGGTGAGTTTGGCACGGCTGCCTTCTGAGCTGGGGCTTTGCTGGTTTTGGTTTTTTCTTCCCTCCAGTCAATTCTGTATCTTGTTTCCCTTGGAATCCTAAGAAGGGAGGAACTGACTGATTCTTAAAGCTGAAGAAGACTTGTCGTTTTCAGATCTGTGGGAAGGGACCAGGTTAGGTTAAGAGTGAAAACCATATAACCTCTGCAGGGCTTTGGGGACACAAATTACTTCCATGCCATGCAGAATGGGAAATCAAGAGCTGCTGCTTCCAGAACCTTCCAGAGCCAGTCTTCGTTCACGTGGGGTAAAGGAGCCTGTGCTGAGCTCTGCTGCTTGGATGCTCTGCAGGAGCAGCAGTAGTTAATTAACCCACTCTGATGGTGCCAAGAGTGGGTGCCTCAGGAGGAGTGTAGGAATGAGAGCAGCACCTACGTGGAACTACTGCTGCCAGCTCTCAGCTTTCAAAAATTACTGACTGGGGATGTTAGTAGGATGATAGATTTTCTATTTTCCCTCTTTTTAGCCCTATAAAGGTGTAGCATCTTGACATTCCTCAGCAGCTTGGCCACCCATCCTTGGAGGAACCAGCTCTCTGGTTACCAGGCTTTTGTGGGGGGCTTTGGTGGAGCAGTGAGGGGAAGGCATTGGGAGAGAAGTTCCTTTTTTGAACAAGCTATCTTCAGATGATGCCCCACAGCTCTTCTATCAAAAGAAATAGTGAACCACCATTTTTTGTCCCTTCACCACTCGGAATTATCCAGCCTTTTCTTTTATCCCTGTCTTGTACTTACAGCAATGTGACTTCAGTGCAGTTGATCATTTATAGATGATGCTTTAAAGGTTACTTTTAAGAAAAGAAATATTTGAGAAATGTTTCTATCTAATGTATGCTTACAGTCAACGTTTGCTGTTTCTTACAGTTTCCCCAATGTATGTAACAGAAACAGGCTGGGAAAATAACCCATAAGAACACTGGAATGGACAGGAGAAGGTCCCTGTGCTTGGCTCTCCATGATTTGCAGCTGTGTATCTTGTTTAATCCCATTTAATGCAGATACCTATTTCTGTTTCAAAACTAGACACCGTTTTCATCCTTCTACAGCTTTGATCTGCAGACTGTTTGCAAAATATTACTTCTTTCATTAGGAACATTGTTTAGAATTTCAGCCTGCGTTTATTGCTAAACAATTAATGTCCATCTTTTCTGGCAACAACATTGTCTTTTAGCATAAAGGCTTCTCTTGTTAATGGCCTGGTTTTGTTTAAGGACTGCATCATATCCTCTCACAACCTTTGTTTTAGTTGGATAAATAAAGCAAGAAGACTTCTCTTCTTGCAAAATAGAAAAGTAGATGAATCTGGAAATCATCAGGGTAACTTGTCCCTCAACCTGCTCCAGGCAGAGATAATCCAATTTGCACTTGGATGCCCAGAATCATGGACAGCATTCCAGTGACTCGTCACTGCAGCAGCACTGATACATCTCTGTTGCTGCAGGAGCTTTCCTCTGCACATATCCCAGATCCTATTTGCCTTTTCCAAGGTAACATCATGCTGGCAGTTCGTAATCACACCATGATCTGTTATGACTGCAGTCTCCCCATTCATTTCTTGCTGACAACTCCCAGAGTAGAACTGAAATTTCAGCAGTTCCTTGTATTATTTTTGTACTCCTCAAGTACATTCAGTTTCTTCTGCTCAAGTCAGATGCTTCTTTCTATGTGAAGCTCCTGTCTTCCTGCAGCGATGGTGCATCTCAACTTTATTTTTCAGGAAGAAAAGCTTTACACCTGCAAATAAGATTGCTTTCAAAATCTTACTTTCTGAATGGTGTCACTGTCTTTTGGTCATTTTTATGACTCAGAATTTTGCTCAAAGTTTTTCCAAGGGAGGTTTCTATGAAGCCCCAGTTTGGGAGTTGGAAAGGTTTGGTAAAGATAGATTCCATAATGATATTATAAGGTAGATCTCCACAATGCTTGCCTAAAATTAATCCTTTTATCCTAGCTGCCCAGACAGTCCTGGTATGTGATTAGACCTCATAGGCACTGTGGTATTACAAGTAATAAATTATAGTATGCACTTATGTCCTAGCCTGTGTTCCCTTGAATCTTGTCACATATTCGTGCACATGGTTTTTTTTATAATAATGATTGTCTGCAGGACATTGGTGACTATGCCAGGCAAAAGAAAAAAGACATTGAAACTATAACTGAAAAAAATGTATTTTTAAACTATTAGTTTTTTAAATAGTAGCACTAAACCTTGAAACTCTTGAGGATTTAATTTGAGAGTCTGAACAATTAATTTTCAGAAAAAAAGAACATAAAAATTACTCAGAACCGTCTGAGTCACCTGATGAATTAAGTGGCCCCTGTGAGTAATGCTGGTGTATGGACACATGGTGACAGACATTTAAACCAGATAGATTTTAAGGCAGTATTTCCTGCATGAAATGTAAATGCCATTTCCTGCAGACCAGAGTGATTGTCTCTCAGACATTTGCTCACAAGAACTGCTTTAATAAAACTTTTTATTGTAGAAAACCATAAAAGAACACTTTGTTTTTAATGACAGCTTTTTCTGCATCTCTGCTCCTTTCTGAGGTCACTTAGTGAAAGGATTGGTTCACATCTGCTAAAGCCCTGGATGGGATGGAATGGTTTGTGAGTGCATTTTTGCTCAGTGGAGACTTGTGTCCAGCAGAAGTGATAAAAGAAGTTCAATTGCCACTTTCTAGTTTGAGAGCTCTTCATAAAATCTTGTCACCATTCCCATCATACCTTTAAATCCTCACTTTGCATATTATCAATAGAAAACTTGAGAGAAAGCACACACTTAGGAACTTGTTTAAAACAAGTTTATGTGCCTAAATCTGATTAAGCGGTACAGGCCACCTTCCATACAGTAGGAGATGGCAGAAAAGTGTTGCTCTACAGCCTCTTGGTCTGAAATTCTCTTGGATGTCATCACCTTCAGAAATGTTAAGAAGTCAGCCCAACAAGCCACAGCTGTTTTGGTGGAGGCCAGCTTGGGGTGCCTTGTGTTAAGGTGAAATTGGATTTTCTTATGAAATATTCCATCATTGTCAAAAGGACCAGGGTTGTAGACATTGCATCTGCCAATTCCTCTGCAGGAAATCTATGTTCCCTGCTGTTCCAACAAGGAAGCTACTGCTGAAGTTGGGCAGTAGGACTCTTAACAGTGGTAGAAAAATAATTAACAAAAAATTGCACTGTCATCGGGAACAGAGGAAACAGAAAAACTGCAGTAAACTCTGCCCAGAAAATGTGAATAAAACAGACCAGGATAAAACTGATCTTCCCTTGGATCTTTCTGGTGTTTACCTGGGGAGCTGAAATGGACTTGGACTATTTGTCAAAGGCAGTGAAGAAGAGGGGAGTTGCTTCATCACTTTTCACTCTTGGAGCAGCTATGCCCTGCTTTGCTTTTGGTTTGCTTCCTGAGGCTCAAATAAACTTTCTTTCACAAGGAGTTTTCAGTTTCCCTGACTTTTATTTCCCTCCTCTGCCCTGCTCCTGTATCTTTCCCACCATGTGTCTGTTCTCAACATGTTGAAATTGTTCTGAAGGTAAAGCTTCTTTCAGCCCTGAGTGAGGAGGCTGAGAGGCCACACTCAAGTGATGGAAAGATGCTACTCTTGAATCTTGAAAATTTGACAAGTTTGCAGGAAGGAAAACCGATTTCTCTGTGGGCTGGTTCAGGATTTGGCCCTTGCTGCTGTGTGCAGTTGAAATCCTGTAAAGTAATTTTCACAGAAAAAGTAAGTGGGGACAAAATGTTTCAAGACATTCTCTGGACATCAGATGTATTAATTAAATTTCAGCTTTTTATAGCAATCACTATAATTTCTGGTCACGTTCTCATGTGCACACAGGCAGATGGCAGCTCCTTTGTCAGTGGCTCTACTCTTGAGAACTCAATTTGAGAGTCTGCTCTGGAGTATGTATTTCCATTTGCTTTGAAAGGTGATTGGAGTGATAAAGATTTACCAGTATGTACTGGAGCAGGTTTAAACTCACACACTTTCAAAAACTGATCATAAAATATCCAGTGGTAGAATCTGCAGTTGCTACAGAACTGGTTAGTTATGTGAGCCATTGCCAGGGACCAAAATCAGTACGAAGGGCAACATGCCATGTGACTGCCCACCATATCAAGCAGAATTTGTGATTTTCAAAGAATTTGCAGAGCTTGAAAAATGGTGTTTCACTGCCAGTAATACCTGCTGTGGCTGAGCAAACAACAGGCTCATTTAAATGACCTTTTTTTCAATGTGCCTTACTTCTTATATCTTGGGGTCATTTATTCATGGTCTATGGTGCTGTAGCTCAAGGTCTTGCCCTTGGTCCAGCATTTCAGCTGAATGCAGCAATTTTCTTGCACAAAATAGCTCTAAATAAGGAGAATCTGGTAGGAAGAATGAGGGATTTGATAATTTTGCACTTCTGCAATTGCCTGAGTTACCTTTATAGAAGTGAATATTAGATATTAAGAACAGTTAGGGATTTTGTAGTAAAGTCAAAGATAGCTCCTACTCTGGGAAGCTGGAATTTATTTCTCTGCCTTTACACACATTGATCCATATCTCTGTATCTACTTAAGCAAACATTAGGCTGGTTGATAATTATTTATAACATATAGTTTTATTAACAGTTATACATGTTAATATGCTGTTATATGCTAATATTAATAGTCTGTTATATGCTAATATATATATATATATATAGGTAAAATTTCTTGATCCTGCCTAAACTTTGGATTTGAATAGAAAGAAAAGAAGCTCCTTTATGTTGTTGAAAGCTGTTGTTTTAATTGGAAAGACTGGTGTTTTCTGCAGTGTCAGCTGACTAGAAAGTTTAAATATAGCTTTCTTTTACTTTAAGTACAAGCAGAAAAAAATAGAAAGTATTAATAAATGTATCTCTTTTAAGTAAATATCTTTTATGCACTCTGCCTGGTGATTCAGCCTACTTCTTCTTTGGCAATATATGGGGAATAAAAATACCACAAATAACTCAGAATCTGCTTCGGTTGGGTTTTTTCCCCACCTTGTTTTTGTCATCAGTTATATTTTCTTTAGTAGCAAGTTTTTTTTATGTGGAAATGTAATACTCCTAGTCTGGCTTTCTGCACTGGTAATGTTATTATAGAAATTTGGTATATGTTTTAAATGGAGCATTTTTTAATATAATATGAATTGGTTATATAAGACACTCGATTCAGTTAAATAACCTAAAATAATTTAAAGGGGTTTGCTAGTTCCCAGTAAGAACCCTCCACAAGTCGTGAGACCTTGAATACACTCGAAATCATAACCTGATTGAATTATCTTTAGATGGACCACAGAGTACAGCTGTGCAGATGGAAATTGTTCAAGATTTTGTCACTTAGAACAGAATGCTGAAGTTCTTTTTAAATTGCTTTTAAATTTGATTTCTTTGATATTCATTAAAATATCTGCTCAATTTTCTGTGTTTATATATTCTGTATATTTATATAAGCTTAAATTTATATTTACAAGCTGCAAAATGTTACTTAAAGATCTTTACAACAGTTAATTGGAAAGGATAACTCAGATAACACATGTCACAGACCATTTAGTATTTTTGCATAGCCCAATAAAGCTTTTACTCTATTCTGCTCATAGCTTTTATCCCCTTTGCTATTTTTCTTGTTTTGTATTTCAAGGTACCCCTGGGAAATGTGCTTCAGCTTTCTAAATAGTGAAAACAATGTGCTTTCTGTCTTTCTTTGTGGTTATGGTCTCTTCCCTGCTGGGGAGAGCTGAGCCATGCAGCTCTGTAGGCACCCTGGCACCTGGGCATCTCCTCAGCTGTCCTCTCGTTCCAGTTTCACTCTCAGCCTTTACTTTTCGTCTTCCCTGATGGAAAATGCATACTTTCTGTGCATTACATAATTTCAGAACAGTCTGCAGCCCGCTGTGCCATTCTAGTATTTTTTGGAAGCTAACAAACAACTTCAAGATTTTCCTCTTGACCTTTGTGCATTACTCAAGAAATGAGGCTTAGCAGAGAGTTCATTACATTATCCAGGTGTCTTTGTAGAAAATTGTTTATGCCTTGGTGGCCTTTGACTCATTTCAGGAAGGATTTGCCCAGACTGATGGTGGAAGAAATTGCTTTGTTACTTCTGTAGTTCTGCATGGAATATTTTTTGGGTATTTTCATCAAATCTCATTCCATGAATCTACATAACATAATGTCTCATGCCCTGTCTCTGCTGGTATGTTGCCTTCCCTTAGTTGATATTCATCTGCTCTGGCAACTTGTAGCTAGTTATCATTTAGCAAAGCATTTGGTTCTACAAATTATTTATTTCCTTCAATCCATTATTTGTGCAAATATCCTGTCTGTACTCAGCCCATTTCATCATACCCACATCCCTTTCAAAGTTGCAAAACCATCCTTTTTCTAAATGGTGCAGGCCTTAAGCTGGACTTGCAGCTGAAAAATACTTCCAGTTCCAAAGGGCCTGTCCCACTTGGGTGACTGTCCCTGAGGTCTGTTCATCAAACCAGCTTTGCCTCTTGGTCTTCTCCCATCTCTTGGATTTTCAGGGAAAGGGTGTTCTCCAATATTCAGAACTTCTTTAATGAGAACTTCTTTATCTTTCTCCTGCATCCAACGTGGTTTACTGAAGTGAGTGAGGGCCATGGATAACTGAAAGATCTACATCCTAAAAATCCTGGAATACTCTGTTGGTCCTTATTCAGTCAAGTTGTTCCTGACTGGCCTTTGCATTCAGCCCTCCCACAGACTGACCCAAATGCTGTTTGACA
Organism: Chloebia gouldiae; assembly: GCA_003676055.1. Lineage (NCBI taxonomy): Eukaryota > Metazoa > Chordata > Aves > Passeriformes > Passeridae > Chloebia > Chloebia gouldiae. The sequence goes on along the minus strand of QUSF01000004.1, from coordinate 1,950,759 downwards.
GCTGCTGAAGATGTGACCAGGACTATGACAGGACTACCACCTCCACCTGAGCCTGAGAGTCTGCACTCACTCAGCATCTTATTTAGCAAGACAAAGCCTTGTCAACAGCATCTGGTATTAATTTTTTGTGCCCCCACTGCCCTGTTTTTAATTTGGCTTATGTTTGGACCTCTTTGCTAGCTGAAGTAGAACTATAGCTGAGTATTTTATGAATGTTATGGTTTTGGAAAAGCTTTTAGACTCTTTCCTTGGATGCAATAACAGGTAACAGTGATGCTACCAATAACACTGACCAAGAATTGAACAATGTTTAGATTTCCCAGAATGAATAGTTAATTAAATCTGGGAATGTAAGGGACTGATCTTTGCAGCAGAAATAGCCTTCTGCAGACAGAACTCCACACAGGGTGTTTGCTCTTAGTTGTAGATATCTGAATTCCCTTTAGAGAAACTCCTGCTGGATTTTTGGGGCATGGGGAGAAAATGGGTTGAATCTTGTGAATCCCTGGCTGAGCATCCAGCTAACTTTGAGGCCCAGCTGTGCTTGTTCCTGAGGCATTTAATCTGTAACGTGGCCCAGACTTTCAAGTCTTTTATTATCCCCATTTACATATAAAGCAAAATTTACAATCAGCTCTCTTTATTTGCCTTTAAAGACCTGATTTATATCTTTTTGATGTCAATAGGAGTTTTTCCCTGGACTTTTAAACCAAATTAACAGAGGTTCAAAACAAAACATTTTTAAACTTTATTTTTGTTCAGCAGAATAAACAAAACTGAAGTCAGCGGGGACAAAGTTAAGTCCTAGAAACTTAACGCCCAATATTACAACATCCAATATCGAAGGGTTTTCCTCCTTCTCCCCCAAACATTTGGGTTTACATAAGGGAGGAAAACTCAGTGGGGGAAAAAAAACTTTCCACTGATGCAACTACCTGGTGGCAGGCTCGAGGAGGGAGCGCTGCGGGTACCGAATCCTGCGGAGCCACCGCAGCGCCGAGGAGCGCGCGCATTGCCTGGGCAGAGCCAAGCGGTACAACGAGGCGGCCACGCGGGTGAAGGAGATCCTGCTGAGCGCCGTCAGCCCCGAGCAGTTCGTGCTGACCCTGCTGGAGGCAGAGCCGCCCCACGTGCTGGTCAGCCGGCCCAGCAAACCCTTCACCGAGGCCTCCATGATGATGTCCCTGACCAAGCTGGCGGACAAAGAGCTGGTGCACATGATCGGCTGGGCCAAGAAGATTCCTGGTGAGACGTTCGGGCTTGTTCTTATTTGTTTTGGTCAGTGGTTTTACCCGGCAATGTGTCCTTCTCTGCTCTGATGTGACAGAGCAGCTCAGTAAGTGCTTGGTGTGCAAGTCAAGCTTTCTATCCTGCTGAGTAATGGAGGGTTTATTGCTCTCAGTAATTAACCTGGATGTTTGTTGATTTAGACTCAATATAACCCATGACTTGCTGTTTGTTCATACTCAAATACTTGTTCATTTTGCTACAAAATGAGGTGGTGTTGTAGGTAATTTCTATCTCAGCTACAAATACCTGATTAAGCTGATTTAGAAGGTTCATTTAACACCAGATTCTTTCCTTGAGTCCTGATAGAAAACCTTCTAGTAGTTGGTGAAAACTGAACGGTGTCCAAGTCCTGGGTGTCTGCAATCGATTCATTTCACAGAGCTACTACAGAAAAACATCAGGGGAGCTCAATATTGATTTCAGAGTTATCATGTGCAGTCCTTCAAAACAGAAACCAGTAAGGGTTCTTTTGGTTGTTGGCAACACCCAGAACATCACTGCAGTACAGCTACCTGTGTCAGTGCCTGGAATGTCTCAAATGTCTCCATGGCATCATGGCAATGAACCATTTAACTTCTCCCAAGCCAGAAATGGTAAACATTTGCAGTTCCTTCTACATGAAGTACCCATGACTAAAACAGGCAGAATAAAAACTAAGTGAGCTGAAAGCATGGAATAATTGGTGGACCCATAACAATATGGAGCTTGATCCTGAGCTTCAGATAGAATGCACTGCTGGGGGCCAGCACTCCATGGATCCTCTCCTGGATTTTGTGCTGAAGGCTTCAGGGTGAGCTGGTGTGTGCCCTGCCCTTGTCCTGCTGCTGCTGCTGGAGAACACCCATGGGAAGACATGACAGGGACCCTTCCCTCCAGAAACACAGTGCAGGAAAGCAAACTTGGAGGAGAATATTTCATTTAATCCTTAAATTAGGAATTTAGCCATCAGGGAAGCACATCCTCCTTCAGGTCTAGGTGGAGTGGCTGATGTGCTTCCAGCTGCTGAACACATCTCCCAGGGGCAGAGCACTCTCACACATACTGTTGGAGGGTCCAGGTGTGATGGTTTTGGGGTGTGCAGATTCCAGGCCAGCTGCTGGGGAGAAGATGTTTGCACCCTAGAGCATCTCAAACCACACCGGACGTCTGCAAAGTGATGATAGTTTTTCTGTTAATGTGGGATGTTTAAAAACTGAGAGACCAAATCCTTTAGACTTATTTTTTTTAAGGAACTCCAAAAATAACAGTGAAGTAAGTAACCATAAGGGGTTAAATGGTATCTATTGTTATAATTTCTTGTCTAATCCTAAAAATGTGATTAAAAGGTGCCATTTCAGAGGGCTCCACTTAGTTATGTTTATCTGGTAGGAAGTGAATTGTGAAGGGAAATCAGTCTAAGAAAATGACCTCACTTTAACCAATATTTCTGTGGGGAAAAGACCCCAACCCAACTTTTTCTATTTTCTGATTATTATTAATTTCTATTTTTTAAATCTGACACTTTTTTTTTTTTAGTAAAACAAACCCAGAAACCCAAACCTTCCACCAATTAAGATTAATTATTTTTATTTTTATAAGATCAGTTTCCAAATCCACCTGAATTTTGTCATCAGTCACTTTTAGTTTATTTTCAACATATGTCAGAATTAAAAGCTTTTTCTTGGCAGTAAGAGAACTGTATGAAAAAAAACCCATTGAAGCAATGAAACCCCTCAAAACAGTTTTTGCTAATGCTGACACTTTGTTGTCTCTGTTTTTTCTGATCACTATTGTTACAGAGAACAGAAATAAACAGCATTTTAGAGCAATGCCAAAAATAGATGTGATGTTTAATGTGCACCCATTTATAAGTGACACTGCCATATTACATGGTAGTTGGACCATTAACTTCAATGTGGATTGATTTTTTTTTTTGTTTTTCTTTAAAAAGCTGTGATGACTAAAGCTCAGGTCATGGAATTTTACTTTTCAAAAACTCTTACCTGAAGGTAATCATGCCCATCCCTGCCTGGTTCCTGGAGGTAATGTCTTAGGAAAAAGTAGAGAGTTCTTGACTAATGGCCAAGTGAGCAGTAATTTTACTTCCTGAGAAGCTGAATGTTTGCTTTTGTGTACCTAGGTTTGAAGTCCATTTTCTTCTCTAAGGTATTATTGGATATTATTTTTACGCTCACTGGAGGTGAAAAAAAATAAAATTTCCTTATTGTATTAACAGTAACTTTCTGCCTAAATAGGAAAAAAGCATGTTTATATTTTGTGAAATTTTCATGTTTAATATTTAATGACAGTCTTTTGTTATGAATTTTACTCTGTGTCTGTATTTTTGTTCTGGACTTTCAGCCTAATGGAGTATATTTTTTTGTTGCTTGGCAAAATAGAAGCTGACATCTGGATTTTTTTCCTTCTGAATTCTGAGTATTTTAATTCTTGGTTGTCAGGCAGCAGAACACAGCTTCTATAGTTGCCTTTTGCTTTGCTGACCTAGTCTAAAAGAGTTTACATGGTTCATTGCTGAACCTGTATTGCAAATCGATAAGATGTTGTTACAATATCGAAATTTGGATTCATTATTCAGCCCAGTGTGTTGCTGACCAGAGCAGTGTATCTTTTCCTAGCTGTTATACATTCAGCACAAGTTTTTTTTTTCTTCTCTCTCCTAGCAATTTGTAATTAAATGATAAGGAATAGACCCAACAATCTAAGGGATGTGTCATACAGACAAAAATTATTAGTTTAATGTAGACTGGAGGGAATTAAGTGGAGCTCCTGAGGCTGCAGTGAAAGCTGTGGTGGTTGTTTTCTGTCCTGCACCTTTGGAGCATGAGATTGTTAGGAAAAAGAGAATTAGAGCCCTTCTAACAGCTGTGCTAAATGGCCATAGCTCCTACTGCTGCCACTGATAATGTGAGTTTAGCAGATGACATCCACAATAAATCTGGATTTTCAAGAACCTGTAGATTGAACCCAGGGACTTGATTTGACATCTCACTCAACTGAGAGTTTTTAAACCTGATAATTCCTTGTTTATGCTACAGAAATCAGTACATGGCAGTGTAAATGTTTATTTAAATATACTCCAAAATGTCTTTGGGCTGCTGTTTCCCAGGAAACTGGCACTGTCAGTTTTGGTACTATTTCACACTTCCGTGAATATTTTCCTAAAAGCAGTTTTAAATGATGAGGGTGTGTGGCAGATAATCTGTTGTTGGCTCTGTGTTCTGTAGTAAATTCTGTGAGGGTGGAAGCAAGGAGGGAAGATAGCACTCCTAGGCTCCTGCTCACCCTTCCTACAAAACCAGAGGCAAGGCTTTGAAAAGCAGCACGTGCAGTGATGATAAAAGTGATCTTTGCCCAGTTCGTGTCAGCCCCTGGCTGTCACTGACTGTCTTCCAGCTGAGTAGTGTAATAAGATTAAAATGCATTAAGCATTTGTATAAATTACTGACAGAGAGATTCTTTGGCAGGCCTAATGTCCTGTGTGTGTTTTAAGACCTCAACAACTGCAAAGAAATTCAGGAAACCAGTCTGCCATGGCCAGGCTGTATGGATTTGTCACCGTGCAGTGTCAGAGGTGCCAGCTCATCTGAAAGTGGAGCACCTTTGCCAAGGGCCCAAGCTAAAGAAGTTCAGCTTTGAAAACTGTGGCCTGATCTTGTTTTTGATCACTGAGCAGCTCTTCATCATATCTGTGTTTTCCTCCTTGATTGAACAGTCTGTTTTCCCATCAATGTTTTCAAAATTTGCACTTCTGATCTTTTGGTTTGGAGTGTATGAATTTTATTTCTCCTATTCTTTCTTTTGACTTCTAGGCATTATTTTTCTGAGATTTTTTTTTTTTTTTTTGAAGAGGAAGAGAAAAGGTGGGCTGTGACTGTGTCTGCCTTCTGGCTGTGCTGCAATGTTATCTGAGACCTTGCTAAAAGTTCTGGAGAGAAATTAATCATAGAATCATGGAATGAGTAGGGTTGGAAGGGACTTTAAAGATCACCTTGTTCTAACCCCCTGACATGTGCAGGGGCACCTTCCTCTAGACCAGGTTGCTCAGAGCCCCATCCAGCCACAGCTTTTCTGGGCAATCTCTGCCAGTGCCTCGCAATATTTCTTCTCACATCTCTCCTCTTTTAGGATGAGAACATAAAGCAGGTGACTCTGCAATCATTTGAGTTTCACCAGCTGTATGGGACTAATTGCACTAAAACACCACTCTACTTTATTCCAAATATTTTGTAGTTTATGATAATTGCCAATATTTTGGTTCCTATTTGAAATGGCAGCCTGCCACTTTGGATGTCAGTGCTTCCTTATCATCACATAGTTCTTTCTGGCTTCTTTTGTTTCTCATATGCTCATTTTTCTTTATCAAAACAGAGCATTTAACAAGCTGATTTATTTTATGCTATTTGCATCACTTTAGGCTTCGTTGATCTCAGCCTCTATGACCAAGTCAGGCTCTTGGAGAGCTGCTGGATGGAAGTTCTAATGATTGGTTTGATGTGGAGATCAATCGACCATCCTGGGAAACTGATTTTTGCACCAGACCTTGTATTAGACAGGTAAGAGGAATGAATTTCTTGAGAACACTTCATATTAGCATGTTTGAAGGTGGAGTGAATTGTAAGAGGAAGAGGATTAAACACGGCAGATGTTAATAATATTTCATCTAACAGTATCATTTACTTGCAGTTGTAACAATCATGTCCTAAGGTTCCACATCCTTACAGAGCTTTAAGGAATGCTAAAATGTAAAAGCATTGTTGAACTTGCAAATTCCTGATCTCCTGTAGCACTGAGTGTAAAGTTTCTCTGCATTTTTTCACATCTTTTGGTGGTTTTGTTCCCTTTGTTCCAGGTTTCTGGATGCTGAAACTGTCCATACAGCAACACAAGGCACTACATTGTCCTTTTGTCCCTACACCCCTCATTAAAAGATGATATAGTGTCAGGCAATATTTTAATTCTTTTAAATAGGTTCCTGCCTGTTTTGTTCCTGCCACTACAGCAGACTTATAGTCAGCTGTAATAGTGAACATTGGAGCACTAGCTGAGGGGCATTTAAAGACCCCTACCTTGCTGTTGGATACTAAGAATATTTTTTCAAGGTACAGCAGGGTGTTTTCAAGTTTAAAGATTATTTCTCCATAGCATCATGTACCAGGAAGGAAGAATATGGATTAGTAAGGATGTTTTTTTACAGCACCTTAGAAGGATTTGATTTGAGCTTCACATTGGTAAAAAGTCAGGGAAGAAATCTCCTCTATTGGGTAGTTTTAAAATATCCTTTAGGTTTTCAGCCTGGGAGAATTCAGATTTGTACCAGTTCTGTGACTTGCAATCAATAATTATCATTGTAGATATAGACAGGCAAAATAGGCTAATAAGAAAAAAAAATTACAAAACAGAGGAAATAAATATTATTTACTCATATAAAATTCAATGCAAGGACATGCTGCACTGTTCAGTGCAATGACCAGAAATTGATGAAAATGTACTATGCATTTAACTGCTGAAGAGTTAATATGTGCTGAATAGAGTAAGAATATTTGTTGCATTTCTTCATTTCCTCAAGACATGGCAGAGTGGGAGCTTACAAGCTTGCTGTAATTTTATTCAGGACATCCTTATATGACCCTGGTCTGTAATGTGATTGTTTTTATCTTAGTTGAACTTAGAATCCCAGAATGGTTTGGGCAGGGACACCTTCCACCAGAGCAGCTCGCTCAGAGCCCCATCCAACCTGAACATTTCCAGGATGGGGCAGCCACAGCTTCTCTGGGCAACCTGTGCCAGGGCCTCACCTCCCTCACAGTCAAGAACTTCTTCCTAATCCCCAACCTAAACCTACTCTCTTTCCATTTGAAGCCATTCCCTCTTGCCCTGTCCCTCCAGGCCCTTGTCCAAAGTCCCTCTCCAGCTCTCTTGGAGCCCTTTTAGACACTGGAAGGGGCTCTGAGGTCTCTCTGGAGCCTTCAAATACCTTTCATAGACAATCTTTGCACAGTATTTCTCTGGAACCTCTGTCCTTGTTTTGAATCTGACAGCTGCCTGTCCTTCTCTAAAGCTTAATATTCTTCTTTGCTATGAGAAACACAGGAAACTGGGCAATAAGAAATACTTTTTGAAGGCAGAACCTGCTGCCCTAGGTGGTGTTACCTGCATGTTCCTGCCTCCAGCCTGAAGGCTAAGAACTTTTCTTTTGGGATCCAGTAAATTTATTTTATTCTCCTGCACTGCTGTGCTTAAATCTGTCTCATCTTAAAAAGTTACAGAGAAAAAAAATCTCCCATTACAAAGAGGATAAGGAGCCTCCCTTTGAATATTGTTGTTGTAGAGCTTAATAATTTTTTTAGTCCAGTACATATAAAACAAAACTAACAAAAAACTGGAATAGCAACTTCAGTAGTTTGAGATTTGCCATTGCTGAATTTTTAACAAATAGGAATTATTTGTTTGGGGTGTTTTTCAGATCTGGAAATAGGACCACTTCCCACCAAAACCCCACATACCTTCCAATACCTGCCCAGAAAAAAGTGCCAGGATATAGGGTCAAGAGTTGATTTATTCTTAAAAAATGTCTTGTTATTCCAAGTAACTTATTTTAGGAAGTCTTTCTTTTTTACCAAGTCCTGAGGCCTCCATTAGGTAGAAACATTATTATTGGTTGTGGGTAACTTCTTATGAAACAAATATGGAAAATTATTCAAGGTGGTACTGTGCCCTGCACCACAGGATTTCAAACTGATTATCCAGAATTATACAGGCTGAGAGGATACAGAAATATGATCACACTTATGGCTAATCCTGCTTGCACTTTAATGAGAAAATCAGTTTCTTATACATGCTGATCTTTCATACCAGTGTAATTTTCAATTTAGATTTCATGATAGAACCTTTTAAATTCTCCCAAAGATGAGATAAGATAGGCCTGCTGCAGCCTCCTTCATGCTTTGACTTTTATCTGTCTGAGTCAGTTCCTTAATTCTACTTTTTTGGTAACATGTTGAATGTGTTTCCATAGGGATGAGGGGAAATGTGTAGAGGGAATTTTGGAGATCTTTGATATGCTCCTGGCCATGACCTCGAGGTTCCGAGAGCTGAAACTGCAGCACAAGGAGTATCTGTGTGTCAAGGCAATGATCCTCCTCAATTCCAGTGAGTATGTGCTTGGCTCTAATACTCACCAAACTGCACTTTTCATTTTGAGGATGGCTGGGAGATCAGCCTCAACAAACCCAAATGTCAAATGATAAAAATCTCTTAGAAGAGAATAATAGGAAAGTAAGGATTTTCTGTCTCTGATAGAGTGTAAAGATTTTTGCTCAGGAAACTTCTAAGCTGTATAATTTGCTGTATTTAAGAGCTGTTCTGTTCTAAGAACTGCATGAAAGACCCCAGGTTCTGATAGCTTCTCACAAGGTGGGGCTCATGGCTCAGGCTGTGGATCTGTCCTTTTGGATGGGAAATTTTGCTCCTATCTCTGTGGATCCCAGTCATGTGTAAAGTACAGTCTTGCAAACCTGTCCTTAATTCTTAATTCTAGTAATACTAGTTACTCAACTGAGTGATGATTAATGGGGCTTAAATGTTCTTATTTAATGGTAATGAGTTGGTTAGAAATGACTGGAAGTACTCAGCAGTTCTGCAGGATGTTTCAGGAGAGGAGCTTTGCTTTGCAGCCTCTCACACTCGGTGTGTTTTTGCTAGTTTAGGGTAGCCTGCAGTAAAAATTATTTTTTCCCCAGAACATTTCATAGTCAATATTTACAGAAAAAAATATCCCACAACAAAATAGCAGCCAAGGTATTTCCATCTACTGCTTTCAGCAAGAAGCTGCTGCATAATTCTTAGTCCAGTACTGAAGGGGAGCAGTCCAGCTGCAATCCCACTTGTCTGCCCATATGTTTGGGTTGATGTTGGTCTGCTGGAGGGTAGGAAGGCTCTACAGAGGGATCTGGACAGGCTGGATTGATGGGTCAGGACCAACAGCAGGAGGTTCAACAGGACCAACTGCTGGGTCCTGCACTTTGGCCACAAAAACCTCCTGCAGTGACACAGGCTGGGGGAGCAGTGGTTGGAAAGCCATGATGATGATGATGATGATGATGATGATGAAAGGAAATGGCTTCAAGCGGCACCAGGAGTGGTTTAGATGGGATATTAGGAACAATATTTTCACCAAATGGGTGGTCAGACATTGGAACAGGTTGCTCAGACAAGTGGTGGAGTGACCATTCCCCGGGGGGATTTAAAGGATGTGTCCATGTGGCACTTGGGGATGTGCTTTAGTGATGGCCTTGCTAGTGCTGGGTCAAAGGCTGGACTTGACCTTAAAGCTTTTTTCAGCCTAAATTATTCTGTGGTTCTGTGGATTCCACTATTTCAACAGACAACAAAAGCTGGGGTTTTTTTCCCTAAAACATCCACCAAAAAAAACCAAAACAAAAAACAACAACCAAAAACCCCCAACCAAACTCCACATTCATCACCCATATTTTTTTCAAAGTTCATGTCTCAAAAGATTGGTCCATTCTCTTCTTCTGTTCTCCTTTCTTGATAAAATGAATCATTTGTCCCTAATTTTCAAGGTGCTCTGGAGCTCTGTCCATAGGTATCTCTGAAGGGACTGTTGAGATTTTTTTTTCTTTCCCTTGTCCCAGGTCTCTTCTACTTCATCAGTGATGTTACTGTGTGTTTCTAGACCTTCTTAGTGATGATTTATTGTTTTCCTTGTCCATACCCCCAAACATCTTTTTCTTTCCTTTTGTTTTAATTGCATTTTTGTGAGGGTTTTGTTGTTGTTTAGGTTTTTTTTTTCTTTTTTTTCTTTTTTTTGCTTTTTTGTTTGTTTTTGCTGACTTTCAAGGTTTCTCACTGCAGACATTTGCTGTTATTATGACACCCTTAGTGATGTGTAGGGAGACCATGGCCAGCTGGGTGACTCTGAGCAGTGTCATTGACATGTTCTCCTCCTCCCCTACTATATACACAGGAGAAAAGAGTCTTTTTCAACAAGAAGGGATTAGAACAAGCATAATATTATAGTTCACAATAATTCAAAAAACAAGGTACAGGGGCAAAAACCCTGGAGAAGGGAGAGCATGTAATGACCTGACTGAAGGATCTGTGTGCAACAAGTCCTGGGAGGATTTGCTCACTTTGCAAATGATGGGGCCATCAAATTCAAGCTTGATGTGGCATATGGAGCATCATTTGTACAGTCTTGAAGAGTGTGTCAGGGCATGTATGTTCTCTCATTGTGCTGAAATATTACATTTTTTAAAAAATCTACAGTCGTAGCTTTTTTTTCTTCCTCACTAGCAGCAAATATTTCTTCCTTTTCTCTGGTTAGGCATGTTCCCCTTGTCAGCAGAGGAACCTGAAAGCAATAGGAAGCTGCACCACCTGCTCAATGTGGTCACAGAGGCTTTGGTGTGGGTTATTGCCAAGAGTGGGATCCCCTCCCAGCAGCAGACAACTCGCCTGGCCAATTTGCTGATGCTCCTCTCCCACGTCAGACATGCCAGGTACAGTTTGCAGAGGGTGTGTAACACTTGTGTTATGTTACTGTTTGCTTATTACAGCAAAAAAAAAAAAAAAAAAAGAGGTGGCTGAAACTCCAAAGCACTCCCAATGGAATCCTGGTGCTGCTCTGCACCTCTGTCACTGAGAGGCTTTCCCTGCTAGAACACCAAAACAGGCAGTAAACTCAAGTGCCTGCTGGCACTCAAGGATGTGATGATACTAAAATGCTGTTTTAACCTTATTACATCAGATTATTTATTTTGTGTCTGCCTGAAATGTTTAACAATAACAAAAATTGAGCCTTTCAGAAAAACACCCCATCCAGCCATCAAAACCCTTCCATTCAAAATGAAAATCTGTCCCAAAACTGATCTGCAGTGTGAGCTTTGGTAGAGCAAAGGGGATTCTGGGGGCCATGTTTTCCCACACCAGATTTGTTGTCTTTTACATGGAGCCACAGATTTTTTACCAAATGATTCGTGCTACAGCAATGTCAGGCTCCTCTTTTTTCCATGGGAAGTGGCTCCAGTTCCTGGACCTCCTTGAGAGGTCCATCTGTGCTTGTGGTACAGCAGACTGAAATGAGGGTCCTACAAAGAGAGGTTTTGATTTTCAATCTGTTTGTCATTTTAAGTTTTTACCCAGAGGCCAGCTGTTGACTGAGCTGTCTCATGGCTTGACTTGGGACTGTGTGTCCTGGGGAGATGTCCTGGGACCAGGCACACAAAGCAGAGCTGGGCACATCTATAGGGACACTGAAAAGGGGATGCCACCTTTGCAATAAGCTTCTTGGGAGGGCAGAGGGCAGCAGCAGGGACCTGGTGGTGCTGAAAGACAGCTTTTAACAGCCAGTTTGTGAACTAGGGGCGAGTTTGAGAGCTGGCCTTGCAAAAGATCCAGCACCAGCCAGAGCTGAACCTGTCTCATGGCTCTGATCTCTGCCATCACCTGGATTGTGCTCTGTGATGTGACTCCACATCACAGCTTTGCAGAAGCTGTTCAGGCCTTCTATGAACAAACATCACAAATCGCTGTGAAATTGTTGTATTTTCTCATTAAACCAAGATCCTTTATGCTGTGTCTCCCTCAGCCAAAGCCTGGAGGCTGCTTGTTGTGTCCTGTCTCCTTTAGGTTTCTTGGTGCAGGTCAGTCAATTAGACTGTGTTCTGGAAATAATTGAGAGCTGGGTGTGGGAGAAGGGCCACAATTTCTTCTTGCCCACTAACATATAATTCTTGAATTGTAGCTGAACCTCATTTATCTGGGAGCATTGCCCTCCTTCCAGCCCAACTCACCATCTCAGCTGTGTGCTGGCTGTCTGCTGCTAGTTCCACTGGGATAGATTTGGAGTTGAGCAAACACCCTTAGATCTCAACCCCAAACCCCTGAGTGTATCTGGAGTATAAATATGTGTGACTGCAATGGCAGCAGCCATTTTCAATCCAAACCATGACACAGCACTGAGTGTTCAAGCCAGCAAGGTGTCATTGTGTGTTACTGCATAACAGAATAATTATTTTCAAGTCTGTAGCCACCTGCAAGATCCTCTCACTGGACATGCAGAGAGTAAACAAAGTGCTTGAAATTAGTTGAGTAATTAGGTCTTCCTACTCAGCCAGGTAGGAGAGGTAGGTATCTTTAGTAAACTGCATATAGTAAATCCCCCTATTTCATAAAGCCTCAGTATGGGGCCTCCCACCTTTACAGCATCCAAGAGGTTTTCCTTTCATTTCAGTAGGGTCAGTACATCTGAATTATTTCCTGAAAGGGTTTGTGTGGTGTAAAACAAAACCTGCTTCTCTAAATGGTAGAACATTCACCCTTAAAGTATTGGGATGTTGTTACTGTTGGTAGTGAGTAAATGATCTCAGGGACCACAGCAGCTAAATCCTCTTAAATCCAAATAGAAAAAAAAATACTCTCTTGAAACCACAGGCCTGCTTTTATTCTCTGCACTGTTGAAACCAGACTGCTGAGTTATTTTCTATTTTTTTTGCACAGTAACAAGGGAATGGAGCATCTCCTGAGCATGAAGTGTAAAAACGTGGTGCCAGTGTATGACTTGCTGCTGGAGATGTTGAATGCTCACACCCTCCGAGGGCAGAGGAAGTCCCTGGCCACACACCCTGAGTTTGGCCCAGTGGAGCAAATGGAGCCTGGAGACAGCCTGAGGAATGGGGCACCCCAGTAATTGTGTGAAGACCTGGAAATGTGAGGCTTTTTCAGAGCTACGGGGGAAAGCAGAGCTGCTGTGATGGGGCTGCAGCAGTGTGAGCTGGTGTGAGCTCCCATCCCTTCTGGGTTTGCACATGGGTGTCTCGGGAGGGGCCTCTGTGCTCTGACATTGCAGCAGCAGCGCTGCTGTCGTGCCTTTTCTGAGACTCTGCAAAAGCACCTTATGAAACCAAGCCTCAGAACAGCACTGTGGGACAGGGGATTGCTGCCTCTCCTTCTCAGAGGCAGAACTGAGAGGGAGAGGTAAAGGACAGGTTTGAGACGCTTGGAGAGAGCACGTTGGGCTCTGTCTCCCAGAACAAGACTTTTAAGGACTGACTGAACAGTGTTCTGTTCCAGCACGGGACGCTGTGAAATGTAGAACAGCATCATTTGGGACAGATATTTACCTCTGTGTGCTGGTCCCTGGGGAATGCCTGCTCTGCAGCTGATCTAGATAAAGTGCCGAGATACAGACAGCCTAAAGGAGCTTATTCTCAAATATGCAATGGCTGCAAGAGCATTCATTTGAAGGTCATTTGAAATAGCTTCTAGGGTCAGTTCAGAGCCTTTGCAGAAAGTTTAAATTAATCTTAAGTTTGTATTTTGTGAGCCTGTTCTTAACACTCACATTATTATCTGCTTTATAATTCTTCAGTGCTTTAAGCAACGACCAAATCGTCTGAATATCTCAGTCAATGCTGACCTTTGAAATGTGTTTTGTCTGTGAGATTATCATGTTGTTTTATATATTTATTAATGATGTTAAATCTATTCTAATAATTAGGTACAAGAAGTTGCTCTGTGAATATTAACTTTGTTTGTATTTGTATATGATCTGCTGATCAGGCCTTGTGAAACCAGCTAGAAAAACAAAATCTTCCCACCCCTTTGACTGGCGTGTGGAATTACGTCCTGCCCACCCAAAACCTCTAGCAGGGGGTGAGGCACTGGATGGGAACATGGATGGGGATCTGTTTTTGTCTGCTGCCCTGAGGTTTGCTGCTTGCTTGTTCTCAGCATGCATGGCACCTTGTGCTGTCTTCATATCTTTATAGGAGCCCTCAAAGAGCGAGGATGGGGATAATGGTAAACATAAAGATAAAGATGGGGATAATGTAAAGCACTACTTTGCTTTGCAAGTGTGATGACTTGTTTGAATTACACTGAAGATGTAGTGGTTTAAACTTCCTTTTTGTGCTGATTTCTGTATGTGTTTAAGCTGCACTGAGTAAAAAAAAAACAAAAAACAACAAAACAAAACTGATTAAATGGCCTGGCTGATGACCTCGGAGATCAGCAGGGTGGCATCATTCATTCTGGTAATTGTCTCTCTACATGGGAACATTTAAATATAGCACATGCATGTTCTGGGCATTACAGTGAAATAAATTGGGATCACACCAAAAGTCTATCTTGAGCCCCTAAGTCTTTTGCATTAGGGACTTTGATTAGTATGCCATTTGCATATTTTGAATATTAGTCAAACTATTAATCTTGGTGGTTTTTTTAAAGCCAAGGACAGTATTTTTTATAGGAGGTTTTCAGTGAGTTACACATATATTGTCTGTTTTAATCTTGTACTAACTACACCAGATGCTGCTGCTGATCTAAATTTTTACTCTCTGCCTTTTTATTGTTTTTAAGAAACTGTAATATATCAGTGTCCTTCTAAAGATGTGTAATATTTACAGTGAAAAATGGAAAAAAATGTGCATACAGTCTGGAACTTATTGGTACTTTCCTTTTGAGAGATGTTTTGCTGTGAAACAAACCTGTCTCAGTATTTCTTGGGCTTGATTGTGTTCTGGCCTCATTGCCTGTTGTGCTGCTCTTTCCTTGATTTTCCTTATCCTGTGTAATCTTTTGGTTTTATACAGTTTTTCAAAGAAGTGTTTAAGTGATTTGTTTGTTTTGCATTAAAAGTGCTAAATTTGTGTACAATCTTGGAACAAACCTTTTGAAGAGAAAATGGGAAAGACTGGGTATAAATGAAATTACCTTCTAGATGGAAATTTGCTGTGGATTGACTCTGTAAAAGGGATGTGCTGCAGTTTTGTGCTACGTGGTGGTGTTCATATATGTTGCTATTAGTACAGTGCAAATAGGAAAATGATGTGATTTTAACCTACTTTTTGTCTTGTTGAACATAATTTTATTAAAAGTTACTAACGGTGTTTTAAAATGAGTGGAAGTCAACAGCTGTGGAGTCTGGATTAATGTGGTTGTGCTCATATTGGGATGAGGAGAAGATGCTCATCCCCAACAGCACAGGGAGGTGTGTGGGTGTCTGAACAAGGCTGTGTGGCTCTCTTGAGGGAGATGTTGGGTTTGTCCTGGGTCTGGATCCTCCAGTCTGCCTCAGATGCTGCATCCCTAGTGTGGACATCCCTGTCCCTGCCAGCCTTGAGCAGAGCTGTCCCACTGTGCTTCCATTGGGATATTGGGGCTGTTCCAGCCTCAGTGTGGATGAGGAGAGTCCTCAGGACGTGCAGGGGCTCTCAGGAGGAGCTGTTTGATTCCCTTCCTTCACTGCTTGGCTCTGCCTCAGCTGCTGCTGGGAGCTGGCAGGGGTGCTGCTGCTGCTTGGAGAAATCGTGCTGCACTTCTGGGATGCTCACAGAGGTGAGCAAACCTGGCTCAGGCAAGAGGGACAATTGTCATGAGTTAAAAAAGAAATAGGAAGAAAAAAGGCCAAACCTTTTAACAGCATGCAAAAGGAAAACATGCTGAGCTTCCTCTCTCAAGTCTGGAACTGGAACCAGATGGTAAAACAATCTCAGTTGTTTTTCTTCTTTTTTTAAAAGAAATGTGGTTTCAGACAGGTGAAATGCTTTGTCTCCAGGAATATGAGACCTTTTCCACACCTCTGTCATCCTTCAAATTACCCATTTTTACTGCTGTAATGTTTCTAGTCAGAGAGGAGAGTGTGGGGGAAAGATATGTAGATGTGTTGAAACATTCTCCCTTGAGATAGTGCCCAAGAGGGTAAGTGCTCTTGTAAAATAGCAAACTAAGACAGGTTAGCAAACTAAACACTTGAAGATTTTTTAAAATAAATATGCATATTTCAATAGTCATATTATGTTAATTCTTTGCTGACTCAATGACAGATCTATACAGGGATCATCAAGGTGATAGGAGAGAAACCTTTTAAGTGTTTTAACTGCTGGAATTTTTAGTTTTACTCTTGATGAGCTGGGGATATGAAAGACATTTGTTTTATCTGCATCATTACAGTGGTTTAGCAGAGCCTAAAAATGCAGTGAGGCCCAGAAAGTTGCCTGTTGATCCTATTCGAGCTGTCACCAGTGATCTTCATCTTCTGAGGTAAGAATTTTTGTCTTGTTTGGACTTTTATCAAAGAATCATGGAATGGTTTGGGTTGGAAGGGACCATCTTCCCTGCCATGGGCAGGGACTCCTTCCACCAATCCTGGTTGCTCAGAGCTCCATCCAACCTGGCCTTGAAGATTTCCAGGAAAGGAGCATCCATAACTTCTTTGGGTGACTGTTTTGCTGTCTCAACACCCTCACAGTGTCCTGTCACTCCATGGCCTTGTCCAAACTCCCTTTCCAGCTCTGTTGTAGCCCCTTCAGGTACTGGAATCTGCTTCAAGTCTCCCTGGAGAGTTCCCCTCCCTGCAAGAATTTCTACAGAGCCTGGCCAGGTGTCTCCAATCCACCCCACCCTCCATTCCACCCCCCTTAGGAGGCTCTGCCTGCAGATTGTGGTTGTGGGGACTCACTGTGGAATAATTTTGAATGTGCCAACTCCATTTTACCCCCTCATTTCTGTACTGTTGGGATGCAAACATAACTTCTCAGTTTCCTCTAAGCTTACCCCAGGCCATCTTTTCACACTTCCCTACAGACAGACCTACAAGCCATGGAAAAACCTTTGCTATCATCACCATCTATATCAGAAAAAAATGGTTTGACATTACTTAGGGCTGTGAGGTAATGGGTCAGCAAAACAGGTAAGATGTTGTGCTAGACCCAGTGCCCAAACCAATTCTAAAGAGGTTGTTGCAAATAGGAGCATGAAAAGCAAGTGGATTGCTACAATGTGGAACATAAGCATTATTTACATTAGTTTTTCACAGTATTTTACTACTAAAGTGAAGTGTGGTGCATTAAATGACACTTTCATAGCTAAGGCTTCATTTTATTTATGATCTGTGTAATATTTAACTCCATCTTTACATTTAAGAGTCACCTACACTCTTCATGTGTTGCTGAGTGTTAGCAATTTCAATTTAAGTGCACAGAAAAATGAGACTGCTTTGCTATAAAAAAGCCAACATCTGCTGCTAGTGCCTCAACAGACAAAATCTTCTTCACTCATCAGTGTCACACAGGAGCTGGCATAGCCATTACCAGTGCTTACTGCACATCTCCTGAGCCCATTTTCCACAAAAGGTTTTGTTCTGAGTCCTGTCATTTTGGTTTCAACATTCCACTCCCTGTGAGTTTGTAATGGAAACAGGATCCCGACTGGAAGTGGTGCCTTTTAAAGCACTTGATGGATGCTATGGTAATGTGAAAACAGCCCCAGAGCAGGCCAGCCTCTCCCTTTCCCCCAGCTGTCTTTAGTTCTGTGAACTGATGCTATTTGTCTGCTGCTGTGCTTCATTTATTACAGATTGGTGCAGCTGACTAAACAGGCATCGTGAAATGTAAATATATGGCTTTTTGTTTCCTTTCTCTCCTGCAGCTGAGCTCAGCCTGGTCTCATGAGCACATGTGTGTGCTCAGTGACTGAGGGACACCTTCCACCATTCCAGGCTCCTCCAAGCCCCATCCAACCTGGGCTTGAGCACTTCCAGGGATGAGGCAGCCACAGCTTCTTTGCACAACTTATCCCAGCACCTCACCACCCTCACAGAACCGAATTTCTTCCTAACACCTCATCTAAAACTTTGAATTTTGTCTGTTTAGAGCCATCACCCTTTGTCCTACCACTCCATCCCCTTGTAAGAAGCTGCCTGCAGCTCTCGAGTAGGGCCCCTTTAGGTACCAGGAGTTGCTCCAAAGTCTCCCTGGAGCCTCTCATTGCTGCTGGCTGTGCTGGAGGGGGTGGGTATAGCTGAAAACAGACTGAGGCCTCATCTCACTGCCAAAAAATAAGATTCAAAACTTCAATTCAAAACTAGTTTTGGATTGGTTTGATTTCCCAATGCATGTGCACAACGATAATGGGTTGCTCTCACTACTGCATCTACCCTCTCTTTAAGATTTTTTTTAATCCTTCCCTGGACACTAACAACCCAGTCCTGAGAGGGATGATGACACAAAGAAATTGTTGGGGATATAAAATGACTTGTTTAAAGCAGACTTCAGTGTCAGCCTCCAGTGCAGTGATTATAATCAATTGGAAATAAAACTATTTAAAATAGGCATGGAAGAAAAAAGATTTAACCTATTTCCCAGACATTGTTTTTTAGTGACATTTTGAGATAATTTCTTGAAAGCACCTCTTTTTATATATTACATCAGCTCAACAATTTGATATAACTGTTCATAATGAAAGGAAATTGTAGGCTATGAAATTTTCCTTAGACCTTTTAACATTGTTCAATTTTTTTCCCCCTGCATAGGTTGTTTAATGGAAGAAGAACTGAATATCACGTCAGCAGCTGCCTATTACTTCTTGGCAGAAAGGTCTGCATGGGCATTTGTGACAACCTGGCAATGAAATAATGGTTAGAGTTGGCTCACTTCTAGAGGAAGAAACTTAAATGAGCTCAATCTTAAAGTAATTGCTTTTAAAAGATCAAATGATGATTGCAGAGGGAGAGAGGATAGTGTGTGTGGCTGTGTGCAGCGAGGGGTGAGGGGGATCCATCTCTGGATACAGCCCCAGTGTGAGAGCTGTTGGTGCTGGAGCACAAGTCTGGCACCTCAACACAGCTTATGAGTTTAGTTTAATGTCCTGGAAACAAACCACAGCGGGTTTGCCACCATGGCTGGGAAAAAGCTGTTGGTTTGGCCATTCTCTGAACATGAGGACAAAGCAGTTTGCTTTGTAAAGGCCCCTGCCAGAAGATGGGGAATCAGCAACCACCAGTGGTGGTAAGTGTAGAAGGGGTGGGAGAACTCTCACAGGCTAATCAGAAACCTTATTTTTTATGGGTAAGCACTGCAGAAGGTGGCTAATTCCTGGGTCACTTTGACTGCCACACACAAAAAGCTTTTGACAAAAGCCCTTACTACTGCACTGAGCTTTCCCTCACATGCATTTCCCCACTCCAGCACTCCCAATATAGAAAGTAAATTCCAGAATGGGAAATAGTTCAGCATTTCAAACTAGTAATAAGCATGAATTGGTTCAACTTTGTGTTCTTCATCCAGGAAAGCAGTTGCAAAGGAAAGGATCCGTGCCACAGAACACACTGCTGGATTTGTGATCTCTTGCTCTCGCGAGAAAGGGAGTGGTTGTGCTTCTTCCAGCACCCCTCCTTTAGCAGGCAAAGAAATTGACTCTTCCAGGAGTGGAAGGGGCAGCACTGCTGGAACATGAAGCTGGTCCCCCACCACTAGACACACCCACAGTCCTGCAGACATTGGCAAAATTTTAATGACAGTATTCAAACTGTACAACAGTGGGGCAATGGCAATGCTGACTATACACAGTGTTTCTCCAGCCACTGCCCACACGCCAGTTTCATTTTAAAAACAAAGCTTATAAAAATGCACAATTGTCTCCCAAGATACTGTACACTATTCAGCAGGTTAAAAACTGAAAAAAAACTTTCATTAAAAAAGTCATTGCACTATTTGTATACATCAGGAATAGTCTACATAATCATGTTCATCTAGAAAATATGTGCATTATAAATCATTTCCATGCAATGCAGCAATTCCATTTCAAAGGTGGTATAAAAAGACAACACAGCAGTCCTAACTACTAGAACACTTTATGTCAAACAAAACAAATGTGCATCATGATACTGAACGTGTTAGGTGAATAAAATACAACAAAGATGATTCAAAAATATGCATTTTTTTTGTTTCCACCAAGTGACTACAGTACCAAAAGATACAAGTAACGTGAAGTGTGTGTGCAGAAATCATATTAAATGAAGTCCCTCTTCACCTGCTTGTTTGTCATGCTCACCCAAGACAGACTGCCATGTTTAAGATTACTGTGATGTCATTTCTGCATCTAAGAACTCTGTATCCAAACACCTTGCAGGCTTAAGAGCACTGCCCCTAAAAAATAGTGTATCTATTGCATCAAAGTATAAAGTGTGTTGCTTACAGTTAAAAAAAAAAAAAATCTATAGAAAAAGTTTTGTTTCCCGTACAAAAACGCTGAAATTCTGTCAAGATATACATTTTGAGATGTGAAACTCGCTGCTTGCTTGATGCTAAAGCAGCATGGGAGAAGCAGCAGCACCAAGAGTGTTTCTGGTGTGAGTGCAGGGTGCCCTAGGTCGGGGGGGGCCCGTTGGTGTAGCGCAGCATGGGGTAGAAGGAGCGGGCGAAGTTGTTGGCCTGGCTGCAGCTGTAGTCTTCCTCAGAGGAGGGGATCATGCAAGCCAGGAGCAGAAGCAGCAGGAAGAACAACTGGAGAGGTAAAGCTGCTCTTAACACTCGGTAGAAGAAAGAGGGAGACCGAGGGTTTGCCTGCACAGCTTGTGAATGGCTTTCGCTCCTGAGAAGGAGAAACAAAGAACAACAGGCACTTCAGGGTTTGAGTTAAACAAGTTGCATTTACCCTATTTTCACATGCAAACTTAACTTTTCTCAGGAGGCTAACAGACCATTCCAAATAGGTGTTGAAGCACAAATGAAAGACATAATTTACATTGATGAAGTTCTTCTCTGCCCTGGCTTACTGAGATCTACCCTTTGAACAGGCCCCAGTGGACTGGGGGTTAAGTTCTCCCTTTGTCCTTCATGTCTGTTTGTACCAAGTGGCTCTCAGGGGCAAGTTTCTTTTTCCAGGCATGCTGGTGGAATTAAAGGAGGATTTAAACCTAAAATATCCCCTATTTGGCAGAAAAAATATTTTCTCAAGCCGGGGTTGCAACATCACTGCAGAGGTCCTGGAGCAGGACTGCTAAAGGAAACCATTCCCTAAGGAGCAGCCCAGAACTGGTAGGTGGAGGAGACTCTACAGGTAAGGCAGAAATCACCTCCACCCATGTGTCCACCTACAGGGAAAAGCTGCCCAGGTTTCTGCTGGCACACACCTCATCTCTGCCACATTCACTGTTTATCAAGAGATCAGGCATATATAAAGTATTACCTTGTGCTGCTGCCATTCCTGCCATCAGCAGTTCTCCTGAGGGCCATCTGTTGAGAGAAACAGCTTTTAGTATCCAGGTTTCATAAATTACAAGGAATTTATCTGAGAAGACACCTGTAGACTTTAAAGTCTGGTTGTGAATGCTGTAATAAGGTACGTGGACCTAAGAGGTAAAATGATTGTTCTTGAGGAACTTCCACTCTAAATATGTCAAAATACACTATATGCTGATAGCAAAACAATAGAAAAAAAAATACTTGCCTTCTTCACAGCAGGGCTGGATTTCTCTTCTTCTGGATTATAGACTCCTGAGTCCAAGTCATCTGGAACTAGCAGGAATGTTTTGGCATCCTGAAAGATAACACCACCTTCCTCTTTAAAATGCACATTCAAAACTGACAATAAATGAAGTGCAAAGAACAACCTTTCACTGCCTCTGTAGGTGCACAGCCCACTGCCCCTTCACATGAGAATAACCAGTTCCCCAGAATAAAGAAATGTTTTACAGTGCCCAACCTAAAGGAATTACAATGGAATGGGTGCACAGAGGAATGAACTTGAAAATATCTCTGACAGGCCTCAGGATAAGCAGTGGGTTCATTGCTATGACCTTCAACTCCTATGTGCTCATTACACACTCCTAGCCTGATACCTGCTTTGGATCACACAAATTCAGGTTGGAAGGGACTTCAGGAAGTTCATCTAATCCAACCTCTTGCCCAAAGACCTGACCAAAAGTCTTACTCAGAGCTTTATGGAGGACAGAGGCAGCACAAACCTTCTGTTACAATACTGTAATAGCCTTGGGGTGCTGAACTTGTTCCTACAGCCAGAACTGTTCTTTTTTCAGCTTATCAAGGTGAAAGTACTTAAGCTTTAAGTCAGTTTTTTTATAAATACTTTCACTCTTAATATGCTATTTCTTTTCAGTAAGGAAGATCCATGAATAGTATTTAAATTTCAACTCACCAGATTCCCTTGTATTGTTTTTAAGTCATGAGAGACTTGTTCAATCAGCTGTTTCAGTTTTGTTCCAATTACATGGACCTTCTCTTCCTCTTCAATGTAATCACCATCTGATTTCAGCAGCAGGTAAGCAGTGAGCTCTTGGAGGGAGTTTACATTAAGCTGTTGCTCCAGCAGCTCTTTCTCCAGTTGCTGAGAATAAACAAAAAACAGCACAACAGAATGTTATCCTCAACTTTATGGATATTCTCCCAAAAGGAGGAACTCTGGAAGGCTTTAAAGAACAACACAACCTGCCTGAGAATCCACAAAGCACAGGAATAGGTATTACAGCAGCATAGGAAATGAAGTTCTCTTGAAGAGACTGGTTGTGCCTGTTTGAATTAACATTTAAAAATAGCTCTGGCAGCATGTAATTCATATAGAGAAGATTTAAATTTTGGAAATTGGAAATCCTGCTCCAGCATAAAGACTGCTCAAAAGCAATTTATTATGATGTGTAATTATGGACAAGTGCCTTGCAGATGCAGCAATATCTTGGTCCATTTCAAAAACCACCCACATGCCTGAGAACAGCAGGTCTGAGGACAGGCTGCAGACACTGTGAGATGTAAACATCCTGCTCTTCAGTGTGTGCTGAGAGCTGAGGTCCTGCAGTTAAGGCTACACTCACCATTAGCTCCTTCTGGCATTCCAGTATTGCATTGAGATCAGCATTAGGAGCTGTGATTTGTGCTTCACTCCTCCGGCTTTCAGCACTTGCTAACCAAAGGATTAGCTTTTGGCTCTGGTCATGGAAATCCTAGAGAAACAAAAAGACTGGCTCATAAGAGGAGAAACACCTTTGCAGTGCCTTCACCTACAAACAAAATGCCCATCCCAGATTAGACAGAGCCACCACAAGTTGACAATTAATGAGAGTACAGAAACCTATGTAGTAAAAGAGCAATATCCACTTGAAAGGTATTTTTACCAAACCATTTCAATCCATCAGAGGGCAAGTTGGTCAGGAAAGAAAGTGTTTTGGATTATTATTGACCATTCCACTGATGTGCAGGAAGTATCCTTCTGCCCTCTCCTCAGCAGAATCCCAAAGAGTTTTCCCTTCCAAGCTGGCATGTGGTACATACCTGGCACTGCAGTAAGGCTTGTTGTAAACCCTTCCTCCAGTTGTCCAGTGCACGAGTTGCTTTCTCCCAGTGCAAGTTGACCTTCCTAAGCCTGTTCTGCAGCTCCTTGAACTCTGTGCTGTCTGCTTTCTGGAATTCTTTGCTGCTCAGGTTAGCAGAAAGCAACACTGCTTTGTAGCTGTCAAATGCTTTAAGCATGTCCTGGTAGAAAATGAGGATTAGGAGCTTTTATGAATGATGAAAACCATGTTTATTTACAATAAAACAACACACTCAAAAGTATGACAGGTGTTGGAGAAGGATGTTTGAATCTGGTGGCTTTTCAATACTGCTAAGAAACATATTGAGGCAGATTTGTGTTTGGGGTTTTTTTAAAGCCAAAATCTTCACTTTGAAGAAAATAAGTGTGACTGGGCTTGTGCTTCTCCCTAAGTCTCCCTAAAGCATTATGGCTTAATCCACATCTGCCTTTGAATTCCTCTGAGCTGTCTCTCTCCCTGACATTTGGACAAATACTCCCATTGATCACCATATAGTATTTTCTCCTAATTGATAAAGGTTTTGCCACCCTAGAATCCTAGAATAATGCTGACAGGGGTATCTGGAGGTCTGTACTCCATTCTCCTATTTCGTATAGGACCAACTTCAAACTCCAAGGAGGATGCTCAGGGCCTCATCCATTTAAATTTTCAGTATCTCACAGGATGGAGGATTCCCCGCCCCCTCTGGGCCCCTGGTCCCACACCAGAATGTGTTTGGAGGTTTGTTTTTTTCACAAACAGGACAGAACTGTTGGGGTATGTTCCTCAAGCTTTTATTTGCACATCAACCTCATTACATGGTTGAGCCAATAGAAAGATGGCAAAGCTCACGTGCAGCCATAGACCTCTTTGCTACAGAATATTTTACAAACTTTTTAGTTATTAATATATTGTTAAAGCTTGCAGACAGTTGTTCTAGCCAGTTACTAAAAGTACACATAGACCTGCTTCACACAATGCTTGCTTGTCTTATAAAAAGCCATTTTAACTTTTTCTACTTTCAGACTGCAGTTAGCTCTGAGTTTTCTCTGCTCTTTCTGTTTCTAAGGCCTGCCTTTCCCAGCTTTCTGAAAATCTTCTTACCTTTACTATTTCTCACACTAGACCACCCCATTGTGAGAAATTATTTTTCTACTCTCTGGTCTCAGTTTCTGTCAGCCCACTTCTCTGACTTCTCAAGCTCCCCCCCACAGAAGGCAGTCCTGCCTGCTTTCCTCCTCTCCTTTAGAACTGCAGGGGGAATAATATGGAATTTGCTGTCATGGTCATATCATCTAACCACCCTTATGTTAAGGCTGATGCTGTATTTCTGAAGGTTTTTTAAAAAAAAGAATGCCAAACAATACCTTCCTTGTACCCTCCAGTTTACAGTTTGAATCAAGGGTACTCATCTTTTCCAAGCTGCTCTTGCAGTAGGGAAGTTAGAGCTGCAGGATGAATCCCACAAACCACAAAGCTCAGATTGCTTTTCTCAGCAGCCTTTCTATCCAAGAGTGTCAATCTCAAGATCTGAGTTCCACTTGTAGAAAATTGCTAGTCTAAATTACTTTTTTTCACCCATCTAAGGATCCTGTCCCCCTCTCCTCCAGGTAAAAAAGTTTATTTTAATATCAGACAAAGCAAAGAGATTTCTGAACACCAGTTAGCCACTCTGCAGGCAGACTGACTTTATCCTTATCCCAGGCAATTGGGATGTCCTGACACCTCATGAAATTCACTTGAAGCACACTGGCTCTTTTAACACCCCTCTAAAGCCAAACTGTCTGAAAATGGGATTTACAGCCAGCTGGACTCCTGTTAAGCAGATGCAGAAGAGAGAAATGAAGCTCTACTCCTTGAGGAGGTCAGACACCCAACTCCAGGCTGAAGGGAAACACCTCCCTCCACTTGGGAGGCACCATCAAACCTTTCCTAGGCTTGGTGCCTAATCCAGACGGGCTGAAGGAATCAGAGTTGATCTTGCTGGATTGCAGAGTCATTGTCCCTGGCCTGATAACTACTCCAGGACATGTAGGCTTTCTCAGCATACCTAAGAAATAACTCCTTCCTTCTGAAGTGTCCTGTTTGTGAGCATCACCCCAGGGGTGACACCAGACTGACCAGTACCCTCAGGGTGACTCCACATGGGGCAGCTGATGAGGGGTGCTGATGAGCACCCAGGGATTTTGTATTTCCACAGATTTTAGGAACACTTGCTCTCTCAGACTTCAACCTGAGGCATTTCATTGCCTAAGTCCCAGGGCCCCACCACTTGCATATGCCCTGCTAACCTACTGGATCATCTTGCAGAAAACACAGCTTTAGAGCAGATCTTTGTCAGTCTCCTGATGGAATTACACCCTGCCCTTAATTCAATTAAAAAAAAAAAAAAAGCAGCCTAGACTTTGCAGCCTGTAGACCTGGCTAATTTTCAATCTGGTTTGCATAGAGGGGAATGGCACAAGGAAGAGATGTCAATATCATTGTGCAAGAAAACAGAAAGGGAGAAGTAGAGAGGTTTTCACTTCTGCCTGCCAATCTCTGTATATGAAGCCAGAAGCACCTTGCCTAATATTCTCTTTAGCCCTCTTAGCTGATAGCAGTGCAGTTCCCCTGTGGCACAGGAATTGCTATTGGCATCCATGCTGCCAACTGATCCCAGGAGAACACAATGATTAAAAAACATCAGCATCTTGAAACCCCTCTTCTCAGTAAGCCATAACTTACTTTCAATTTCTTGACCTTTTGTTCCAATGCCTGCATGCTGGTTGGAAGCTTCACCTTTTGCAGCTCTTCCAGCTCTTGCTCAGTTTTATCAAGCCACGCAGAGATGTCACTGAGGTCTGAGTCCAGCTGCTGCCACTGCTGCAATTTCTGTTTCATCCTAAGTTTATTTCTGAGGTCTTGAGCTTGGATGAGCTCCCACCTATCAATAATGCCTGCAAATCACAGAAAAAAAAAACCCAAACATTTAAATCTTCAGTAAAGGAAGGAGTGCATAAAACAGATGCAAGAAATTTTGCAAGAAAACTATTCTCCATGCTACTTGAGACCAATTAACAGCTGTAATGTATTACTGCCATTCAACATCATCTTTTCTTGAGATTCTGCAGTGTCTAAATTTCATATTGCTGGTCAAGTTATCCACATAGCAGTGCTACACAGAATTTTAATAACATTAATTGGAGATGTTTAAATTCACTTGTAAGAACAGACCAGAACTAAGGAGACAGAATTCAATGAGCCCAGCTGCAATTTGGTGAACACCAAAATTCAACAGGAGACAAATATGATCCAGCAGTTAGGACTTGGGTTTGTGTTTTATGTCTATGTGGAGCTGCTGGGGAGAGCCCAGAGGAAGCCACAACAGTGATGAAAGGCCTGGAGCACTTCTCCTGTAAAGACAGGCTGAGAGAGTTGGGGCTGTTCAGCCTGGAGAATAAAAGGCTCTAGGGAGACCTTAGAGTCCCTTCCAGTGCCTATAGGAGCTCCAAGAGAGCTGGAGAGGGACTTCTGACAAAGGCATGGAGTGGTAAGACAAGGTATAATGGCTTTAAACTGCTGGAGGGCAGGTTTAGATTAGATATTAGGAAGAAATTCCTTACTGTGGCCATGTTGAGGCCCTGGCACAGGTTGCCCAGAGCAGCTGTGGCTGCCCCATCCCTGGGAGTGTTCAAGGCCAGGCTGGATGGGGCTCTGAGCAAGATGTTCTGCTGGAAGGTGTCCCTGCTCGTGGGAGGAGGGTTGGATCTAGATAACTTTAAGGTTTCTTCCAACCCAAACCATTATAATGACTCTTAATGATTGTTTCATCATTTCAGTGCTAAAGGATATGGAGATGCCACCTGTGTGATTAGTGACACTTTCTGAAAGCACATCTAACCCATTCTCAGGT
This sequence comes from Chloebia gouldiae, assembly GCA_003676055.1. Classification (NCBI taxonomy): domain Eukaryota; kingdom Metazoa; phylum Chordata; class Aves; order Passeriformes; family Passeridae; genus Chloebia; species Chloebia gouldiae. The sequence goes on along the minus strand of QUSF01000004.1, from coordinate 1,923,469 downwards.
TATTCCTATTCATCCCACTTATGGAACATGACCCTGAACTATTCGTGAGACCAGAGAAACAAAGTAAGTGAGCTGGTGCGTGTGGCTGCAGCCTTCTTTTTATCACATGATTTGCTTTTGTGACTGCAGTACAACGTGTTGTTACAATCTCAAGCACCTGAAACCACGAATGAAGTCCTGAAAGGTCAAGAGAAACCAGCTTGCTGGTCTGTTTGCATGAAAGGACCACTGTAAAGATACTGAGGAACAGAATGCATTACCAGCTTTGAACAAACATTTCTGCAAATGGGAGCTGTAGCATCTTGTTATATGGAGTACCAGTAACTCCACATAGCAATCTTATTTGAGACAGAACCTTTGGTTTGAAATGTGATTACAAGTCCCTGAAGTGTTCAGTATCAGAGAAAAGTGAAATTGTTCCCATTTACTACAAGCAGCAAGGAGACAGAAGTATGTTATGAAAGAAAAATCTCAATTCTGGCAGAAAATGTGAAAGCTTAGAACAGCACCCATGTGTTGGACAGAACCAGATGAGAAGGGAGCTCAGTGAAACTTGGAAATTTGGCAAAATACATTAATGTTTTTTTGCTCCCAAATATGCTGCCTTTGTGCCATCTCTGCTTTGTCTTCCCAGAGTCACAGGACAAACACCACAGCCCCAAAGCCACTCCTAATGCTCTGTACCTGACTGCTTCTCTGCTGCTGCTATATTCACAAGTTCTTGGTCATCCTGGGGCTCTTCATCGCTCATGGTGGCAGACGGAATTTTCTCCTTGCCGCTGCTGCTGCTTGCAGAGCTGAGCTGCTTCACCTGGAATGACATTTTGGAGGGTGAGCCCTGCAGGTTAACAGGATGTCAAAGGTCCAACATAATCTGTGCTACTCTGGGGTGGCTGGGCTGCTGCTGAACTCTTGCATATCAGATTTAGCACTGGGCTTCTGCAGCTTTGCTACCAGTTTACACTGGCTCTCTGTGCCTTTCCAGTAAACAAACACACACCATGGTGATGCCAATGGCTACAAGAGTGGACATGGCAAATTAATTGTTTTTGCACTACATGTACCAGACAATGTAGTTGCTGGTGTTCTTTGTTGGATTGTGGGTCTTGGCAATACTGACTCTGAGACTGGATTAATGATGAGAAAACCAGCCAGATACCAGTACCACCCTGCCTGGAAGAGTGCTGACAATGGGTCCTGATGCACTGAGCCTGGCAGCTGCTGGTGAAGCCATGGCTGGCAAACAGCCACCAAGGCTGAGGCACCAATGGACAATAAGCCATTTTGGCACATTTTTCAGTGCCTAGAAGCAGATTAAATGGTGTGTTGCATATTAAGTCTCTTCAAATTTGCTTAGGAAAGGGAAATATGTCCATAAATATCAAGAGAGTCACACCCTATCCTTTGTGGAGGTTAAATTCTCTTAGACTTGTCTTATGACAATGGAGGAAGGAAGTTCCTTCAGACCCTGACTGACCAGGAGTCCAACCTGAACCACCAGAAATAATGTCTAAGTTTGTGTGAAGTGAAAATTCCCCACCTCAACTATACCTTTCCTTGATGCTAGACAGGGGAAGAGGGTGGAGTTAAACAGAACAACAAACAGACTCTGTAGTACAGGTTCAGAGCCCACAAAGCCTCCAACTCACATATTCTGGTTTATAGGGAGTACTTGTCTCTGGTCCAGACAACACATTTCCAACCATCTCTGCCTGATTATATCTGTGTTTCCTGCAGACTGGGCTACCTGGAGAATGCCAAGGATGAGCTTCTGAAACAGACTTTCCTGAAACAAATAAAACCAAAACCACATACCATGAGTGCAAGATCCCACCTCCACAAGGAAGCTGTTGCTTTGTAATAAGTTAGAAAGCGCTTTGAATAAAATGGCATCAAGTTATGGCATAAAAATGACAGTTTTGCAGCTTTCCTTGCAAAGCATGCACATTTGCAAAACATCAACAGTGTTTCAAAGGTAATGAGATGAGAGCCATGCAGTTATGGGACATTCTGTTTTCTTCTGGAAAATGCTTGAATACAGGTTAGAGTATTCAAAAAAACCAAAAGACAAGGCTGCACCATGGTTTTGAAAAGTTTACATCCCAACAATAACTATCACACATCTGCAACATGTCAGAGGAACAAGTTAGACATGTCCTGGTTTGGAGAATGTTTGTTCTGGATTTAACAGACAGGACACACATAGTTCTGTCATGCACAAACCACAAAAAAACACTCGCAGAGCTGGAGCTACTGCCTTCAGTAGCTATGCAACCAAAATTAGGAAAAAACCAAAAATTGATACTACCCAGAGCAAACCACCAAGAAAGAACCAAAAGATTTTGGATCAGTACAATGAAATGCACGTTAACCACCTTGGCATTTACCAGGCAAATATCTAAATGGTGTGTTCTTGACTGCTTTTAATGTCCATGTGGATACTGCAGCGTAAGAACACCATGACAGGATGAGACATGGTGTCCACACAAGGCAGGAAGTCAGACATTACATATGAGAGAGGTTGAGGAATATAGCGTGCAGCACAGGGAGATTGCCATGTTCAGACACATGCATTAGCAGGTGCCTACCAGAAGATGCTTTCAAAGTTTTTGTGGTCATTTTAAGATATGCCTCAGGGTTTTCAGTGATTTCTACATCTGAAAAAAGAATAATGTCATTTTCCTCACTATTCAGTATTTTCCAACTATTAAAAACAACGGAAACAATGAAGGACAGCAAAGACAAAGAACAAAGTAAGTGGTTGGTATCATTTTCAAACACTCTTATAAGGCTTCTAAAACCTTCTTATGTTTCTAAAACCAAAAGACTGGTTTAGACAGCACCATTTCCTTCATCAAAGAGATGAGTCTGTTCACATCTATAAATGGTACTTGAAAACCAACCAACAATGTGGGAGCAAGACTTCAATCCCCCTCCCTTCCCACACAGGAACATCCTCCAGCTGCTCCATGTCAAACCAAACTGCTGGACATTGGCTCTCACCTGACAGAGCACTGTAATATGTTGCTTCTTCATCATCTTCATGAGAGGAAGAACCTCCCACATCACCTGTGTGATCCCACTCAAGTGGGATGGAGTCAACGCTGACAGGGGTCTCACAGCCTGATCTCTCATGGCCCTGAGTCGGGGGCATAAGGTGGCAAAGGGACTGTGCCGATGAGGGCCCCTCGGCGATGGCTTTCTTATGCCAGGGATCATTCTGGATTTCTCTGGAGTCTTCTTGATCTGTCTCATTTTCAGAGTTATCTTTTTCATCATCCAATCCCTACAAATAAGTAATTAGTGCATATTAATAACATATACAAGAAATCTTAATGAGATGATTGAACCACACAGTACTACTGAAGACAGTTTTGTGGTCAGCTGCAGCAACCATGTGCCTAAAATTAAAGTGAGATACAATTTCTGCCTTCTTCCTCTTTTCCCAAAACCAATCCTCACATCAGCAGCTACCTCTCCTCTTTCACGGCACTCAACCACCACCACACCTCTCCAGTTTGCAGGAGGAGTATCCAGTTCCAAATGGACTTAAAAAGGTCAGTCAGGAAACGATGCTCAGGCAGGAGTGAACAGCGACTTGTTCGTGTTTCTTCCTTTACCTGGCTGTCTAACAGATGTTCTTTTTGAGGCCAAGCAAACCGAGACTCATCTGAAAGTTCCCAGGGAAAAGCAAAGTGCATGCTGTTCCCCATTCAGGGCTTTCACAACAAAGTGGACAGATGGAGTGGACAAAAAATACATGAAGAGGTATTCTAAGCACATTATTGATGGTAAGAAAAACCAAGTGATATTAAAAACACCAAAAAGGGTTCTGAAGCCTTCAAGCCACTATGTAGTTCTGAACCTTATGAATAACCTCCACACTATTATCCAGATTCTGCAGATGGAGAGGCATGAAAGGATTGACAAGAAAGATTTAGCAAGGCTGTACTGCAGAGCTCCTGAACCTTGGAGCTCAAATCACTCAGTCAAGCTGCTAGGAATAAGCAATTGCAATTCAAAAACCAAAATAAGCATTGCAATTCAAACACCAAAATCTTGTCAAAGCATTGAAACAACTGTTGCTTCTTACAGGATCCCTTGAAGTCAGTCTTTGATGGAACCGGGCCACTCGCCCAAACACCTCCTGACAGTATCGATGAAGCTCTTCCAATTCATCTTCGATCAGGATGGCATCTAAAGGCTCACTCTTCTGAATCAACTGCTCCCCAAAAACAATTAGCTGATCAATCTTATTGGTGTTTAACGTTATTTCCTGTTGGAAACCCTATTTGGAACATACAAGAAAAATAATTACTTCTCCATTGGCCTTTTCTAGCCTAAGGTTTGTCCCTGTTTTCTAGCTCATTGCAGTGAAAGACAAGCAACAATTGACATTGTTGCCTAATTTAATTTGGCAAATATCTTTTTACTCAAGAGGTCCCAAGGTTTGTTTTATGAGCAGAATTACAGTTCTAAATGAAGTGGAATTTTCCCCCCATGTGTACATCAGTATGGCTGCAGTGTCCTGAGCCTGAAGGGGATCATGATATAAGAATTCAGCTAATCAGAGATTATTCTTCTGTTGGTACACACAATCTTTTTCTCAGTAGCCAAGAAGTTGGTTTGGTTGCTTGGGCCTCCAGCCTACGCAACAGCAAATCTACATCCCAAATCAGAAGCAGTGCAGGGAGAAAGGAGAAATGAGCATATAATGTAGGAAAGAACTAGAATATTCCTTAGAATCACTGCACATTCCTGATGTCTAATTTCTGTTGAAATTCCCAGCTACAGACATGAGCTCTGAGGAGAGATTGTACTGTAGTGCCAATTCAAAAAAAGACTTGCACCGCAAAATAATGCCTGAATTTAGGAATGTAGCTCTTATTGTTAAGCTGTATCTGCTGCTTTCCAGGCCAGATACTACTGTCACTGACACATGTTGTCAGGAGAAAATGGCAGGACAGAATTGAGCCTGAACACTGAATCTGAATTAAATAATGCACAACTTAATCTTCAGACAATATGTCTTATGATTCAGACAATATGTCTTAACAATTACTGCTGTCTTCAAGCAAATACAGTCCTACAGAGATGTGGTGGCTATTGTGAAGTTACAGAAAATGGATGATTCTGTCAGGCATGGGCAGCCCAACAGGATCACTGGGCTATAGTAAACAACTGCTTCAGAATGATACGTACATTTAACTGGCGCATTTTGTCATCAAAGTTACTTTTTGAGAAGTGTTCCACGTTTGTCAGCTGTAGGTCCATCTCTGTGAGCCACACAAGGATGCTTTCCCTCGTCCCCTCAAACTCATCTCTCCGATTGGTGAAGTGCTGGATGGAAAAAAGGAGCCAGTGTTACATGACTTCAGCTGCTAAAAGGGACAGGAAACAGGAGCTTTCTGAAATCAGTGTTTTATTTCAAAACCCCTGTTCACCTTAAAGGCCATCAGGACACAAACAGCAGCATGTCATGTATAAAACCTGTCCTCTTCCTGTAGGGATGCTAGAACAGTGCCCTGTACTGGCATACTATTTGTACAAAGGTGGGAGTAAAATATTAGCAGTTCAAGATGCTTCTATAAAATTACATCTTTGAGCCCACACATTCCATCTTCCATCTACCAGCAACAGTTACTTGGACTGAGGCTTAACACCTACTTTGTTCTAAACTTAAAACAGAGATAAACAAAGGAAGCAATCATCTCTAATTAGAGTAATTAAAACTGTGAGATTAAAATCAGTTTTTACTGATTTTACAATGGAAAGGCTGGATCATGCATGACCATGCCAGTGTAATTAATTCACTGTGTGGCATGGCATGTCCCACAGAAGCTGCTAACAGACACGCAGCTTGCTTGCTCTCATGGGTGGATTTACTGTTCAGAAAGGGGATCATCTAACATCCCAAATGTAACAACTTGTAGCTGCACAGATCAAACCTCCTCACTGCTCTCACTGACACATTCACTGATTTTGGGGAGCTAACAGTTTTCCCTGTCATTTGGTTGCAGCACTGCTATATTTAACCATCTGTCAGTGACAAGTTTTCCCCAGGGCACAGCACAGAGTATCTGCCCAGAGATCAGTTTAATTGATGAGCAGGATACTTCTTTAAAATACACACTTCAACAACACTCACCAGGCAGGCAGCACAGCAGGAGCTGCTTTCTATCACATCTCCATCTTTAATGCCTTGCTGCTGAATCACAACTTGGCATGAACTAGAGCTGAGTTGGCAACTCCAAACCATGTCTGCACTTGGGGCCCTTTTGTCTCTGTGTCTCTTACCCATGGAAAGGTGCAAGTGCATGAACACATCCACCCATTACAAGTGGGAAAGAGGAGCAGTGAGTATTGCAACTGATCTCAAAATCTGCACTCCTTCCTTAAAAGTTTTCTTCAGCTGTCAAAAACCAATCTAGCAAGGTATTGTTTATGCCATGTATTCAGTGACCCCTCCAGAGCTCCCCTGCTATGCCAGTACCTCAGGACAGAGAGAGTTGCTCTGACGTAGGCTTTGCTCATGGGTAATTCCTGCAGAACCCTGCTATTGGAACCCTGGATGCTGAGAATTTTAAACTTCCTGTGCTGAAAGGCACAGACGCACAAGAGAATACTACATTTGACCTGAAGCCGTGGAGAAGGCTTCCAAAATTGATTAATAGCACTGGAATTACTGGTGTGTAGTTTGATTAAAAGTTTGTAATATCACTAAGTAGAAAACTTAAAGAGTTTAAAGATTTAGAATATAATAATACATATATAGAACAAGATAGAAGTTTTAGAGTGGAGTCTAGTCCTTGTTCTTCATGAGTTTGGGAAGTGTTTTGTAATTGGACAGAACAGTCTGCATTGCAAACATCCAGTGATTAGTTATTGAGTTAAAAGTAAAAATAATTTAAGTGTCATTTCTTAATTAAACAGTTTAGCCTTAAGAAACCTTATTAGGAAAGACAGTTAGCCATTTCATAGCTTGTTAGGAGACACTTGTAATATAAATAGGAAATAATAAACACCTAAGTCTTGAGACGGTTCTCAAGCACTTCAATCCCTTGACGGAAGCAAAACCAAGAAGCTGAAAACCAGCACCCTGTGAGTGCTCCTCACTCCCTCCCCGTGCTGTGCCACTACCTTGAGCCTCCTGAGAATGGAAGCGACTCGTTTCTGGAGGTTATCCCAGCGCTGGTTCCCCTCGTGCACCATCTGCTTGAGCTTGCTGGCCGAGTCGGTGCGGTTCTCGCGGGCCAGGCGCCGGTACTGCTTATTGATCAGCTCCAGCTGCGTCAGGCGCTCGTGGATCTGCCGCTGGAACGCCTGCAAGGCAAAGCGAGGAGCTCACTCCCTGGTAACAGTCAGGAGGTGGATATTATCCATCAACAGAGATGGTGCCCTCCCCCTTAAAAACTGCCCTTCCAACTGCAAAACTAAATCCAGATTTTAAGACCCCGTATTTTAAACCATCTGCTCAAACTTAGCTCATTAGGAGAAGAAAGAAAAGAATAAATATCACACTACAGAAGTAGGGCCTATAAAAAGCAAGGCTTTAAACTTTTAAGTGTCTGTTCAGAGCATTGTATTCTCCACATTAAAAAAAATTCTGGAGACAAACAGACATCTAGCAGCTGCACACTCACCAAATTATTTATGTTCCCTATACTACCAATGCCAAACCCGTGGTTTCCATCAACTAAGGCATTTTGCACAGACAATAAGTACTCAGCAGCCTGATGCCGAGAATAAAAAAGGCAGTTAAAAAATTCACCTCAAATTTCTTCAGCTCCTCTTTTGCATGTGTGTACAAGACCTCTGAAGAATTAGGCCTAGCTGCTATATTTTCAGATGCTTTTAGCCAATCTTCAAAGCGAGAATAGTCATCCAAAAACCTCTGCCACAGACGCCAGGTTTCCTCGATTCTGAGAGAGCAAAAACAGAAAGGTTTTATCACAAGATAACTATCAACTCTGGATTCTTTATTCCTCCTCAAAACTCAGCTTGTGGCAAAAACCACAGTGTTTCCTCAAAATGCTCCCACAGGTTTCTGCAGGGTTAAGAATAGGAGACGTACTTCATTCGCCTTTCCATGGACATGGCACAGATATTTCTCCACCGTCTGTCCAAGCTCCTGGTGGTTTGCTGGATGGAGTCACACTCTGTCTCATTAGCACACGCATCTGAGTCGTGTAGCAGGACGTCACAGATGTTAAACACGGACTCCACGCCTGCTGTGTGCTGCTCTATGTCTCTCTGCAGGTCCTGCCATCGGCAAAAGAACAGCGTCAGTGGAAGGAAACATACAGTGTCAGTGGAAGGAAACATGCCTGGCTACATCTCACCCATGACCTTTCAAAATGCTGCAGAGGATGGGGAAAGAGCAAATCCTGGGTCAGGAAAAGCTGATGTAGCTTTAAAAAAGACTTGCAGGATGAGCAGTGCAGATGACACAGGTCAGGAGAGAACCAACAAAGGGGTTGCCCACCTTTGGTGTCTCAGTCTAAACTTAATCTTCTCATTAACAGTCTGTACAATTTAAATGTGCATTCAAAATCCAAACCTTATCAATACCATAAATAAATTCTTATTAATTTTGACAGCACAAGATGACTGTCTCATACCAGGTTACTACATTGAAAGTCTTGTCAGAGAACTCTCAGGGCAGTACGTGCATTTTAGTTACTGATCACAGGCTGCAGCATGAAACACAAACACAGTACACAAGTACCTGGTGTTACACTACTTTTCTTAATCCCTCTTGTAGGGATCCTGTTCTGACAGACTGCTTTAAAGGGTCTGGCAAAGACCTTTTGTCTAATCCACACTACAGGTTTCTTTTCCAGAGCCTCCATCTCCATGAAAGTCTGGCCTTTCATCCTGTACCCATCACTGTTCCTAAAGTCAGGGCAATTGAAAGACAAAAAAAGCCTTATCTAAATATTTCTTATTGAAAAGGTAGATCTGTACTATGCGATCAACTTTAAATATTAATAAAATGACAATAACCACTACAATGCCATTTTTCAACCCATTTCTGACTTTTCCAATGAAGGATAAAGAGACTTTTGCTTGAATAACACTAGACCAACAAATGAGTATTTTCCTAATAAAAGTGAACTGGAGTTCCATTAAATGGTAGTTACTGATTTCAGTCAACAGATAAAGCAGAATTGGTTTTGCTCTAGACTTCAAAAAAAACCCCAAACAAAATAAAACAAATAAATCCCTCCAAAATAGACGCAGCTTGTAGTAAATACAAAATGAGTTGAAAGAAGATTTTTCCCAGAAGTCAACAAGCTGCAAGGAGTTGAGAATAACTCAGTGGGTACATAGGTACCTGAATCAGGGGTTGAGCCTTCAACGGTCAAAATATGGCTTTTGGGATTTGTAGTAATGAACAGCTTTAAGGAATGTAGAAGTGAAATTCCTTACATAGATGAGACTACCAGGAGACCCAACAGAATTTTTTACAGGTTACTAAGGATTCACATATTTACTGAGCAAGATACATCAGTGTCATTTCAACACAGTCTCTACAGCTGGGAGCAGGCTCTGCCACACTACTGGTACCTGGGGAGTGTCTTTTGAATTCACTAAATTCCACTGGATTTGCAGATGTATTAGTGAAAATGAGAATTCTGATCACAGACTACAAATTAATTCTAACTTGCACTATGGTAATGTTGCTGACATGACCTCATTGCTTCAGGCCATGTCTGGTTCATGGAAGAGCCTAGACAGAATCCTTGCTGTTTTCCAAATGACCTGACTGCATGAAGTGAGACAAACATAACAAACTGAGGGAGAGGGTGAGGAATGTACACGGAGCCTCAAGAGGTACCATTGCTTCAACTCTGCACAGCATTGCCCAAAGAGCTTTAACAGACTACACACTGCTACATTTTTGCATTAGGGAAATATCTTTGCAATCTTAAAATTAATATTATTCACGTTGTAATCTTCATCCTTTAATTGAACAAACATGCCATAAAACACCTCTGTGGATACACAAGGCTTTTAAATTTCTTTATTCAAGACTCCACAGGTAAAGCTCTTGCAGTCATGGATGTCAAATAAAAGAAGCCTGTAGGGCATATTTCTCACCATTAGTCTGCTCTTGATGAAATAATTGTTCAGCTAAAACCAGGAAAGATCTTTTTACTTGTCTCATCGAGACAAATGTTTCACTAATGCAGAAAGCTTTTCTTTTTACTGTGGTCTTTTTAGTCAGCATAGTCTTCTCATACTCAGCCTGCTAAAAAGCTACTGTAGACAGAGTCTAGAGGTGCCTAGAGGTCTGTATTTAAAACAGCATCCAAAAAAATTAAGCAGTTAGTAGCTCTGAGCAGCAAATGATGGCTCTTATAGCCAGCTGAAGCTTAAATGTTCGTAATAAAAATAAATTAGTTTGGACACAATTCCCTTCTGCTCCATGCTCTGCTCTGCCTGGCAATTTATCACAGCCTTTGAGAATGCAAAAGGTTTGAATGAGAAGTATTTCTTTGTTGTTTACATGACCATTGCATGGTTTCTGTAGGTGAAACCATGAGAGGTGCTGGGCCAATGCTTCTGGTGTTTGACCAGCTCCTGCAGAGCAGTCAGTGGGAGCTACCTCCAGTCCTGTCACAGAGGAGCTGGCCCTTCCTGTCACGTTTGGAACATTAGTACAAGTACAGCCACACCAACCAGCAGAGAACAGAGCCTCCAGGTCACTCAAGGATCCCTAGACACAAAAGCAGAAGCCAGAGAGACAAGATGGAAAGGATGGAAAGGATACCAATAAGTGTTCCTAAAGGCAGATACCTTAAAGCTTCCAAGCTTCCAAACTTGACAGACGTACTCTTGATCTTTAGTTTTTGGGCAAGTATTGCTGTTTAACACAAAGGCCAGATGACAGCCAAACACTTAGAACCTGGTGAGACTTACAGCAGAGCCCTGAGCAAAGGATGACTCCACCTGCAAGTCTGTACTTTTCCTTGCCTGGCTGCTGGCTGAGAAATTTACTCCAGGACTATCCAACTCCTTTCCTAAGATGCCCTGGTAAGCCACTGCCTTGGATGAATGCCCACAACACCCAGCAGTGTGAGGTTGGTTCACACTTCTTTGTCTCAGCAGGATTCATGTGCCAGCTCCCCCAGCCCAGAGGGATCTTCAGAGCCTGACTCTGATCAAACCTCAGCCAAAAGTGTCTGCACAAATCCACCTTCCAAAGCCCAAGCATCCTGCTCTGCTAAGCTTGCTCTGCTATCTGCAAGGAAGGGACAAGAACTAGAGCCAGTAAGAACAAGACATCAAATCCCATCTCTTTGCAGAGAGCAGCATTCACGCCTTGTCAGTCAAAGTTATCCTCATGTACTCTGCCCACTGTCTGTGCCCTGCTTAGTCTTCAGGACTGCTGTATTTTGCATGTTTTCCTTGGGTCAAGGGGAGCAGGGAGACGTGGGGGCAATTCAACACAATATTGCAATTACTGCAAGCAAATAAAAATTTTCCATGTAATGCATCTTGGCAGGAACACACCATGCAAAGTAAACAGTCAGAAGGGCTCACTAAGGAAGAGAAACAGGTAATTTTATACCAGGACCAATCAGCAGAAATTTAGCTCATTTACTCTGGCTGCTGCTATTTCCCACCTGCTGTTCTGCCAGTCTCTTCTGGATTTCTTGGTCATCACAGATGTCATAAACAACAGGCTTGGAAAGCTCAGACTCAATCCGGGCCAACCAGGTGCGAAGGTTACTCATGTTTTTGTCCAATAGTTGTATAAAAGTAAATGTTTCCTTCAGTTTCTTCACCCTAAGTAAACCAGGAAGAACATTTTGTTACAAAGATGGTCAATCAGTGGAAAGGATGCTGACAGGAGGTGATGACAGGCGTGGCTTTATGAAGCCATGTTGCATCAAGCTGCTGCCTGTAAATGAGAGCCGTGTTTTAGTCAAAATCTACCTAAACTGGCTCAGCAGGCCCCTGCTCTACAGCTGCAAACAGGTCTTGGGTGTAGGTTTTAATAGAACTGTATAAGCAAGGTGAATTTTCATCTGCTACTGAGCACTGGACATTCATCTAAGTGGAAATCTGTACCATCATTTGACACAGTTAAACTAAAGTTTGATTTTTCCTGCCATGGATTTTGCTCAGTGTCATCTTTAACAACCAACAGGCTCACACTAATCAAAAAAGTACCACTCTGCCAAGAGAAGCAAAATCTGCACAAACCACACTACAAACCAGTCCAACACCCTGGAAAAATCACAGAATTGTTTGGGTTGGAAGGGCCTGAAAGATCACCTTGCTCCAACCTGCCACAGGCAGGGACACCTTCCACTATTCCAGGTTGTTCCAGGCCCCATCCAAGCTGGCCTTGAACATTTCCAGGGATGGGGCATCCACAGCTTCTCCAGGCAACCTGTGCCAGGGCCTCAGCACCCTCTGGATGCTGACAGGAGAGGAGAAGGCCTGAACAACAGCTGCTATAGAACTGGTAGCACCACAACATTAAAGCTCATCTAAACACCACACAAACATGCAGAGATATACCAGACTCTCCTGACAGGTGAAAAATTAAAAAAAAAAACCAAAACTCCAAAACAATCCTGATGGGGGAGAATATCAAAATGGCCAGGGGAACTTGTGCAATGGACAAGCAAATAAACAATTGAGACCATTTACTTTCTTACAGCTGTTTGTAGCACAGCTCTCAGACAAACTTTTTTTACTCCAAGCCTTAGCAGCATATTCCTATGTCAAAGCCCCGTATCAGCCCCTCAAATTACACAAGTAGCATGCTTTTATATTTTGGCAAATTTGTCTCCATGTGTTGGAGGAATATCTGGTGAACTACCTCACTGGTATCAAATTTTTCTTGAAATTCTCATTTACTGCAATTCCCAACAAAAATTACTAAAATGGCAACACCAGGGTGACACTTAGCTCTTCAGACTTATTTCAGAGCTTGTCATCTAGACCTTGGTAGATAATGGAGAAAAAAAAATCATTACTTGTATCAGACTTGTCTTAAACATCCAGATCACAAGATGAGATGAACTGTACCAAAAAGCATGTATTTCTCCCCATGAACTGCAATGGTCTACCCTGCAGTACTATAAATATCAACACTGCAGACTCTAAAGTCAGATTAAATCATTCCACCCATGTCTTAGGGAGAGCCCACTTAGCCAGCATTGCTTCCCTGTGCTGGTCTCCTGAGCTCTAGTTATGTTCTTGTGCCTTAGAATCAATTTTTAAACCTTGCATGTGATTTCTGAAACGCAAACTTACAAATTAAACCTTTAGCTACTGCCTAGTCCAACAACTACCAAGATGAGCCTCAATTGTTTAAGTCAAGTGCAGTACAAAAAGTTAAGTCTCTATTGTGAAAAGGCTGAAACATTTCCCATTCATTGGCCACAGTGGCTGGGAACTGTCACCACATAAACAAAACCAGCAGTGGACTGCAAGGACAGCTTGTACAAGGGGCTCACTGCACGTCCCCACAGGCAGGGACTGTTGAGGGGTCTGAGTTGAGCCTTGATGTACTTGGCAACCCAGGTCTTGTGTAAGCTGGGACTGGGGAAGGGTGAGGGATGTGATCTCATGTAATGCAGGCAGGGACAGATTGCTCCAAGGCAGAAGTGCCCACACAGGCACCTGGACAGTTTCCTGGCCCACTGTGCTGCCTGCTATCCTGGCAAGTTTTACAGGAGAGTGGTCCAAACTGTAATGAATGGCTTTTGCAACTGCCTGATGATACAATGACAGAAGATATGCAGGACACCTAATCCATAATGAATATACCACCCTGTAAGCAACCACTGATCTTATTAACAACTGTAAGGTAACCGAAGAGGATACACACATCAGCTAGACACTTGATTTGAGATCAAGCACTTATGGAGGAGATATGGCAATGATCCTGATGGATTTGCTCAGTCCTATTGTTTACAGAGTAAGGCCAGAAAATTTAGGGTCTCATATGGATTAGCAGCATGGAAAGCTTTCCCCACCCCTTGTCCCAGAAGCACCAGGCAGTACTTTCAGTTGTTTTACAAGGGTGAGAAGAACACAGTCCTACACTGAAGCTCCTGGCAGGTATTTAGCAACTCTGCACTCTCCAAAAGTAAAATTAACATTGTCTGACTAATGTAAGCCTGCAAGCCAGCCTGAAGGATTTGGCACAAGTCCATGGTCCACCTTGTTCCTGCCTTGCACCCACAAAGCTGCTGACACCGGTGCAAAGCACCTGCCTCTGCCCTTTACACAGACTGTCTTCCACTGCTGCAGCTGACTGAGAGGAAACCAGGGGATGACAAAAGCATTTAGCTGCTCTTGTTTTTCGTAACAACCTTTCTTTCTGGTCCCAAGTTCAACCCCGTATGCAAATAGCATCTGGCTCCGTAGCAAACAGCTGCTGTATAAATCTTGCTGCTCTTGCTTTGCTTCTATTAAGTGGTACTCAATGAACATGTCATTGGATCATTTTCTTGTGCTGTCATGGGCTGGCAGTTATTTTACCCAGGAGAACTAATTCTTCCTCTGCCCTGTCCCCCTCAGTTATTTTGTCTGGTTATGATGCTCAGCAGGGCCAGTGACTCCCAAGGCATGTGGCTCTCCAAAGGCAGGTGACTCAGGAACACTCCCTGGAGAGATGAGCACAGAATGGAAGAGTCTGAGCTAAACATCTACACTGTTGCATTATCAACTCTGCATGACTTCAGGCCAGTCAGGAGGAAAGCAAGGCTTGATCTCTGCCCTGTCCCTGACTGTATTCTGTGGCAATTTACTTCCTGCATATCCTGTGATGCTTCCCACAGCTCCTCTGGAGACATGCACATGTTGGGACCATCTGATGACACAGGTGACCTGCTGAGACCACAGCTTACTGTGCTGCTCAGGATCATCTCTGCTTCCCTGGGCTCTCTTCTCTGCCTCTATCCACCTGCTTCCATCCCTAAGCTGCATTACAGAAAAACTCACAGGGTGCTAAACATCTTTCTTCAGTCAGCATCATGCATAGATGAACACAGCCAAGAAGTCCAAAGCAAAACCAAAGGATATTAGACTATAAATAAATGTATTTATGACTGAAAGCACGTTCAAAAAAATTTAAAAGCAGCAGTTTTAGAATCCAAGTGTGGCTTTGTGGCTTTTTGCACCATCACTCCAATATTGTGTTTGCTTAGAAATCACTCTGATTTTCAAGTTATGAATGTCACCACGAGGATCTTGATCTTCTAGTGTTACCAGAAGCAACAGTCTCAAAGACACTATCATTGTGGAACTGAAAGCTTGTATTTACTTCCTAGCAATTGCCATTAGAAACACCACTGTAATTAAGTAATTGAATCTGTTATTTATTCTTGATAGAATTTGGCATTTGCCAGTCATTTAAACACCCTTAATACTCTAAGCCATTCATCTCAAACTTGAGCTAAGCAGCCAAAGAACAAAAACCTAAGAGAAGTTCACACTAGTGTAGTGCACAAATGGGAAAGCAGCTTGGTCCAGACATTCACATTGGCTGATCTGCTCCTGTCAGCACAGAGCCCAAGGAAAAGGGCAGGGCTCTACACTGAAATAAGAGGTAAACTGATAAAAAACATGAGCAACCTCAGCTGGCAAAGACGTCACAGGCAACTTCCATTTCCCTAGCTACACCTCAAAGAAAAAAGTGAAACAGACTAATTAATTACATCAACAAAAGTCTTCATTTGCAACCACTATTCTCAGATGCCTATTGCACCCTGAAAATACTCCTACAACTACTCTGATCTTTGCATTGAAGAAACTTCATGAACTCTTTTGAAATGTATCCTGACCATTTCTGGGGAAACACAGCCCTTCTGGAAGCTGGGTGGGAGTGCACAGTGCAAGCCTCCAAGCCTGGGGCAAAAACTTCCTGCCAGATCCAGGCATCAATCACCCAACATACAGTGAATTAACAGCACTAAAAGTGCAAGTGCAGCAAAGAAAACCAGCTTCTTCCAGAGGGTGGAAGGTGCCACCACTGTTGATTGAATGATTCCTCTATGAAGTGTGATCCTCAACTTAATTGAGATTGGTCAAACAGGAAAAACTTATTGTTTACAGGAAAAATGCCTACTTATCTATTGTTCACTTCCCACTGAGAACTCCCCTGCCACAATTCAACATGCCTCCAGAAAGAATTAAAAAAAGGTAATAATAAAAAAAAATCCAATAAAAATATCACTACTAATCTAAAAAAGCCCCGACAAATTCAGATTTGTCTTGTCCTTTGCAATGGGCCAAGCTAAAAAATCCACCCTGATTAGCACTCAGACACATGCTTAAGTTGCCTGGAATAAGCCAAACAAAGCCAGATTTTAAATATTTTAATCTTTACACCACAATAGAAGTGGCAGAAAAAGAACAAAAGTAGGAGATTATAACTACAAGCTGGCTGCAAAAGTGAACAGAAGGACTAACTGACTTGACTCGAGATTGGATTTGGGTCTTAATACCCACAATGAAGGTGCCAGCACTGGGTTACAAGGGAAAAGCATTAAACTGTCGCAGGCTGAATCACTACACAGCCCCAGAAATACACAGTATATTTGTAGTAACTACTCAGGAATTACCTAGCAGTAGGAGGAGCTTCCAGGTTGATTGAAATGTATTCACACAAACAAAAAGAATTACAAAATGCATGTCCTATTGCATTGCTTTAGCTGTCAAAATGCTGCAGGAAAAGGTACGGGGGAAGCTCAAATAAGGTAAATAGCAGCATTCAAATTTTAGTGTCTGAAAGAACAAAAAGCATCCTAACATCTATTCCAAACTCTCCTTCACAAAGGCAAATGTCATCAGAAAAGGCGACTCCGTGCATGTCTTTTGGAGGAGGAGGAGGGGCTGAAATGGCCCTGCCAGCTGACAGGATTGTTTACCGGCGGCAAAGCAAACGAGACGCACAGCCCAGGAAACCTTTGTTCCGTGAGTCCGGGGGGAGCTTAACCGTGCGAGGGACAAAAGCCGCGCTTCGGAGAGGTGATGCCCCAGGCAAACCTTAGGCCTTTCTCAGGGAAGGCGAGGCCATTCCCGGGCTGTGTGCGCGCAGGGAGAAGCGGGGGAGCCTTTGGGGGAGGCTTTCCTCGCGTCACCCCGCCGGCGAGCCCAAAGGTTCTCGTCAGCGCCTCGGGTGGCAGCCCCAAACGCAGCTGATGGCCAGCCGGAGGCCCGTCAGCGCTGTTCCTGCCGTGTTCCTTCCCAGCGCCTCGGGTGGCAGCCCCAAACGCAGCTGATGGCCAGCCGGAGGCCCGTCAGCGCTGTTCCCGTTCCCACGGCCGCGCCCGTCCGAGGCGAGCTGCGGCGGGCCGCCGGCGCAGCGCATCCATCGCTCCCGCCCGTCCGCGGCTCCGCCAGAACCCACCGGCACCGCGCACCCACACGGCACTTACGGTCCGCACGGCAACACCATCCCTCGGCCTGCAGATCCCAAGCTGCGAGGGGGGAACCGCCTGGGCGACCAGGCAGGCATGGCAGAGGAAACCCCTCCTCCACAGATGCCCTGTTTATTCGCCGCTGTAGCATCCCGGCTGTGGGGGGGAGGCTCGCCCGTCCTCCTCCTCCCCGACCCTGAGCTGGGGAGACGCCGGAGCTCTCTCTCTCTCTCTCCCCCCTCTTATTTTAACCCTTAGGTTTTGCGTTGGGATTTTACCTGGTGAACGGCCGCATGCCTCCTCAGAACAAAACCACGAGAGCTTTATTCTGACACGAGAGAATTATTAGCACGGGAGGAAGCGCACGCCGGGCGGCTGGTGACAAAAAGGCTGCGGGTTGGAGCCTCCGGCACCGAGAAAGGTGGATGCGGTGCTCATTTCTTGGGAGAAAGAGGGATTGGAGCCTCAGACCCGGATGATTTGCAGCAGAGTCAGTCTGAAGGGAACCCAAAAAAACGAGCACACGTACATCCACGCACAGGCACCACGCACAAAGATGTATCCTTACTTCCCCTGCGTTCTGCTTTCTAGCCTTTACCATTATATCGCAAGTATTTAAATAGGAATTAAATCTCCCACACACTAACCTGTCCTCTCTTTAACCTTCCAGACCAGGCAGAAGGCCTCCACTGCAAATAGCCTGTTATGCCAGAGGGCAAAATAACCCCTAATCTTCATTTATGATATCATTAGTTTGTGGAAAAACACACTGTCATGATTTCTGTATGTTATGACTGCCAGAGATCACAGAGTGGGAAGTCAGAGAACTTTGGGTTACAAGCCAGTCCCCACCCAGCCAAAAGCAGGAAAAAAAATAAAGAGGTTGTGATAATCCCACCAAAAATGCAAAGAATGATTTTGAAATCAAAGGTTTTTTCAGTATTCAGGTAATTTTCCACAGACTTGTACTGACTTGCTGATGGCTCACGTGGCAGAACACACAGTGCCTGTGAGGACACAGCACACTGAGAAGGCTTTGGACGTTTGCACAGGCAAATCATGCCCAGTAACCTCCACAGTTTATTGTCCAGAGTGGTTCAAAACCACATTTGAAATGGTTGACCTGAGTAAATGGGGAAATAACCCCCAGCTTTGCAGGTAGATACTGGGAGTGAAGATGGTGTGCAGAAGGCAAGGACTCCCCTTGCACTGCCAGCTTCCCCTGCTCCCTGCACACATTGCATAACCAAAATAAGCCCAACCATCATGCCTAAGACAATAATGAATTCTGTCACAGCTTTTACACTGAAGGGAAGTGTAATCCTCAAAGGACAAAGAGAACATGGAAAGAAAGCAGGCACTTTGTGAGTGAGATTTCAACCATCCACATATTTTGTATACCAAAAAAAAAACAAACCCAAGAATGAGATTTTACAGTGGTATTGCCACAAACCAGCACAATTCTGCTGGACATTGCTATCTTGTTTACCTGGGGAGGCCTCCCTGTAGCATATTTTGCTTCCCTTGCCATGCAGTATTGATCTGCAGCAATTTTAAAAGACCTTTGAATCCAGAGTGCACCCACACTGATTGTGGGCTGCCACAGGGTAGGACAGCACACCAACACATGGTGCCTGATTGTCTGCCCTGCCAAAGGGTAACCAATGTGCTGGAAAATTAAATAGAGACCAGCTGAAGGGTGTGCTGTGAACTCACTTGCTCCCCAAGCCCATAACCCAGGGCCTGTTGCTGCTGGAGTGACTTTTGGGGCAACCCAGCTACAGTGAGGGTGCAAGGGAGGAGAGGGAATTGGCAGCTCGCTGCACTCCCCATAAAGCCTCCCTGGACCCCCAGCACAGCACAAGGTGATGTCACTGGAGAGCTTCAAGTCCTTCCCATTTTTGTTTTGCAACCTGAGAAATTTCAGTCTGTTTGGGAATTTTACCACCCCCAGGGTATGCAGGAAATGAGCTGAAAACACCTTGAATCCTCCAAGTTCTAAGAAGGAAGGAAAGGGCTGACTTGAGAGTGGCAGTTAAAGATTCCTGGTGTTAATGCATGGCCCACTCCATGGGTATTTGGTTATCTACCACCCTCATGCAGCCTGTGCACTCCTCCTACTGCTTCAGTAACAAAAGCAAGAGATTTCCTGTATCCATCTTTGCAGTCAGCACAACGCTCCCTTTCTGAATATTAGTATGTTTGTATTCCCCATCCCTCAACATAGAGGTCAGCACAAACCTCCCGTGGTAAGAGTATCTTCTGAGCCGAACAGAATTCATTTGTTCTCCTTTCCTGGCATGCTAATGCCTTGATGGTTACTTTATCCCACGAAAATTAACATTTTGAGACTCTTACAAGTTTGCAGCCAGACGGTGGCTTGGTGCAGCACACAGGCAAAGCTTTTGTCACCACACAGGCTGAGCACAGGCAGATAATGAAAGTGTTAAGTCCTGCAAGTGCAGCCATATGGCAAATCTGAGCTTGTCACCATGAACTAAGAGAATCACTTCAAGGACTAAATGGGGAGCTCACCTAATTTGCCCATCTGTCCCAGGACGTTTATTGGTTTAAAAAGGTGAAATAAGCTATCAGGAGGAATTCTCTGCATTGATGCATTGGCTTCCAGGCTGGTTTGGTTACATGCTGGTATCACACAGCCATACACTGCACTGCAAAGAAGATAAAATCTTACACAGGTTGTAGCCATGGGGACATCAGCAACCACAGAACTGAAGCTGGCAATATATCTCAATTAGATTCATCTGTGGATACAGGTTATTTTTCACTCTTGAACCAAAGGATCAAAAAGTGCCAATCTACAAGACAGATTCAATGCCCATAAATGAAGAATTGGCTTTGAACACACAGCTATTCAATATACATTTTCTCCTCCTACTCAGTGCCTGGCTCTGTAGTTCACCTCCTTCCCAAGTCTTGACCTGCTATGAAAACATACTGAAATTTGGTCCTTACTTCTGTGAGGGTGGGCTGGCCACTGGGAACCAGGAGCAAGTACAAATAAAGGTAGCAGCTCATTGTGTGTTTAACAGAAACTGTTGGACTTGTAACAGTTGTTAAAAAAAGAACTTCAAGTGGTCACAGATTTGGCACCTGAAACTTCAGAAAATTTTCACTTCTATTTTACTTGCCACAGCTACTACCTTGAAAAGACAGAAGCAAGACCACCTTCTCATTTCATGGATGTACTGTGAAAATAAGTTCCTACATGCAACATTTTTTTTCAGGAGAAAGACATGGTTTTCTCTGCAAAACAGTCAAAATTTGTCACTTCTCCCCAGGAGCATTCCCTTACCCTCAAACCCTCCAAGCCCCTTGGCACTCCTTCCCAGAGGCAACTCCTCCATTCCTCTTATTTTCCCCAAGCAATGAAGCAGTGCCCAATAAAAAGGGCTTTGCACAGGTCTGCAGATGTGGCAGCACTTGTGCAGTGCTCCAGTCTCTTCTGAA
This sequence comes from Chloebia gouldiae, assembly GCA_003676055.1. Classification (NCBI taxonomy): domain Eukaryota; kingdom Metazoa; phylum Chordata; class Aves; order Passeriformes; family Passeridae; genus Chloebia; species Chloebia gouldiae. The sequence continues at coordinate 1,902,605 of QUSF01000004.1, read as the reverse complement.
GGGCTGCACTGGAGGCACAGCCCCTGTACCAATTCCCTCCATTCTCCACGCACTGTGAGAGGGTCTCCAGATGATAATGGCTTCACCTACCAGGGACAACAAAATTCTGCCACTATCCTTCTCATGTGTTCTTTCAACACAGCCTCAATACAAATTTTTTTAACAGTTTCTGCAAAAGCAAACTGAGAAGGAAGGAGAGAGTCTGTCAGCATGGGGCATCACAACCCACACTGGCAGGTTCACCTTGCCTCCAGCCCAAGGCTCTTTGCTCCTCAACTTGTGTCACACTGGGTTGAGCTGCTGCCTCCCCACCATCACCTGAACTTGAGAGAAGCTACTCAAAAGCACAGGAGGAACCTCATCTTGAGTGCCTCACAGCACACCTCTGAGTGAGGTGGACATTTCAGTCAACTGATGTCTAATTTAATTCCTTCAGACATCAAGTCTCAGTGGCAAGCCAGCACCATACCAGCAAACTCAAAGCAGAAAGTTGGAAGGTTATAACAGGGCAAAATAAACTCTTAGGAGTGTATTCAGAGTCTATTGTGAGTGTCTGGCCTGGTGGTTACTTAAGACTGAGCAGCTGAGAGTCTGCCCCAGCAAGGTGGATTAGATGAGGGAGGAAAGGTGCTGCAAAACACTGCCATATGCTGAACCTCTCTTAATATTAATTCAGAGGGCACCAGCAGAGCCCACAGGGCTGCCTGATCATCTCAGGCCAAGGGAGCTGCTTAAAATCACATTTTGCCAAGTGCTTCCAGTTCATTACCCTGGTCCTGAGCACCAGGTTGGTGGAAAGTAGAAGCTGGCATATTACAGACATTTTGGAATTAAGAACACAGGAACAATCCTAAAGCATCACATCAATTCCCCAGTAGCTGCAATATCCACTTAGATACCAAATACTGGGAGCCTTGTCATCCCAGTATTGCAAGCCAAAATAATGTACCTCAGAGCACCACTGCACACTTGCCTGAAGGTAAACATTTAAGACATACAAGGTAGACAAGTCCTTGTTACAGAGTACTGGAATACAGTTGCCAGATGTCTCTCTAATTGGCCCATCAGTTCTTTAGCATGTTTTCCTAAAGATTACCAGAAATGTGCCATGCTTACTTCACTTTTAAAACAGTGCATTTTAATCTGCACTTAAAAACTGCTACAATTCAAAACCAACACACAGCAGAACAAAACATGATCATAAAAAAGCTTTAAAAGTGATATTACTAAAGTGAAGCTTGCTTTCCTACACCAGATCAAAAACAGACACCTTGAGACAACCATTGCAAGTCTATCTGCAGTGTCAGATCTTAAGAAGGCAGCTTCTGCTTAATCATTCACAGCTCCTGTGTCACCATTAATTCAGATCTCATTCCTGATTAAGGCCCAGCACACTTAGCACTACATTGTCACAGCATAACCACCAGCATTATCTGACCCAAATTTAACCGAGCAAAAGAGCCGCTGAGAGCCCAGAGCCGGTGATCACAGGCAGAACAAAACCTTGGGAGAGAAGTTGAGACCAATACTAATTTGGTGTTAGCTTTATTATTTCTGGATTACCAATAAACTCGACAGGAGGCAAGACCAGCCCAGCATCCTCCTCCCAAGCTGTGGCAGAAACTCAGAGATAATAATGAAATGGGATCGTCTCAGTAAGGCTAATAGTGAAATGATCATGATGCACTTAACTCTGTCAAGCATAATAAAGATGCTTAATCTGTTAAGAGGAGGTTGTTGCCTAGACTGTACAGGTTTTGGTTTTAATTTCAACTGATACTATTTTCCACTTCACCATCATACAGAAAATCCTGAATTTAAAAGAAACTCATATGGTCTTTCAGTTGTTTTTAAGAGGGAGACTGAGTAAAGAAATAGCACTGGTATTAAAATGAAATTTCAAACACTTGTGAATGTAAAAGAGGAACATTATCATATAAATCTGACTGTCTAAAGAGACAAAACGGAATCTATTCCTAAATCCTGTGCATTCAGACACACAGTGAAAGAGAGGCTTGTGTTAAAATAGGAGGCTCTCCTAAAAAACCCAAATGAACTCCTACCAAGCTGCCTTAAAATTAGGTTGCAATTCAATATGTGGAACAGAGAGATCATTTTGACTCTTCCTTTTACAAAGCTCTCATCATTAAAATTTTATTTTATATGAATTCTTACACCCTGCCCTCTACCATTGGATAAATTAAGACATTTGGTGTCATAATACAGCAATAAATTACAAAAGAAAAGCATTCCCTTCAGCTTGACTCTCAGTAATAAATTCCAACTTAACTGGAAAGTCATGTCACTCTGCTTCTGATGGTCAAGGACACAAGCCTCTGACTTTTATCTCACATAAAACATTGAAAATAATTTTCTTACCGTGCTCCAATGACATCGAAGAGGTGCTGCCAGCGATCATTGATTTTATTGAGTTTATCATCTATTTCTGCAACTCGGCTCTTGTTGCTAGCCTTGATTAGCTGATCACCCATTTGTTTCAAATGAAGCTTATTTTCACTGAACAGGTTTATTTCTTCCATGCAGTCCTGATAAGCATACACAAACATGGCTATAATTACAGGGCAAAACAAAACAGTGATACCAAAACAGAAGTTTGTGTTTTTTTCCCTATGTGTGTGATGCGAAGTTAGGTTTGGCTGAGGTTTGTACATTAGCATGTAGAGCTCTCACTGAAGACAAAAAGAAAACCTCAGTGAAGAAGCCCTCTCACAATCTATGAAAAAATAAGCAGCTTAAAGACTTGCAAGTGCCAGCCAATACTTGCAAGTATTCCTAAAAATAGCAATTGAATGTTCTAATTTTATCTGTTGTTTTCCTGATTTAACATAATTTTTCAATGAAGCTACCTCAAAAGAACCTAAATTCGAGTCTAGGATGGTTTATTTTGCTGGTATTCTTATTCAGAGGGGATCTGGGATTAGATGCTAAGACATTTTAGCCATGGGGAAGAACAGCAGAAGAATAATGGCCTTCTTTAAAATCAAGCTAATACAGAAGTATTAGAAAGCAACAACTACCATGGGGGAAGGGGCAGAATTAGGTTTTATTTTTGGTTGTGGTAACTTCTTGTTCACCTGGCATAAGACCTACCCCATCCTTCAATCTTTTCTTTGCCCTCTGCTTACCAGTTGTGAGGATGATGGAGGTGGTGAGAGCAGTGAGCTGCTCCCAGGACACCACTCTGAGTGGTGCTGGGTGTGCCCCAAAACCCCAAGAGCCCAGGTCTCACCCCCACAGCTCACAATGACTAAATGCAGTCCAGTGGCATTTCTGCTCTGCTTTAAGCTCCAAGTCTGAACATCCAGAAGAGCTAATGATAGAAAAGCCAATCTCACAAAAGCCTCTGTGTGTTGGTTTTATATAATGTATCACTTCCAAGAAGCAAGGAATGCATGAGGAATGGTGCCTCTGTAATGAGTTATCTGACTGCAATTGAAGAAAAGTGGCATTACAACTTACCTTCTGCAATTTGTCTATCATGTCTTCAATGCTAACATCTGCAGTCTGCAACACTTTGCTTTCCATTTGGACCAGCCAGGAGCACAGCTCCTTATTCTTCTCATTGAACACGATCCAGGCATTGAGCCTATCCTCGATCTCCTGCTTCCTCAGGGACACCTATGGAAAAGCACACACACAATAAATTCTAGCAACAGTTTTTTGGGGAAGGAAACCAGCAATTATGAGCCTTCTAATTTCTAACCTGCATTTGATCTTATTCCATTTTGCAGGAGCAGTTATAAGTATCCTACTTTCCTTTCCAAAGCCATCAAGCAGATTGTTATTACATCATCTTATTTTTGATAGCAGGGCAAAAAGTTGACTAGCAAATACCAGAGTCTCTCCCTCAGAAGAAAGAAACTGAGTGACAGCTTTATAAATAATGTGCTTATATAATAATTTAAATGTTACTCAGTGAAAACCTGAAAATGTCAAACACAGAAGGAATATAAAATACATAATTACTATATACTGTTTAGTATGGCCCCGAGAGAAATAACACCTAGGTAAGTTCTTATTTTCTGCCATTCTAAGAGAAACTTCGTAACTACTGACTGCAATTATTTTATCTCCATGAAAGCCTCCCTCTCTTCTTTCCATTTGCCCACCAGTAATTGGAGAACTTCCAAAAAATAAGCAACAAGACTCTATCCTTTTCATTGAAAACTATGTATTTTTTCCCCCTATCAAAAAGACATTTTCTAGGATGGATAAACAAATTGTCTAGACTGAGTAATTAAGGTCTGATACTGCCTGAAAAAGCAGAGTTATTATCATTGTGCCAATATCTCAGAAATAAGCAGGGCCACACTTCTAGCTAGCTAATAGCACCTGTCTCTAGCCTAGGGCTCTTAAATATGTATTTATTTTTTTTACCTTGATGGATTCCTGTACTAAGATATATGGGACAAAGGAAGTGAAAAATGGTTCAAGCTCTACTGAAGCATGAGAAATGAGTAACCCCTAATTTTCACCAATAAATTTTGTCTAAAGACTGTACATAACATTTTGTTTGTCTTGGCTGTAAATGGCTACTCTAAATATCTCCCCATGGCAGGAAACACTCCCTTTTCACATCTCACATGCACTTTATACAGCATATGACTCCTCATAATTCCATTACTGATTCTTCTAGACTAATATCTAACACTGTTTTGTACCCCAGAGTGAAGTTTAAATGTGTAGTGTGGAAGCAAGGCTAGCTCCATGTAACACAAAACAGAAGGCACCAAGCCATCTCCTCCCACATTGCTTTTGTCCCTTAAATTCTTACTAATTTCCAAGGAGGGGATGGAGAGCTGAAAGGGATTTCTGAATCCTTCATGACAATCTAAGCAAAGAGATGAGGATGAAAGCACTGTCTTGAGACACAGGGAAACAGTCTCCCAGGTTCTCCATAGGAAAAAGCCTGGAGATGCAAGGAACCTCAGAAAGTTTCTTAGAGTGTCTCTGCTCTGGGGTGCTCCCATGTACCCTCAACCTCAGGGGTTTGGAGGGTGAAGCCCTTCATCCTTTCCTTACCACTTGCAGCATCTCCCATGTATGGAGATGAGTTTACTTGGTCAGTGGAAGAACAGACTGTGCTTGTCAGCAAAACAAGCTCTAAATGCTGCTGTGATTCTGACTCCATGTTTGCCTGCTCAGAACAGAGCAAGGCAGGATTTTAAGAGCAAGAAGCACCTTTTAGCTGGCTAAGCAATACAGGCTGAGAGTAAAAAAAGGAACAACACAACCTTAGACAAGCTTCTAGGAACATTAATCCTTCAAGCCATTGCTTTGAGCACTTTCTCCTCTGTCCAGCTGCCCTGGTACCACCTCCCTTTTGCACACACCGTGTGAGCATTGTGTGCATTCCAAAGGGAGGCTAAAATAACATCCCCATGGGATGCTGGCTGGGATGAATGGTTAAATCTGTGACCTACATGCACCTTGCAAGGGCAGCTCTGTAAATGCTAATCCCTTGAGTGCATCTGCTCCCTCTGCCTGTCTGCCCCTGCCCAGTTGAGCACAGGCATCTGGTTGTCCCAGGGCTGTGACAGCTGCAGCTCTTTCACCTCCCTGCATTTATTCTGCACACTTTCCTCCACACAATACATCTTGACTCTACTTTGTTATCCAAAATGAAGCAGTCATGCCAACAACAGAGCTGATAAAGTCTGCTCTCCTACCCTGTGTCCAGTACTGAGCATCGCTGTGGGCTCTCCTGAGGCTCATTAGGGCTGTGCAAACATTCAGAATCTCCCTCCACTACAGCACTCAAGAGATTCCTCCACTACAAATTTTGTGTGCCTCATACAGTTACATTACTGTCACCTCTTTCCTTCCTCCAAGACAGACTGAACTCAGTGTTGTTCCCTCAGGAAATTAAAATGGAAATTTTGAATAAAATCTGAACTTAAATTACTACAGGAAATTACTATTTGGATAGACTGTAGTAGAGCACATATAAAAAATGTTAATTTTCAGAGCTATTCAACAGAGTGGGAACAGCAGGCTTCAGTAATTCACCAAAAATTTTTAAAACAATGAAGTTCTCTCATTTATAGGCTTAGCTACAGATTTCCATTAGGAAAATGGTTCAGGCATTTTGATTTAAAAAATAATGGCTTATATTTCTCAGAATGGGAAAGGATGTCTCTGGAATTATTTTCAGAGTCCATAAAAAACAGCAGAGAAAACACTGGCGGTAGAACAGCTGTCCAGTTTAAGAAATTAAATTCTTCTTTCTCATTGCAATGCAAAAAAATTTAATTATTTCAATCAAATCAAATAACTATTTAATCACAACACAGTTTGTGAAATAAGCACAGCTGTTCATTACTCTGGCAACATCCCCACCAAGATTGCTTGACCTTTGCCTGTGTAAGGGTTAGAAACAAAATATGAACAGGCTTCAATACTTCTCTACAAACTGTAAAATAAAAGCCATTTACTTGTCAGTAAAGGGATGCAAGACTTTGGCTTGCTGGTGTGTAGAGCCCCCAAAGCAATTTAAGACCCCCGAAGGATTTTACCCCTCCCAATCCTGTTAACAGGGCAAAGTAAACACACATTCAAACTGCATAATAACCTAATGAATCAAGTCCTTGTGACTTTGCTGCAATTTTACATGCAACACTAAATTAAGTGTAATACAGCAACAAGCCACAAAGAACACAAATGTTTCACAGCATTTTCCTGCTACAAAGAAGACAAGTCAGTTCTCAAAGTGTTCAAACTTAAGGAGTCAGTATTTAAACACATTTAAGTTTCCTTTTCGCCGGCGTTTTGTTTCGACTTCCCCCTTCCCCTCCCTGCTCCGTGCCCGTGTTTGTCCCTCCCTGCCTTTGGCAGCCTGGAACAAAGGCACCTATTCCAGAAAGCAGCTGCCTCTGGGCTCTGTGCAGTCCCACACTCACTCCTGACAAAGGGTTTGCAACAAAACCCTGGGCAGCCTGTCCAGGACACGAAGGGGGGACTCCATCCCGGGCCAGGAGCAGCCCCATTCCCACCCAGAAGTGCCAGAGGGAGCCGAGCCCAGGAGAAGCCCCAGCCCTGCCGGCCATAAACACCGAGGAGGCGAACACTGACCCGCAAGCACAGCTCTTCCCACTGCCTGTGCAAATGCTCCACTTGCTCCTTGAGCACCATCATGTCCTCGGTGAGGATGAGGTGTGCCAGCTCCGCCTTCATGGCCTGCAGCTCCTTCATGTCGTGGGCCCAGTCTGCCAGCGACTGCTCCAGCTCCTGCATGGAAACCGCACAAGCCTTGGCACTCAGCTCCTCGGCGTTCCCAACCTGCCCGCTAATCCCCTGCCGGGCCTGAGGGGGAGGAGAGCAGGGAACGGGAACGTGCGGCCGCCTGGGCTGTGATCTCGGTGGGGCCGGGCTGGCCAGGATCCCCTGAGATCACTGAACCCCACTGAACCCCACTGGAGCCCCACTGGAGCCCCCGGCAGTGCCCCAGCTGCCATCGCTGCATCCCGAAGCGCTGGGACGCAGCCTGGCCCCGGCAGCTCCCCGCGCTCCCGGGCAGCGTTTGGGCTCTCACACCCACGCCGCTCTGAGACGGCCTGCTTCTTCAGGGCTTCCTTTATTCCTCTTACAATTGCTTTGGCTAAGTTGCTTTCTGCCTGCATTTGCTTCATTTTCAGGTTATTTTTCTAAACACACACAAAAAAAAAATCAAATCAGTTGCCTTCTCTAATGGGTGATGTCATAGGCACGGCCTCAGATTTGTGAGGAATGTGGAGCTTTTAAACTGCTTGTTCACAGAAAACAGGCTCTCTTTTCTGCTTTGCTCCCTCAACTCCCCTTTCTCTTTGTTATAAGTTACATATTTTCCTTAATACTCTTAAAATTGTCACCTAAAAGGCAGAGTGTGCAGTTGGGGAATATGACACTCTACATACAAGGTCCTAGATTCCATTTTACAAAAGAGCTGCTGGGAAGGGTCATCCAAACATTCTTAGAGAGAATCTAGTTTGTCTCATTTTAAAGGGGAAAAAAACCCCTGAGTGTTCGTGTCAGAAGTGTGCTGGGTCTAAACCCTGTGAGGATTTTCATAGGTCTTGGACCCAGCTTCAACAGTAAAGGAAAACACCAAACAAACCTGACTCTTAAAATTTACCTGAGATCACAGTACTCCTATAGATGTGCACACATGCATTTATGTCTCCTAACAAGGGGCAAATCCAGAGCAATTACAGAGTTAACTATGGAATTTCATGGGACTTTGCTAGACTTTGTAAGGTCCAGGGCTGAAAGAAAAATAGCTTTATTCCAGATAAAAGTGCAAAGCGGGAAGACCATGCCATGTCATTTTAGTCCTTTATTGTACTATGACACCTACTAGCAGCACTTGCACTGGCACTGTCTGACCCTGCTGCCTCTGCAGCTGAATTTCTCTTGCTGGGATAAGAGGCAGAAGCTGTGCGCTTCCATCTCACAGATAATTCAGAGCTACAGCAAGGCTGCTGCCGTGGGAAAGGCAGCCAGCACTCATAAAGAAGATTTCAGACAGCTGATAATGAGTTCAAAGCCGTGGCTTGTTAATAAGCTTATTTGTTCCCACTACACAGGTCAACAATTCACTTCATGAAAGGATGATGAAAGACTGACCACTCCAGACAAAATGTCTCCTATCCATTGGAAATGTTTTTCTTGCCATTTCATTTTCATGGTGCACTATGCGCTGCAAGGAATTTTGCCACTCCCTTACTCTTAATTTTCCTTCTCTTTAATTATTCCCAGATCCTGCAGGTATGTATGGTGCTTTGCAGAATTACAAGGTCTCTTCCCTGAGAAACTCCTTGTACAAAATGGATTGGGAAACAAAAAGGGAGATTCAGTCACGGGCATAGCAGCCAACTGAGTTGAGAGAAGGGAGCTATTTCCCTTTTGTTTGATTAACTACTTATTTTTAAAATTCAGACTGTAAATGGAGCAGAAGCAGGAAAAAAATTCCAAACACTACTACTACTCAATCTTCTTGGTCAGCTGGACTTTGGAGATGGGGAGCAATCAGGATGGTGTAAAGGAGAGAAATTCCATGTCACTGAAGAGGAGGTAAGAGGGAAAACTGATTTTACAGGGATGAGGTGTTGTGCAAAGAGTACATCAATCTAAATACAATATGGCTATTCATACCTTAATATGTTCCTTGGCTTTGTGGAGCTCTTCATGTTCAATAGGGAGTGGATCTTTTACTTTATCCTTTAGCTCTTGCAGTCTGCTTTCCAGTTCCTTGGTTTGCTTTTCAAAGCGGTCGCAAGTCTGCTCAGGGAGACCCAAGGAAATATAAAAGCTGAGGATACTTTATCATGACATATGAACCATAGGGATGTATTACAAAATAGCATCTTCAACCCACTGAAATAATCTATCATGTGCTCTGGTTTTTTGAATTTTCTTTTTTGATACATAGTGCCACCCACGAGAATTTGGTGCTTGTATTTACAGAACTTCAAGCCTCTCCTATTCCAGGCTTGCCTTAGTGAGCATTTCTGCTCACTTTGTTTTGTTCAGCCCAAGAAGCTTTAAGCATGCTTTTGGACTCTATCAATGACAGTATTCAATTTTAAGACGCACCTAATATTCTACATAGCCATGAAAGCAATTTCACTGCTGTAAGGAAATAAATATGACTGGCTCTTCTATTTAGAAGTCATTGTTCAACAACATGAGGAGGAAACAAGTCATGTTAACTCGAAGCTAAATTTGAGCTTCACAGCCCAAAGCAGGAGTGAGCTTCAGGCCATGGAGAGCTTGCGAATGCTCAGAGCAGGAACATCCACTGTAGCAACAAATGGAATCCAATTCAATTTCCCCTGGAGAATCAGGGGACCACAGTTTTAGCATTCCCCAAGCCCTGATGACACACAACAGGGACTTCCCACAGAGTGTCCCTGCAGTGAGCAGCAGCTCACCCCTGGAGATGGTGGGCCAGGGAAGCTCCTGAGACCCAGTGCCAGAGCAGGAGGTGGGGAGGGCATCACCCACCTGCAGGGTGCCACTGAACTGCATCTTCTTTTTCTCCAGCAGGGCCTGGGTTTTCCCCCAGCGCTGCTGTAGCTGGCCGAGCTCCTCCTGGAGAGCAGCGCTGGTGTCAGGATCGGAGACAGCACGCAACTTCTCCCCGACATCGATGACCAAGGTGTACATGGCTTGCCACCTCTGAAGGATCACTGCCTTACTCTTGAAAAGGAAAAAACAGTTAACTTTCTAAGCTGTTTTACAAAGTTACAGAAGTGCTTTCCCTGTATTTCACTTGGGAAGATGACTCACAAGGTACAACTTTGTTCATAGTCACAAAAGAGTAATCAAAACATCTCCTATGTGCTTCTTTAATTTCAGAAAAATCATGTTTTCTCTGATATTTTGATTTATAAAACTCTACAAAAGCTTTCTCCAGTCCAAAACTATAGGGTGAAAGTGCAGCAGTCAAAAAAAAGATGGAAATTCAGTTGTATGAATTACTCAGAACAAAAAATACAATCTAAGTTCTGTGACCACCTATAACATCAACATCTTAAGCTCATTTTTTCAGAGATAACAGCCCTGCTAATCATGATGTACTCCAAGTGAAGTAAGCCATCAATAATAATTTGCCCACAACAAATTGATCCCTAACACAAGGAGGTATAATCAGAATTTCTTTCTGTAGAACAGCGGCAGGAGGAAAAGGGCAATTTGGAGTAGGAGGGAGAAGACTTTCTGGCTTTTCTCACTAAGAAAAGAAGCATGACCACTAAGTTGTAAAATCTACTGCAAATCACCTTTACACAGCAGGTAGAAATACAGATTAAATAAAAAGGGCAAGCACCAAATGGAATCCTGGCAATGTGCTAATCCATCAACACTAGGTGTGTGGGGACATAATATAAATCTTGGACTGCACAAATAGCATTCAATAGTATGATTTTAAAAGGTTTTAGATTGCCTTACGCAACCATCAAGTTCACTGCTTGTTTCTACCTTCTTATAAAACAAAGAGGTCCACAGTTAAATGCAAAACCAAAACATCCAAAATTAACAAAGGAAAATATTTTTTTCCACTGCATGTAAAATGCAGAACTCGCTGTTCTGAAGAACTGCTCACCAGGTTTGTGTATCTTGGAGTGAAGAGATTCCCTTTGCAAGTGTTTTTTCCTTTGTTTCTGGCCTCTCCTGCCCATCCTTATACACACAGGACCTATATGGCCTGTCTTGTCACATAAGTACCTTTCTTCAGGCAAAATAAAAGACCTGAATTCAGCAGTCCTATCAGTAAGATGCACACAGACGTAGAGGTTACCTGCTGATTAGTGTGTCTGTCTCATCTGGCAGCCTGAATTTCCATTTTCATATCCATAAGATTTTTAAAGCATGCAAGGCTACTAAAATGCCATGCTGATCAAAAGTTCCTGAGTATAATGATACAGTGTCACTGCTTTCTTATCTGTGCTCAGCTTTAAGGAAAAAGTATCACCAATCATTTCTCCCCCAATAAAGTGAGTGATTTTAAAGCTTTTTACCTGACTGGACAGAAGTTGTTTCAGTCTGAGGGAAAAAGCCCACATATTTTAGATTTATGAGAAATAAACACAGTACCTTGAAATCATGAATGACATTTCTAAGCTGGTAAAGGCTGTAACAGTCCTGGCTCTTCACAGCTGCAAGGAAGCTGTTTGTGTCATCAAGGAATCTGCTGAGGCTCTGCAGGGAACTCCTGAAGAGCTGCCACTGGCTCACAAGTCCATCAATGTCTTTCTTCCTCTGCTGAACCATCCGGATAACATTCTGCCACTGCTCTTTCAGCAGTGTGAGCTTGGAAATAAACTCTGTCCTGAAAATTACAAGGGCTGAGAGTTAATTTATTTTGATCTCAAGGCTGCATATTATAGTAATTGTGATGGATCTCCATTTGCAACATTGTTTTCCAATTATAATACCCAGCAATCCAATAAAGCTCTTCACAGCCCTAAGCTCAGCTGTATTTCATCTTTTAAGCAATCCAAACAACCTTTTACATGATACAAAAGAGGGTAAGGCAAGTCAATCTTGCACTTGTGGTATAGCAACATACATAGTACAGCAATGAGATACAATATGCACTAAACACTTCTCTGAAGAACAAAAAGGTCAATTCAAGTGAGACAAGGCCACTGATCATGCTGCAAAATTGATCTGCACAATGGAAAAGTGTGTTGTTATTGAACCCATTTAAGCAGTTATTTTGTCCTCTTCTTCAACGTGGTCAGATGATCCAGCAGACCTGGCTGGTTGGTGAAGGCAACCCCATCTATCAATTCTGCTTCTCTGCAGGAGGCTATTGCCCCTGATTCACCCTCACACAAACCCCTGCTTTTGTATGGGTAGTTCCAAACACAAAAATCCAGCAGCTCAGCTTAGTGTAGCCCTACCTTCCCTGGCAGTTTTAAGCCAAGCTATGGATTTCATACTTGGGGGAGCACACACACTGTCCTGCCAAGTCTCTGGAAGCAGCAGGATCTGGCAGGGAAGGGAGGAAATGTGTTCACCCCAAACACCTGAGGCAGCTGAACCCCTGCTCACAAACATTACCTGCTGTTTCTCACGCTACATGGTTTAAGAAAAAGGTGTGAGATCATACTGATAAAAAACAGGTTTAGGGACCATATGTTTGGGGTTTCATGGCCAGTGACTCAATGCCCTGCCCTGTGTGCCAGGAGCAATGTGGATAGCCCACACCTCTGCACTCTGAGAGGCAGAGAGGTGCAGGAAAAGAGAGAGCATTCTTCATATGCAGCATCCTCATTATGCTCTGTGGGCAGGCAGCTTCTCAACCACAGGTACAGAACAAAAGACTCCTCTTCAGGAGCAATTATTTTTGTTTTCAGCCCAGCCTTTTACTATCCCAAATGCAGTCTGGCCAGGGCACCTGTGTTTTTTTCTCACTGCACCTTCTCATGCTTCTGCAAAACGTGACAGGTGATCATTCAAAGAGTGAACCCAGCTAGGAATTTAGATGTATGTCCTAATAAGAGCAAAGATTCAATACCAATTCCAAAGAAGACAGCATATTCACTAAATGACCAAGGTCTTAAGGAGAAAACCAAATAAAGTACCTTTTCTCTGCTTCTCCAGATTCCAAGGAGAGTAGAACTTTTTCTATGATAGAATTAAATGTCTGCTGATTTATGGAAATCTCAGTCTGCAACATCTGAAAATACCAAGAGAACAAGTTTTAACTACTCAGTGAACAACCTTTGCTATGAAAGCTGCTTCTGCTCCTCTAGAGTGACAGCATTTATTTAATTGTAAAAGCTGAAAACTCTAGTATTTTCAATTGCTAGTGTCAAATGCATCCCAAGAGTCCACAGGGTTTTTGGATACCAGAAGGAATTTGCACATATGTGATAGTGGACCCCACTGGATGATACAGATCTGAAACCAAAGTTTTTTGAACGTTTCTCTGTAACAAATAGCAACTGTCTGGAAAAATGCCAGAGAAAACAGATTTTCACTAAAATCTAACAACTGGTCAAACCAGAAACATGCTGTGAAAACACTATTTTGAATGCATTTCTTCCAGAAACTGTTAATGTTGCTGCTAGGTCTCCAGCAAACTATCCAGTTAGTTGCCACAGACTCCAGTGCTCTGGGACAGGCAGACAAGTACACCTCAGGGCTGGAGAAATTTAGGACTTCCATGACACAGCACTTAAAGATGCACTCCTAAAGGTCTGATCCTTGCAAAAAGGGATCTGTCCCTTTGAAAAAGGATTTTCATGTTTCAGAATTTTTACCTTAATAGGTATTCAAGAGTGAAATGCTCTGTAAAATCCTGCCCAGATCTAATTTCAAAAGGCACAACATTTTCTAGTGATTTCCGCCTGCCTTCATCACTCAAAATAATGCTTCCATTTTTAGATCTAGTTTTACCTCATATACTCTCTGTTGCTCTTGCAGTTCTTCAAACTGTCCTGGAATATCTGTTTTTAAAGCTTCTTTCATTTTTTCTAGGAATTTCATCCACTTTTCACATTTCTGAAAGAATTTCTTCTCATCATTTTGGGTTCCCTCAAGCATACTGTAAAACAAAATGAATAACCAGAAACTTCTGTTGGTGGATGTTTTTCTGGGTATGTTTACAGGTGCTCTAATGTGGTGGTTAATAAAATTAACATATGGGGGTTTCACTTGGCACTTTCCTCCCCTCTTCCCCTATGAACATCCAGGTTTTTGCTTCAATTGACTTGGAATACAAAATAGCCACAGAAAAATCAAGTAAACTGCAAGGGCAGAATTCCACCTGGCAAGCCCCTGAGAAAGCTGAGAACAGATTGCAAGATGTTCTATGTTTTAACTTGGTTTTCATTTCAGTCACAGAGAAGGGAATTGTTACTAGTGATTTTTTTTTGTTTGCATTTCAGACCTGCAACATTCCAGAGCAGCAGCTGTTTTCTGACTCCACTGCCGAGTCAGGCTCTGCATTTTCTTCAGGGTAAAGTCACTGAGTGGCAGCTTTATGCTTGATTCATTCAAACTCTCTATGCTTGGAGAAAGTGCAGCAAGCTCCAGTGTCTGATTCTGGAAGCAAAGAAAAAATAAATTATTGCAAAAAAGTACTGCCTTTCTTTCATGTCCAAGTAGTATAGAAGTTTATTTTCCACAACTTGAAAACACTCTATTTCTGTGGTAACTTCAAAAAATACTGGGGAATAAAAAGTAGTAACTCTTTTACATAGGGCTTTTACTCTTCCAACAGTATTGAACAGATACTCAGGACCTGGTACCTCCACATTTACTTCATAGCCTACATTGAGGGAAACAGGGTAGCTCCAGAGCAAAACTGGGGAAAAAGATCTCCCATCAAGCCCAAATCTGGGTGATTTTCCTCCCTTCCATGCAGGCATTTGGCCTGAAATACAAATCTAGAGTTGCTAAACTTGAATCATTGCTTTTTGTGTTTTGGCTGAATTTATAGTTACTCTGATGAAGTGCTACAACTGTGACATTTAGGACACAAAGAGCATCTTGAAGTGGGCAAGAGCTGAGTAGTATCTTTTGGTATTTGGGAATGTAAACATACCATGAGCAATTCTGAGTTGTCTCCTTCCTCTAGACAGAGGCTATCAAAGGTGTCTGTGCAATTCTTGACACGACCCTCCAGCATTTCCAGGCAGTTGTTGAAATCCTCCAGTTGTAAAAGATTGAACTGGGGCAAATATTGAAAATTTACGTAAGTTACTATTTATTACACTTATTCAGTAGACAAAAAGGAGCAATAAGCAACATTTTTAGGAAAACAGTTATTAAACCTAAATTCTAATGTATTTATAACTCTCTGTTGAACTTTTTTCCATTTTTCAACTGGACAAGGGGAAAATTTAACCCAAAGCAGAGAGCAAGAAACAGAATCTCCAAATTCTGAGACAGCTGTAACTATGTGAAAGGAATAAGGGTTTCTATGATACCTTTCATAGCTTTGTGCTATTTGACTTATTTTGAAATTGGAAAGTCAAAGCTCAGCTTAGCAGAGAGGAGAAACATGTGAAAATGAGCTTCCTCTGAGGTACACACAAAGCCTGCTCCCTTGTCCCTGCATAACCAAAGCTGTGCAGCTTACATGAGCTCTGTGGGAAAATCAGTAGGGCCGGAATTCAGCTTTCCTTTAGCAGAACAGCACTGGGAAAGCTTTTACTTTCTTTCCAGAATGAAACTCCACATCTCTGAGGGCACTTACACAACAGTGTTATAAGGGATGAATGGCAAAAACTGGTGTGTGAAGATTGCTGTGGCAATACCACAGGGTTAAACCAGAGAAAACAACTACTCAGAAATGCAGTTTTTCATGCAGTGAGAAGTTCACAGTGAATATGAGAAACCTGTTATCTTCACAAAGATTTCTGGCTTCCAGCCATTAACTGTGCTGGTAGATGGAGTCATAAATAGAGCTGGCTTCAAATAGCTTGATGAATTTGGGCTTACTTTAAAACAGAACAATTCATTGAAACCAGACTTTTTCCATAGGAACAGACCAATTCTACATCAGTAAATGTCCAGCAGCACATTTGCTGGGAAGCTTTCTCAGGAATACCTGTGAAGAGGAGAAGTCAATCCTGCACTACTCTGAACAGAGCTCCTGGATGCAGGTCTCTCCCCACTTGAGCTGAACAGGAATGTGAATCTGGTCCTCAGAACTACATCAAATGGTCACAGTTTTCTGTTTGGTTTTAGGTTCACTACATGAACTCTTCCCAAGGAAAACTGAAGCCCATGGTTTTGTTTTTTTTTTTCAAGGTAGAGCTGACAATGTTCACAATTTACTTCAATGTTCAAAAAAATAAAAATACATTTCCTAACCTTTAATCATCTGAGGGTCCTGGGGATAATAGGCCCACTGACAAAGGCTGTTAGAGCAACACAGGCAGGTCAGGATAAAATCCTTCACCTGTCCCTCTGGCTTCAAGTATTATTTCTTTATATAGTTTATCATCCTGCTGAGTTTTAATTAATTGAAATTTCAATTCAAGGACTATAATACTCTAATGAGGAATGTAGCTCACACAGGACTCTAGTGAAAAAGTTACCCCACACTGACAGCTAATTTAATATTAAAAAAAAAAAACCAAAACAAACAAACCTGAAGTTCATCCAACTTCCTCTGCAACATCTTTTCCAAATAGGTTGCTCTCTGGAATGGCTGCAGCTTCTCCATCAGAATGGCTTCAGCAGCTGTCCCAGCCTGCTGTTTTATCCTGTCAGCCTGCAAATAAATCTGGGTTCGGCATCCTGCCAGGTTTTGAAGGCCGTGCTGTAAATTCTGATGAGAGAAGGGGAAAGGGAAAAAAAAGTCAGTAAATGAATCAGATCATCATTCATGTGCCACTTTCATTTGGTGCCTTTTGTTGCTCTAACTAAACTCTTTTTGTTGAGCCCATCTGGGAGCCAAGCTCAGCTATGGTGAAAGCTTCAGACTTTTACTTGGAGGATAATGGGAACTGCATCCATTGAGTGCAGTGCTGGGAAAGGCACAGTTCAAAGTTCAGTGCAACACCAGGGATACTGCTGCTCCAGAGGAAAGCAGGGAGAGAAATCAGGATCTCCCTCTCTACAAGACTCGTGTACACTAGAAGATGGAGGAATTTGCCCATGCTGCAGATGAGGAATGCTATTTAGTTGCAACCATACCAGATATTTTGGATCCCTCAGTGGTTGAGGACTACAGGTTTGGTTTTATTTGTTCCCCTTTACTAAGAAAGATGCTATAAAATTATACTCTAAAGGCAGTACAAGAACACGGGGAATAATTTTAGACTCATTCAATGTATTAGATTTTTTTCCTTTTTCTTTGACAAGTGAAATTTAGCCATGAAAATCTCTGAAATTTGCCACTATGAATTGTCTTTTCTGAGAATAATAAGCAAAGTCTTCTGATCAATAGCAAAGAACACACACATTTCCCTAAAAGCAAACCAGTCCTTGCTTTCTGACCCCTTTGTTGGAAAGGATCATGTTATAAAATACCACTCCAGCCATTTAATAAATAACCCATTTTGATTTCTTATTCTCTGTGTAAGAATTTATATTTTTTGTGGTGACAAAAATCCATAAAATCATGATATTTCCTAATATATAAATAGAGAAAAATATTAGAGGGATTAAAATACAATTTTGTTATGTACATGTATATCCAAATACACATAACTCATATACCAGTTCACTGATCCCCATTCTTTTAATTCACTACTTAAAGAAACTCACAATAAATTCCACGTGTTCTACCCACACACACCAGGGCAGGATCTACAGTGCTAATGGCATTCAGGTGGCCATGCCTTGCTTAGTAGGTGTAACACTCTTCCCAAAAATTTCCAGAAAAGGCAATCCCTTTTTGATGACATATTGGTGAATTTCTGTCAAAGCCATTAATAGATCAGAAAAAAAGTAAAAATATTTTGGTCTAGGTTTTGCTGCTGTCAGTTTTTTCTGATAAAGAAAGATACATGAGCTCCCTTACCTGTAATATAAAGTTTCTTATTTAAAGCCATATGCAAAATGGAATACTCTGGACTTCTTCCAATTTGTGCTAAGAGTTTCATAAAGCACAATGAATCACTGCTCTGTCCTGACATAAGGATTATATTTCTTAGTAGATTATTATATTTCTTTCTTTATCATGGTCTGAAGAAACCAAAAATGTCAGAATCTAATGACAGCTTTGCTGCCTGAGAGTCCAATGTGTCATGTGGTTTCAGCATGAGATTTGATTTGCCTAAAGTCAAAAACATTTAGAATAATCTAATAAGCTCAGGAATCTGTGAACTCATCACACCAGAACAAAACTCAGTATCAAGTCCAATTAAAACCAATTTGAAGGCTGTGGAAGAGTTCAGGATGATCCTGTGCTTAGGAAAACTGCTCTTTTTCCCCTCAGCTGTTGTTCCTGTAGACATTATTCCTCCTCCCAAGCAATGCCCCATAAGGTAAATAATTTTTCTATCAGTGATTCCTTCCAACACAAGCCTGATCTTTTATGTATAGCAGAAAGGGGCAGAGGTGGAATATGACTCAGGACTGCTCTTTTCTCACCATACACTAACTCTGGTTTGGTCTCTGGTCAAAGTGTTTAAAAGAAATACAAAGGTTTATTTCGTGGAAGAAACCTACAGATTTTATCTTTCCCACTGACTGGATTGTTGGTATTCTTTTGCCTTGTTTCTAAAAAATAAATCTTGGTTTGTACCCAGCAGCAGAAACTTATTCATGCACCTTAATCTCCTGTATCCTCTGCTCCAGGGTTTCTATGGTGTTCTCCTCAGGCACATGAGCATCCAAGAGCTGAGCACACTGCTGGCTGTACTGCTGTAACTTGGCTGCTGTCTCAGTGCACAAAGCATCAAAGGGCTCCCAGAGCTGCAGAGCTGCCTGTGCTGCCCGCAGCTGATCTGTGATGTCTTCATTTACTGAGTTCCACCTGCCAAAATATCAAAAGATTAAGAGTGTTTCCCCAGTAGGTTCTCCTGCAGAATATGGTTTGGCACAGGGTTCCTGTGGGAGTTGCTTTGCATCCACACCCATGTTCCTGAAAAGCCACAGTTTGTGCTGTGGGAACCATCACACGACAAGCATGCAGGTAAAAGGTACAAGTTCCCCATCCCTGGAAGTGTTCAAGGATGGATGGGGCTTGGAGAAACCAGGTCTGGTGGAAGGTGTCCCTTTTCATGGCAGGGGGGTTGAAACTGGATGATCTTTAAGGTCCCTTCCAACCCAAACCATTCCATGATTCTGTGGTTCTACTCCTCACACAGATGCCCTTAGATAGGTGAGATGCATTAGTACAGATTTGAAAATCTGACAGATGTTCTAGTCCTGCCTTAACAACTTGGGTTTTTTAAATACTTATAACTGGGGTCTGATTTTGCAGGCTTACCTAGTGTGTGCCTCTATGCACTTCTGGTCAATAATCTCTGCAAAGGAGGGGGAGCAGTTCTTCTTCAGGTTGCTGGCAGCAGCCTGGAGCTTGGCCCAACTTTCTTCACTGTTCTCTGATTCATCTTGAAGAGCCTGAAGAATAGATCATTGCAATTAATTGTGTGGGACAAATTATCTAAGTGTAACGTCCCCTACAGATTAGCAGGGATAGGGCAACTATAATGCCATACTTCTGCAGAACAGATTAAAACTTTTGCAGAAAATCTAACACCTGTTCTTAAAAATTAGGAAGCTAAGAGAGGTGAAATGGTCCAAGTTAGGAAAAAAAAAATCATTCAGGAGATCTATTTTAAACTGAGATAATTTATTGACTGCTAAAGAAAAAGTTCATTTAGCAAACTCACACCTCTGAAGTGAATAAGTGAATTTGCTAGAAACCAAATATGGTTTTAAGCCACTGTTTCTACTGGCACTAAAGTTGGCTTGACACCTCCTGCCCTCAGCTGCAAGTTTCCCCTCTTGATAAAGGCAATTACAGCATATCTGTGAACTGCTCCAGGTTAAAAGTAAACATGGTGATTGAAGGAAGGAGATGAGAAGGTGACCAGCTCCTTTTATTTATAACATGAGCCCAGGTGAGGGTAGAAAGCACTTGTGCAGAGTTTACTGCCAGGAGTCCCACACCCAGCATTCACAGGCTCGGTCTGTCCTGCACCACTTCTAATACAACTCAAAAAAAACCCAAATCAGGCCTAAGTAACAGGCAAACAGGGAATGCTTGCACAGCCTGTCAACACTCATTTAAAGCCAGGAGAGGAGATTTTAGCCAAAGCTGTGAAATGCCCAGATCCAGGGCCAGTCTAACTGCCTAATCCAGATGCTCCACTTGGACTCTGTAACAGCCAAGCAGAGCAGCAGCAGGATCCAGAGTATTTATGTCTGCCATTCTGACTCATTCAGAGGCTGTGCAGGAGACTCCAGCTCTCTGGAGGGTGACAGAATAGTTGGTTTGGTGATAGAGCAAGCAGAAATGCTATAAATACAAGGTGCAAGGGAGCACAAGGATTTGGAGGGCTTTTTTCTTGAACCTTGTACCTAAACTGCACTTAAATTGAACTTATGCACTACATAAAATAAGAAGTCTAAGTGCCTCTGGAGATTAAAAAATAAATCAGTAATATTGCACTAACTTCAGTGTCATTATAATAAAGAAAAAGTTGCTCAGATATTTTTTAAGTCCTTTTTTCAGTGGAGTTTGTTTGCCTAAAGGCAAAGAAGGAAGGACAGAAATAAGACAACTTTACCTGGAGAGTTTTGACCTGTTTTTTCAAAGCTTCCAATGAAGCTTCTTCCTCAGTAGGTTTGCACTGGTCTATGCAGTACAAATATCTTGTTGTCATCAAGCTGACTTCTGCATAAATTTCATCATATGCTTTCCACTGCTCCAGTATTAACTCCATTGAGACCTTTAGCTGTGCTACCTGCAGACAAACCATTTTTGTTAATATTTCTTGGGTAGTCCTGACATATAAATCACCTTTAAATTGACTTAGAAATCTAAACTCAATGCTCAGTCCATGACAATCCACAAGAATTAGCCAAGTTGGAGTATTTTATTACTTGGTAAGGAATTGTGCAGGCTTCAAAAGAAGCAGTAAACCATATCTGGAGTGAAGTATAAGAATTTGCTGGAAATCAAAATTTCACTGGAGTTCAAGGTGGCACTATTCTGCAAGAACACCCCAGGAAGTACTGAAATAATTAACTGCTTATTCTTTCCTGCCAAAATCAACCTGAAGTGGGAGGAATTTGAAAGCCTTAATCTTCTTAGGAAGCAGATAGTTTGATCCAGAGATCAAGTTTCCGTTCAAGGACAATTTGAACAGAAATTGGTTTGCATGGAAGAAGCCACTACTGCAATACTCTGAGAGCTGTCATCCCTCCTATGCCATTGTGCTCTAATAATGCAGGCCCACCTGGACCCCAGGCTAGCAAGTTCAGGATTTTCATACAAAACTAACTGATTGATATTCCCTTTATTTTCTATCCCTTTCATTAATGATGAATATCCCCTTTATTTTCTGTCCCTTTCATTATTACAATTGTCTAATCTACAAGGGGCTGATTTTGGTTCTGACTATGCAGGCACAAAATGGAAGATGAAAAAATGTCCACACCGTAGTTCACCCTAAATACACTGCATAGATAATTTTATCCTAGTACCCGAGTTTCAGGCACACACAGGCTGGTGGTTTAATCATCCCTATTCTCTTTTGAATCATGGTACAGGTGGGAGGAATCTCTAATTGCTTTTTGTAGCCTGTAGCTAATCACTGCCCACACAAGGAAGATGGAAAGTCATCATTCCCGGGAAATGTCTCAGGGCCAAAGACTCACAGGCTTGAGCTCCACCCACAGACAACTTAATCAAGGTATTACATCTCCTTTGCCCTGTATTAGAAATCTCTGCTTGGCTCTGATGTGAGCAGTCACCCATGGGAAAGAACCTGCACTCGCTGTTTCACTGCACACACAGACAGCTCAGCCCCAACAACATCCTGCACTTTACAAGTTTGATAGTTTAGACACAAAATCCCCAAAATTAACATGAACCACTGTAACTGGAAGAAGAAAAAAAGCACCAGGCTGTCAATCCTCCCAATTTCTATCTCCAGCTATACATCAGATGGAAGAACTTTCATCATGTGCATAAACATAAATTTTCCTGCTTTCTTGGTAAGAAACAGTCACATCCTTTCTATTGAAACCTAAACCAAGAAGCAGCAGATCCATATTGGACCAACATCTCCCGTGGAAGAGCTCAAGCAAAAGGGTTTAGGTTTCACAAAGTTCTGAGGAGAAAAAGCAAGGAATCTGAAATAAAAAGTGTAAAGCAATCTTAACTAGAAACACAACCACTCCATCATGTATAATTCTCTACAGTACATGGTTATTTATTATCACAAATTTAAATCTATTATTATCTCTCCTGCACCTATCAATTACATTCACACTAAAAAAAAATTCAGCTCCAGTTACAAAGATATTATGACTATAAATACAAACTGCTGGGAAGTCAGTTTGCATGGGAAACCAATCTGCCAGACTCTCCTTGAAGCAACTGGAAACCACACAGGATTTGAGGATGGCAAAAGCCACCCACCAGCAGCTTCCCCCAGTTGCACTACAGGGGTGAAAGAGCAGGGTATAAAAGAGAAGATCAAATAAAAGAGTTTAAGGTTTCCATTTGCAGCTTGACAGAAACACAGCAGTGTTTGTTCTTTATTTTCTTTAGCTGTAGACGGGGATTTGCTCCTTCTTCAAGATCAGACTACTTTTTCTCTCTCACCTTTGGAAATATATTAATTTACTTTACAGTAAAGACTTAAAATGGAATTCTAGGAAGGTAAAGAGTAAGGAACACTTTGCATCTTTTTTGTACCAGCTCCTGCCATCTCATGAAGAAGATTAATGACATTGGTGGTCAGAACATGCAGTGGAGGAAACCTGAACACAAGCAAGGCTTTTACCTGGTTTGCAATGCTGTCCTTCATTTTACACAGCTCAGCTATCCTCAGAGACTGAGCTTCTGGGGTTTGTTCTGCACTACCATTTGAAGCCAAACTCTGTTTGAGCTTATCAAGAGTTTTGGATTTTTCTGTGAGTTGATTTTCTAGCTCCTAAGTAATGGAAAAAAAAATGTAAGTAAGATCTTTAAATGAGACCATAGAGAAAAACTTTTGTGTGAGTAGCGTAGATAAACCTTTCTTCTCTAAAACCAGTTTTGTGCAGATTTTCAGTCATGCAAAGGGAAGACAGGAATGGGCATCCTAAAAACTTTTAGAAAGTTATTTTCAGTTTGTCCCTTTACTCAGAGGGACTGCCATGGCAGAAATTCCAGTGAAATCAAGTAAGAACAATGTCCTGGGAATACCTGGGACTCCTTCCCCAGCACAACCAGTAAGATTATAAGAGTCTTGACATGCTGGGGGAAGCTCAGCAGGGAGCTCTTTACAATAGGAGAAACTATCCATATCCACAGTGGGCCACAGCGTTTTGCTATAATGCTACACTTAAAGCCATGACCTATTTTCACCTCTCACTGATGATCCCCAAACCATTTTTAAATTTGGATCTCATTTTTATTGACCAGATGAATTTTAAT
The DNA here is from genome assembly GCA_003676055.1 of Chloebia gouldiae. Lineage (NCBI taxonomy): Eukaryota > Metazoa > Chordata > Aves > Passeriformes > Passeridae > Chloebia > Chloebia gouldiae. Next base: position 1,879,039 of record QUSF01000004.1, on the reverse strand, counting down.
GAAAACATTTTAGCCACCTGTATCCCAGCACTGTGTGTTGCTCTGAGCAGGTGAGTGTTTAGTCCAAGCTACCCTTGTGCCTTTCTTCCATTCTGGCCCCTCCACACATTTCAGAGATGCAAGTAACTCAGTGTGTAACAGAGCACTCCAGACAAGAAAAGCAGGCTACTACAAGAGAGATGTAACCATGGCAATGAAAGAACAAATATTCTATTAAAAAAAATAGAGAGGGAACACTGTGCTGAATGAAAACAGCAGACTGTCAGTAACAGGAATCAATTATTTGCTGGCTGCCACCTGTATTATTTTGAGGGATCTGATGCCTAGAAAAACGTAACAAAGGACACCCAGATCCTTGAGGCTGCTGCAGAGAGACTGCACTACAGTCTAGGGCAGAAGTAGAGAGGGTTGCTATTTCTCCAAATGGGACTGAGTAGTTTCCATGACACTTCCATCACAGAGCTCTTCAAACTAATAGAATTGATAATTTCTGCCATGGCTGTGCTGAACTGAGAACTACTTCTATTGGAAGTACCTCAGAATACAATATTGCTGCACAACACTTCAAATACCATGAAGAAACAGCAGATGCATCTTCAGTTGGTGGAAAAAAACACAGAATAGCCACTCACATTAAAAGTGGTTCTGGCTCTTTATCACCTGAATGCAACATGCTTTAATTAAAATGACACTGGACAATTCTTCTGGGAAATGGCAACTTCCTTTACATTGCTTTCTGTTGAAGTCTGTGCAGTTCCCTAGTCTGGATTCAGCAAAGTGTGCTAAAGAGGGCTTTTAAAGTAATACCACTCAAGTCATGCTTTACCTTGCAATCATCTAAGGTGTTCTGTGCAGAGATCAGACTTGCTGGGGTCTGTAAGGATCTCAGTCGATCGCTCTGAGCTTCCAGCCAGTTGTGCAGAGTCTGGGCTTTGCTCTCATTCTCAGTAATATCTTCCAAAATGTGCTCCAGGTCTTGTATCTGAAAGTTGCAGAAATGCTTTAACTTACTTCAACCTACAAGTGGGCAGAAACAGGGCTCTGCCTTCCACGACAAAATCTGAGATTACAAAATCTACACTGAAAATACTCTGTAGAGAAAATATTTTGAAAGGAAAATCTAAGAAGTTTTGCAGGCTCTTTAGGGTCTGACTTTTTCCTTTGGAAGAAACAAGGCAGTGTGTGTTCTGGAGCTGGGAGACCTGACAAGTTAGGGGACCCTGAGCTATGTGGACACATTCATATGGAGTCTGAAAATCTCCTTCTCAGTAAAACTCACCAACAAGGCTACTAATAACACAGGGACCTCAAGTTTCCTATCTTCAATCTTGGCCCTGAGGATCCATTAAATCCTAGAACTGAATTTCCTGAAAATGGTTAGAGAAGATAACCTTTTCCCCAACAAAACTGAAATTTCATCATGGAAATTTTCAATTGTATGGGAAATGAAATTTCCACTTAAAAATGTTTCTGGAAGACTTTCTGAACTAAAAAACATTGGCAGTTTTTCATCTGACCAGAAGTCTTTGTCTGGATTCAGAATGGCCAGCTCCTCCCAAAGCTGTATAAATTGAGACAAAGAGATGAAAGAGAAATATGTTGGTAGAGGGATTCATTCCAGCAGCCTCATGGCTGCATTTTGGGATTCTAAGCTTCCCCATGTCTTTTCCATATCATGAGTCACACAAGCTTTTTTGGGCATTGAGGCACATAAGCAGCAGCATCTAATTCTGGATGCATGGATTATTTCTAGCCTTACTAGAATAGAATAATTCTGAGGCATTGCCTAAACCAGAGAAACAAGATTATATGCTGACAGGAAAATTCTTCATGTAGATTTGACTCTATCAGCTGCTGACCTTCAAAGAACTCCATTGGGAAAGCATATTTAACTACTGCAGGAGAAGGACACCAGCAGAGGAACCCATTTCAAGTGACCCAGGAGGGCTGGAGCAGGGCTGGGAACTGATCCCTGCTGTGCCTTGTCCAGAGGCTCATATGTCTTAATAATCACTTAATAATCACTGTTTCCACAAATCCAACTGCTACAACAGGAAAACCGCTGGCAGCTTAATATATCCCTAATACAGAGCAGTGGCACAGGCAAAATCAGAGCTGTAAGAGAGAAAGCCATGGGAACTCAATCCAACCTTTCTGTTGAGGGCTGCCTGCAGCCGGTGCCACCGCAGGTTCATCTCACCCAGGCACTCGGCAAACTCTGTCCTTTCGTAGCGCTTGCTCTCCACGTCACAGGTGCTCATCTGCAGCAGGGACTGGTTAACAAAGTCTACCATCCACTGCTTAAAGTTCATTTCCATCATGTATTCCTGCAGGGGAAAAAAAGAGAACAAAAACATAAACCAGTCAGTTCTGTAGTTTTAATCTGAATGTTCCAATGATGCTTCAAGGTGTGGCAATGGGACACTGATGGCTTTGTTTGAATATTCTTCTGAAAGAGACTTGTCTGTAGGTAGAATTCTCAGATTTTAATATTCTGTATGTGTAGCTGTTTCCATCCACTAAAATTTCTGCAGAAAATCTCTATCATTACATGGTTAGTTCAAGGTAAAGACAGGCTAGAGATGGAGCAGGGAATGAAACCCAGGGGTACCAGACCCTGTACTTAATCCATTGGACAAAACCATCACACTGCCACATGCCCAGAGTAGGCCAAGACCAAGGCTTTCCCACACTTCTGCAACTCACAGGCAAAAGCTTCTACTCCTTTTAATAAAACATCTGTTATCAGAATAGAATATCAGAATATCTGGGAGGAAAAAGCATCCTCCAACATTGTCATCTCTTGCGCAGAGAAAAGTAAGATGCTACATGCAAAGTGAAAACATAAGGGAATGTCTTTTTATTTCAGAGGGTATTAGAAGAGAGTAGGAAAGGGCTCCATATTTATCCAGTAGTGCCCAGAAAAGTCACCAAGGAATACCACAGTAATCACAGCTGCTTCCCTCTAGGAATTTGTGACCATCATCCCAGCTTTCTTCTAAGCACACACAGTCCCACCTTGCTGACAAGTGCAAAAGATACACCTACAAACCCAGCTCTAAATAGCCAAAGTGTTAAGAACAGCACCTCACCTACATGTCCCAGCTGCCAACCCAACTGACACAGACCAAAATGTTATATATGTGCTATAGCAAGGCACTTGGAAAGAAATGTTTGCACTGGCATTTGTCTTACAGGCAGCACCAAAATGGCTGCAGCTGCAGACTGAGAATTGTCAGCTTGTCTGAGCCCTGAGCAGGGGCAGAGCAAAATAGGGCTCTGTGGGGATTCATGCCCTGAGGCTGGGCTCCCTGGCATTTCTGGAGTACACAGCTTGAATCCTCCCTGTGGCTGGAGAAATCAGCCTCTGCCACTCATGCTCCAGCATCTGAGCAGCGCCAAGAACTTCCTGCACCCTCTTTCTCTCCCTGCAGGGATGTTCATCTTGTCCTTCTTTCCTAGCGGGTTATTTCTTTTGATGACACATAATATTCAAATCCCCTGTTCTCTAGTCAAATGGATTCAGGTTATGGAGCTCCATGAGGAGGTATTCCTTGTTAAAAAGACAGACTAGAACACAGAACACAGAGTCTGTCTTCCTAAGGAAGGAAAGCTTTCCTGCTCATCACATTTTATCATCTAAATGCAAGAGCGAGAACAAATGAGACAGATGGGGCAGCATGAGAAAAGGAGATTACAGCCCAGCAGGCAGTAGCTGTATTGCAGAACAGGCAGTGGTTTGTGTGTCATGGAAGCATAAAGGTTTTATAAAGGAGGATGTTATGACACGTTTCAGACTGAGGAACCCTCTTGACAGCAAAGGGAAGGATATGACAGTGCCTGTAGGCTGCTTCCATCCTTTTTACAGCAGGCCTGGACTCAGTCTCCCATTTACCTTGTACTTCTGAAGGAGGGTCTTGACCTGGGCAGCACTGCGTTGTGAATTCATTGGCTCCTCACGCTCCTGCTGCTGTTCCACATGGTCCAGCCAGGCCATTAGTTCAGCAATAGCTTCCCGTGATGAAAGCTTTTCCATCTGAAGCTGAGGTGAAGCATATAATGAATCCTCTACACTCTACTTGTTAGAAATACCAAGGAAGATGGCACTTCTGTTTTTAGAAAGGCTCAGGCATTATAATCGCATTACTGGGGCATGAACTTGAAAGTGAGGGGCAAATTACTTGAGTTCTAGAATTTATGAATCTGAAATAACATTCTTTCTAATTATTCTGAGTAATTCTTTCTAATTTTAAATAACAGGCTTCCATGCAAAATCATAAAGACAGCAAATACATGCAGAACAGCCCAGGAAGAACATAGCAATATTTAAACTGCAGTACAATATTGGGGCTATTCTGAAAGCATGGCACAGCTAATCCAGAAAAAGGCAACTGAATCCCAGCAGCAGCATTTTAACATTTATTTAGCTTGAAGTGCGAGATGGCAGCAAAGTTTCTCACTCACCTGGTGAAGCTTTTCTTGGATGGCTGGGAGCTGTGTAATCAGTTCTCCCCATTTTTGCTCAAACATTGCCAAGGATGACCTAAGTGCTGCAGTATCAGCTTGTTTCACATGGAGGAGCTGGCTGGCAGTGCTCACCACTGATGACTTCAGGGATGATTTTTCATCAACTTCCTTAGAAAATGTCTGGGGTACACAGGACAAATTTAAGAGAGGGTTAATATTTATATATCTCTTGAAATGAAGACAAGCCATATTTGCACAGGATGAAATGCCTCAACAGACAGAGTTTATCAAGAATGTAAACTTCAGGAAACCTAAGCTCAACATGGCAGCTAAAGCATTTTTTTCCCAACTTGATATACAGCGCTGAATGCCACCCTTTGCTCCCACAGAGACTGGGAATATCCTGATCCCCACTTCACACAGAGGTCCAGGGAGCAACCCCAGTCCTCAGACCTCTGGCCAGCTCACATCTACCAGTCAGCCTTCATGATGCTTTGCTTTCCCCAGTGCACTGTTCCTTCTGTCTGGCCTCACACTGGGACTGAACCTCCTGGCTAGGCCATCCAAGGGGAGCAGGAAAAGACACAAAATGTAATTCAGCATGTTTCTCTTTCCAGACTTTAGTTCACCACCTTCACTCCTGTACCCTGAGCCCACACCCCAGGTTCTGTTGTTGAGTGGCTTTGGGGCACAGCCATTCAGTGCTGTATTATGTGGGTGGCTCAAACGAATGGCAAACAAAAGAAACCTCTCGAAAGGGTCGTTTTCACCAGAATTCACAATGTCTTATCTAAAGCTGGCAGCAGGAATTACTTACAAACAAACTGCTGATGTTGTCCCTGATGGTGTCAAGATCTTGTGACACATTGAGAGATTGTTCCTTCCAAAAATTCATTCTCTGCTGAGCAGAATCCAACCATTTCATCAATTCCTCCGAGTCTCTGTTGTAGCTACAGGAGAAACAAAACACAGAAACACATATCTAGCTGAGGCTGGGATATATTTCTCACCCTCCAAGATGTCTTCCCTGTGAGAAAGCACATGCTATTCTGGCACCTCTGCTGCTGCATAACCCTGCAGAAGCATGACTTCAGCTGTCATCTATTAAAAAAATATCACAAACTAATGTCTAGCTGATACTTCAAACTGATTTTTTGTGTTAGACCCACCTGACCAGGAGTTTCAGTAATGTTTGAAGTCGGTGTAGCTCATGGCCAACTTTTTTGGTTAAAGACAACCACTGCTCTTCCAGCTTCTCAATCTGGCTTCTTATTTCTGGACAGTTCACAGCAGTCAGCAATTTCTTCCCTTCTTTCACCATCTGGTACAGCCTGGCATGCTTTTCATCAACACTGCTTTTGATTGTCTGTCAGAATATGAGAAGTTTGCAAAACAGTAACATTTTAAAGAGAGAAAACACAACTAGAAAAAACACATATTGCTTGTTCTAACTTCTTAATAATTTCCTTCATAATGTATTTTATTTTCCAAATGATAAGAATCTGCAATTCATTACATGCAAAAGGGACATAGGTTTTTGTGGGTTTGTTTGGTTTTTGTTTGTTTCCTCTGGGTAGGTTGAGACCAATCTCAACATACTTTTATACATTGTCAGAATGACTGTGTTATGATTTGATGGGCTTTTCTGACACCTGAAGACTTCAGGCAATGGACAAACATTCTCTATCAGATCTGACTGCACTGTCCACATATATGACTACTCCCACCATAAAATTATTGTCTTCCCTTGCTCCTGAAAGTCATTGTTCCTCCTTCAGTTCTATCCTATTTTTAAAAAAAGTTACCACTCTTTTGAAGGAAACAGCTGGGATAATTATTGAAAAATAGTGGCAGGGAGAAATGAAGAGTGGACAGTGAAGTCATTAAGTAAAAAACAAAGGTATGTTTGGGGGTATTTCTCTTGCAGGAATTAAGGCCTAGAGAATTTTATTCTGCTCTGCTTTTGAAACTGTCAAGCTCCACAGTTTCACCCTGCACCAAACATCTAAAGCTTTATGGCTTTGTGTCTCAAGTCTTTAAAGTCAAATAAAAGTGAAAAGCTAGTGAAGAATTCAAAAAGCCAAGGAAAACCAGGCAACTTCACATCAATGGCTTTGCAAATTTTGCATGTCTCTTGTCTCAGTGCAACAGGAATCAAAAGCACCAGGGGGCCACTATGACTGTAAACATCTACAGCTGATTTATTACAAAGGCTTTACTGTAGCTCAGATTTTTTTTCCTGGAAATGTCCAGTGATGTCTTTCCTGCAGTCAGCTAGATTAAATCTTTATAGTACTTTTTTTTCCTTTATTAAACATTCATTAATCATTTATTGAACACACATTAATTTGCTATTATTAAATATTTATTAATTCAAAAAAATTGTAACAGAGAATGTCCTCTGAAGACTGAGAAAGGTCAGACCTGTGAGGAATGCAGAGCACTCTCTGAAAATACATCACTAAGGTTACTGAAAACCTTTCTTCTTAATTTTATAAAACAACCATAAATGCTGCTTTCATATCCTTATATTTAAATGTGTTTAAAATGTGGATAGAATATTTCCAGCTAGAGCTGAGGTTGTAAATAAAGATGCAGCTCTGTCATCAGAGATGCAGCTGCAACCAGAGTTGCAATAAGAGTTCAAATATCTGGTATTTTCAGATATTTGAAAGCACTTGGTTGATTCTCCTTTTCCATAGGTTTTACACTGTGGCATGAAAATAATTTCGGAATTACAGAGAAGAGGCACTATGTTCACTCCAAGGCTCTTGCTGCCCTTGGGATCCATGGAACCTGAACAACATCCATCTTATCCTAAATACTTCCCTTTGAAGATTAAGTTATAATAATTATAATTAGTGAGTTATAGTCATTACTTCCACTAAAATGGACTTGTAGCCCTTAGCTGAAATTAGCAGCCCGATCTTCATCTACTTTTAGAAGTCAGTTTTGAGCTTGCATTCACACACAGCTGAGGAGATGAGGCAGTGCCCTGCAAATCATCTCCTCATATACTAACTAGTATTTTTTGCCTGTTCTACTGATCCATAAAGAAAAGTAGTGACAAACACATAAATACCTCTAGAAGTGCAATCCTTTCCATTAATCTTTCTTCAGTTTCTTCAACCAAACTGACAGAAGGCAATGCAGAGGCTAAAGCTTCTAACTCCTTATTGAAAACTAGGCATTCCTCATCAAATACCATCCAATCCTAAAAAATACATTGAATTTTAACACAGCACACATCCATTTGCATTTTAACACACCAGACTCAGGCCTTAATGCCTTCTCTAGCATCAGCAGCTCTTGCTTTAATGAAACATAACACAAAAATAAGTGAATAATGAGTAATTATCAAAGTGAGACATTTCACCACAGATGAATTAATTATGCATTCTGCAAAGTATTTAAGGATTCTTATTTCAAAGTGGTGTAGGCAATTTTTTTATTCTCTAGGGACGTTCTGAGATTGGTTAAATTTTTTAAAGCTTTATTTTAAAGTGGTGCTGGTATTTTTCTGCCTTAAAGGATTCTTCTGTCAGTCTAGACACTCAGAAATTACAGCAAGGAGTCAAAGTGTGATGTGTTGAAATGTCCACTTCCAGAGATTTTCAAGAACAAAGCTAGTTTACTGACACACACAGAGTAAGTGATAAATAGACTGTTGCTGTCCAGTGGAATCAGGAAAGGACAACTACTAGCTAAAGAATCACTGGTAGGACAAGAGCTGCCCCAGATGCAACTTTTCTCCTTCCCCCCAGGTTTTATTCTTGGGTGTCTTTTGATTTACTACCTTTAGCAGGCTCTCTAAGTGTATACCATACTGGCAGGCCTTCTGCTCCAGCAAGTTGATTTCATTCACCAGCTCTCTCCAGAATTCCTCTCTCTTTTGCAGGACAGAAGGACTCACTCTCTTGGAAAATGCTTCCATGTAAGCCATATGTGTCATGAGGTTGTGGAAAAAATCCTGGGAAAAAAAACTCAAGTTACAGCTTGCTCTTTAAGAGAGATCACACTCCCACAGCAGGAGGTCTAAGGCTTAAGTAGTAGGCAGGACACAATAATCCTTTGGGATAGCTATAAGAAAAATGTGTTTTCCTTACACAGCTATGTCTTCTGAGGTAAGCAGAAATAGTAATTTATCACCAAAACTGGTACTCTTTTGGTCTACTGAAAAACTTGTCTTGGTTCTCTGCACATAAAGCAGTCCCTCCCTTTTGCTATGAGCCAGTCACTCTCCTCCACTACACTGGAGAGAAGCCAGTCCCAGAAAACAGAGCTCCTTGCCATGCTGACCTGAGCAGTGCTGTAATGAACACCTCATACCTTGTGATTTTTCAGGTGAGACTGCAGAGCTGCTCTGCTTTTTGTTAGGTGCTTTGGATCTTGTGCCACCTTCTCTTTTCCAATAGCTACCAGCTCTGCAAACCCACGAAGCAAATCCTCATACTGGCTTTCACTGATGGCAGGGGAGTTCAGCTCCACATACTTTGCTTTCAGAATCCCCCACATGTCATCCAGAACATCCTAAAATGCAAACACTGAGCAGTGATCCATGAAGGACAGAAATGAATCCCACAAACCCAGAGAACAAAAAATAGCCATCAGCCTTTTGATGCTGCAAATGCATTGCTTGGAAGAATCAAACCTTGCTGGGTAAGTGGAAACTGTACTGTGCTCTTACCTCTAATTTATAAGCTTCCTGGATTAAGGTGATAGGTAACTGCAATCTTTCTCCATGGCCTCTCAATTTTGCTACTTGGTTTTCAAAGTTTTGCAGCTCCACAGCACAGTCACCAATTTTCTAGATGAAGGACACGATTAACTGTTAGGAAGAGTTCCATTCCAATAAACTTTCATTTATCACTGGTAGTGCAGTGACTCCAGTGGCTGAATCTCTCTTGTGCTAGCACTTCAGAAAATCCAATGAGCTTTAAACTAAATGGACAAAACAAGGCATAACTTACTGTGTGTTCACACAGCACAGCCAGGAAGGGAATTCAGGTCTTGTGTCTCAGGACAACATTGAACATGCCTTTTCATTTACTAATTCAAGAGCAGCCATTAAAAGGAATCATGGACTCAGAAAACAGCTTTTTCTTATGAATCAGAAATAGTCAGGGATTGAGACAGGATCCTTCTGAAGGAAGGAAAGCTATGTACTACTCCTGGCATTCCTTTTCCAGGAGTGGTTACCTAACAGAATACAGCCAGTCCTTTTTGATTTTATTATGCCTCTAAGCAAAGTTATGAGCCTGTAACAGGAAAGCTTCAGAATACCCTCCCTGCTTTGGTAATAAGTAGGTAAATGGCCAATGACCATTCTGGGAAGGATATGCAGTCTGTTAATTTTTAATCTTCTGCTAATCCCAATTAAGGTCAAAGAAAATAGCTTAACTGGTCAAATTCCATATGATAAAGTGCTCATAAATGCTGCAGGAGAAGACAAAAATACCAGAGTCCCACAAAGAAAAGCTAGTTTGGCATAAGAAAAGGTATAATATGTTAATATGTGTAGTTCTTTTTCTTCCCTGCCATGGCATGGCGGGTATTTGCTCTGGGAGGTTGAGGAGAGACTGGTTCCTCCACTCCAACCACTAAAATGTCTGGAATTACATCTGAGTATGGATTGGGGTGTAGTTAAAAAAAAAAAAAAAAAAGAAAAGGGGTGGTGGTGAATATGGAAAATACTGAACTCTCTCATTTTCTCATTTCAAAAACCTACGTTAGACTCAAACTTTAGAAATTATGAAACTTCACCAATGTGAAGGCTGGAAATAATAGCTAATGCTGTAAAAACTCTCATTTCCTTCAAATAAAATTACCTGAAGCTGTTCAGAAACATTATGTCCATGTAGTTCATTCAAGCATTGTTGCAGAGCAGCTTTTTTCTCAGTTAACTGATCATAGAGTATCCTGGTTTGATTCTGCAAAATAAACAAACATCAGAAATGTATCACATTAACAGGAGTATAGTAATGACCAGACAAAATTATACACCAAACAAGATTATTATATATTTAAGTAAATGCTTTTTTTTTCTCTTAAATAAACAAACAAACAATGCCAAAATAAAAGATATACATTATGGGCTTAAAGCAGTAATTGGACAAGGGAAATTCTCAGTCTGTGTAGTTTATAAGAAGCAGATTACTCTGTCACAATGATCCTCAGTGACTGTAAAAATCTGGGAAACTGGTAAGAGAATCAAATTATTCTCTTCTGAAAATGGGAAAATGAGCCCATTACTGGGGACTGATGGAGTTCTCTGGATTCTGCATACAGAAACATTGCAAGACCAGTTCTGTGGCTGTTTGGAGACAACATCCCAGTGTTCCTCAAAAGGGTGGCTATACTATTCAGCAGTAAAGGGCCTGGATGACTTGCAGATGATGTGCACACTGGAGTTTTACTGGATATTGCAAACTGTATTTCAAAGACAAGACTCTTCCTTCCTTACTTCAGACTAAAGACCTGATCTGAATCTTTTCCAGCAAGAGTTTTAGATTTAGCCCATCACAAGAATCTAAAGAAAAGCTTATCATAATCTGCTTTTCCAACAAAGAAGAAAGAAAATTTGTGCAACTATGGCTTCTGCTTCTGTGGCACAAAATCTAAAGAAACAGTAAATGCAGAGGGGTCAAATCAACCCACAACACATTGCTAAAAACAGCCCAGTGTCAGGCATGGCACCAAAGGGAGGAAGCCTGCCTCTCCTGAGGACACAGCAGCTGAAAGAATATATGAAACCCTCCTGGCCCAGTCCCTACACACAGAAACTTGCTTTAGCCTGCAGCTCAGCCTGCATGGGATCCCAGGTTACCTCCACACTTTCTGCATGAAACTTTTCTACTGTGATCCAGGCCTCTGTGGCAGTCAGCATTGCAAACTGCACTGTAACCAGCAAAATTAATCTGCTTCTTGAGAGGCCAAGACAAGTGTTTTAAGTAGCAAAAAAAAAAAAAAAGAAAAAAAAAACCAACAAAAAGAAAGCCCATTAGAGGTTCCTCATCTGTAACCCAAATGCATTAACACTGACAAGCCTAACAGGTGCTGTGAAACAAGATGTGCATTTGGCAGTGGAGTACCAGGTAATTGCTATTATGATCCAGCCCAGCTTTCATGGAGCTGCTCCTTGAAGCAGTGGCAGCTTGAGTTTGCTCCAGCCGTGCCTGCAAGTTGTTAAAGCACTCGCAGAACACATCTGTGCTCCCACCAGCACAGCTGATGGACTTCAGAAGATCATCCTTTTTATCACTCAGATCAGCATGAAGTTTTTGCAGCTCCACAGACAGAGTCTAAAGGGATGAAAGGAAAACAACATGAGTGAAAATGGTCTGTGCAAGGACTCTTGCCTATAACAGGCAGCAGGACTCGACTTGATAATTGTTAAAAGCAACAGGCCCAAATCTGTGCAATACAAAATTGTTTGGCAGCAGAATATTATTCCTGAATAATGCCAGCAGAACAGAGAGGAAATACCAGGCCTTATATATTTTGCTGTAACAGAAATCCACTGGGGTTTGTCCCTCCCTGAAGGATTTGAGGCAGTTACCTCATAGAGAGCCTGCTGCACAGCTGCCTCTTCAGTGGAGAGCACAGAGGTGTTCAGCATCTCCTCCATGTTATTCAAACACCGGCTGATTGCCAGAAGCAGCTCAAACAACTTTCTGTCCAAATTGGAAGAGACTTCCTCTGCCACATTATCCTGGTAAATGCAAGCCAGTTTTCAGTACTTTCACTCAAGGCATGGCTAAGATTCATTCACTCATATAAGGTTAGAGGTTTGCTCAGCTAATACTAAAATGGAATTAATGAAATACTGAGAGACAGACTTGGATATATGCACGTAACATTCAGAGCTGTTAAGGTCAAAGCTCAGACAATGACCCTTTATGGAGTGGACAGTGGTTGTGCTCTTACATGTCTCTAATCTCAGGCATGAGCACAAGAAGTTTGTCTTGTCAGCTCCAATCCTGCAGACTTACTGAAATAATTCACAGGCTCCTTGCTTTATACAGTTTGGGGATTTTTACCCACACTAGCAAACTTTTGGACTCAGGTAGAAGTATCATAGTGGACAATTTGGAATGTTTCCTTTCAAAATCGTCACCCTATTTCTACATTACAGTCCATACCCAACACAAAAGCTCACTACAGTGAATGCCACTTGCAATAATAGGATTACTGGCTGTGTCCTGTGTCTAGAATCCCTGTGGTTTTTTGCAATGCTTAGGACATGCCATTTTTACCTGTGCATGCACTACATTTGCTTCTTGGCTTAGGTCTCCCAGCTGGACAGTGTAAGTTTTCAGCTCTTCCACAGTTGGGGTTCCTGCACCTGAGAATGTGCCTCGAGGCAGCATGTTCATCTTCGTTGTGATCTAACATTTGGAAAAAGAACATTGCAATTAGAAGAACAGCTCAAATGAAGACAGGCTATGGGCAGCAAAATAACACTTCTGTCAAAAAGTTTTAAAAGATTCAAGGCACTGATACAAAGCAGCTGGCTAGCAGGACTCCCTTTTCACTGACAGAATCTGGGCAGGCTGTGCCTTGATGGGAGCTTGACTGAAAAAGGTGCCTCTGATTCCCAGCTTTATGGGCTACAGCTGTAGTTTGGGTTAAGGCAACCCTACTGCCCACTGCAGGGTAAGTCTTGCCTGAAGAAGAGCTGATGTTCATCCCTTTCCATGTCTGATATTCTTCCATGTATTGCAGCAATTTCAGAGGACAGAAAAATCTAATAATTCTAATTTAGCATGAACAAAACTGTTAATAAAAGGAATTATGGTTTTATCCAAGGAGTAAAAGTCTGCAGTCTGTTCAGAACATACATACAGCTCAAAGTCTGCTTTTTATGTATGATAATGAGAGAACATAAAGGTGAATGGCAGAACAAAATTTAAGCCAGAGATTTGCTTTGCCCAAAATGTTCTCACTTGTGGGAACTGACATTTCGGCCACGTCCATGGGAATCACCTGTGAGTTTTCTGGATAATTCCCTTAGTGCTCTTGGAAGAAGTAATCAGATAACACCTACTCTGAAAATTAACCACAGGGGCTCACCTAAGTGCTCCCACACTGTGCTTAGCAGTCTCTACTTCAGAGACATGATTTACCTCAAAGTAAAATTAAAAGACAATTAAGAAAACACTATGCACTAATCATCTCCTCTGGAGAACCTTTGCACAGATTTCATTTATCTGATGGAGAGCCATGCTGCTATGACACAGAAAGATACACTAATTGCTATCTACACTATCAGAGTGTTTTATGGAACTTAAACAAACCTGAGGTTCCACAAGCTGGCAGAGAGGAGATTTCATCTTTGATGAGAGTTCCTGCTGTAAATATTGCCATTTATTACCCATTTGATCCTTTGGAGCTAAGGTGGCATCAGCCTGCTTGCTCTTTGAGTCAGATTCTCCTTTGCTATATTGAAAAAACATTGTTAGAATGACAATTACTGAAGCAGAGTAAGTAAAACTAGGTTTCTTGTATAAGATTAGTTTCTCTTGCTCCTGCCTCAAGAGCAAAGTGAAACCAAGTGCGTGTACGATTATTAATCCAAGCTTTGATAAACTTGGACTTTACCCTCTGCATGAAATATGCCAGGAGCCTGCTGGCAGCCTCCACCTCTGAAATGACAACCTGGGGAGCAGAGTCCTGTAGGAAGTCCTGGTTCTGTGCTGGAAGGTGCCTGATCCCAACGTCCCCTTTTCCAAAGCTGCTGCCTTTACACTGGCTGGGTGTGCCTGAGCATTTGTAGAGCCATGGCTGTGAACAGAGGGCTGATTTAGCCTGATTTAGCTCATGGCAGGTGTCAGTCCTGCCTGTGAGTGAGATCCTGAACTCTGGAGTCAGCTCAGCATCACAGAGGCTGTCACATAAATGAGCCTCCATTTCTCTGGACTGTTGAAGCCTCAAGCTTCTGCCAGTTTTCTTCTAAAGGCACACAGAACCAAAGAACAGAACCAGGGTTGCCACTGCAAGGCTCCAGCAGGTTTAGGCAGTTTTACATCACTGAATCTGGTAACTGATTGTGTTGTTCTGTACCTGGATTCTGATTTTGGAGTCACATTGTCCTCAAGCTGTGGCTGCATTTTTTCCACACATGACTCAATGAAATCAATGAGGCTTTTCTGCTCCGCTGCTTTTAATTTCAGGTCCTGTGCACAGAGAATGGCATGAACAGTTATGTGAACTGTAATAATCTGAAGTGATGATTGCACTTTTTCAATCACATTTTATGTGAAATCATTTAGCAAAGAAAGTAAGACTACATCTGTCAGAATAAAATGCAGTTTATGTACGAACATGAATGTACAGAACAAACCATTTTCTGTAAACATGCATTTTTATGGAATATATTTCTACCTGAGCTAAAGTTTAAAAAGCAAAGCCCAACCATAAACAAATTACATACAGAAATTTAAATACCACTGACTTCAATCCTTACATAAAGAAATAGGCAACAGAAAATGGGGATTTGCTCAAATATGAGTTTGAGTTCCATTAGTTAAAAGGAGAGTGCAGAGTGAAAAGTGAGCAATTCCAGAAGCTCAAGCTGGACCATTTTCTCCAGCTCTTTTCCAATTGCATGAAAAAGGCAAAAGTTAATTTAGAGTTAGCAAAATAGAAGTAATTTGAAGAGCACAGAACATTACAAGATTTTTATATTGTGTTAACAACAACCTTAAAACTCATAGTGAGTTAGCCCATGGGAATATGTTCATAAAACTTTAGTTTCAAACTTCCCTTCAAAAACAGCATCAGTGTATAGATTCAGATTTCATAATACATCAGTGTTTTAAAGCTAGAACTCTTGCCTTGTTTCACAACAATTCAGATGGCATCACCCACCCCTCCAATGTCCTAGCTTTATGATATTACTAAAACTTTTAGACAAGGGATTTTAGGGGTGAGGCCTTTCTCCATCCTGACAAATTCTCCAAATCCTGGAGATGGGCAGCTGAAAGCTGCCCATGACAGAGCTGATCTCACAGGGAAAACTGCAGCAGTTGCAGGAGCAGCTGTCCCCCAGCCCACAGGGGATGTGGAGCAGCCCAGCCCCTGGATGGGAGGAGAATTCCTTACCTGTGGCTGCTGGAGCCCCTTGTGCCAAGGCTGTTGGGCAAGGGGCAGCTGGGATGTGCTGAAACCATCAGAGTGCAGGATCTCCAGGGGCTCGGGGTCAATCCTCTCCCTGCTGGGAACCTGTAAAGAGAGGCCCATTGTGGGAAGGCTTCTGGACTTGACAAGAGAGCAGAACACTACAGGTGCAGCCTGGGGAAAGGCAAAAGCCTTGGACTTACCACACACAGAATCAGCAGCACATTTAAAACAACTGCTACTTTTGCCAAGATTTTTGTCCAGTTGAATCTACTGAAAGTTTTAACATCCTAACCATTCTAACCTTCTGCCAAGGTGCTAACATGTCTCCCCCAATAGTTACTTTGCTTTCCTTGCTTTTCCTGCTAGCATGGTGATACTTTCCTGCTAGCTAGGTGATACTAACCCTCCTTCCTTTTTGTTTGACCAAAATACAGGCATGTGCAATTTATGCTTATAAATTCAGTCAGACACGTGAATTTTCAATCTGTCTGTGCTCACAGAAGTATTTCAACACAAGCCTTTACCAGGGCTAACTCACACCAGAGGGACTGTGACTGTTCTTAAGCAAACACATCAGGTGGGCTTCTCTGAACCCTCACACAACAGAGAGGGAATGAGCTCTAAAGCCAGGAGTTACCATCTCACCCACTGGGAATTTCAGCAAAGATTGTGCAGCTGTGGTGCAGGAGAGCTGACACAATCACTGCATTTAAGCATTCTTCAAAGAGAAAATTACTAGAAGGTCTCTCTGCTTTGATACTGTCACAGATAAACAACACAGCCTTTTTGAGGCATTTATAACCAAATCAAACCCTAAGTCCTTTTCCTGTGCTTTTAGCAAAACGCTGACCTCTGTCACCAAGTACTTAAAGCAGAAAAGATGCTCTCCAGAGACTCATTAAAAATCCACTACTTGTTGCAAACTACAAGTAATTATACAGCACTGTAGAGTACAATAATGGCAACTCTGACATTTCTCCCTTCCTTGCTTCACATGGTGAGCTCTGTTCTTCTGCAACTACAGACCAATAAAGCACCAGGACTCTCAACTCTTGCCCTGTACAACATTCATAAGCTTTACCTGCTCTTCACTGTGCCTGTCTTGAAGCATCATCTGGACATTTTCCAAATTGCTCTTCACTTCCTTCAGCTTCAAGGAAAGAGCCTCTGTCTTTCGTTGGTAGTCTGCACTATCTCCACAATCTTCCAGTAAAGAAAGGACCTTTTGTTCAATCTCTGATAACCTCACCTAGAAAGGACAGCAGATAATTACTCATTCTCAGAAGTGCAACGTTCCTCTTCTGAGAACATTCTGAAGTCAATGCTCACACCTCCCCTGTCTGAAGAGAAGAGAAACATGCAGGGAAGAAGAAAAATAGCTGCAATCCCCCTAGATTTTCTTCAATACAGTCTTTTTATCCTGGACAATTAAATGAATTTTTATACAGAGTTAGTCTTAAAACTGTTTCAAACAAGAGCATCTGCAGGAGGTTATCTTAACTCAGATATCAAGTAATAAAAAAGGAGAGCAGAAATGACAGACTCCATTTCAATGCAACCAAGAAGGCAACACACTTCAGCAGGGGAGAAAAGAGGCAATGCACACACAGCTCACATTACTCTTTGGGAGGAATGATGTTGAACTACTGCACACTGAAATATTTCCATGTGTCAGCCAGGCCATTGTAAACTGTTGGGATCTGATTTTTGATCCAAGCTGCTGTGAATCAAAGTGCATCCCTGCATACTTTAAATTTACATTCTTAAGGTGAGCATGGAGAAAGGTACCATGACTCAGCTGCAAAGTAATCAACTGCAATAAATTAATTGCTTTACATCATACACCCTTATCTAGAGACTGCTTCTCTTCCATTCTGTGTGTATTTTTCTATGTAGATCTTGACTAGAGAACCCTCTTCCCCTGCCCAAGCTCATGTCCTAACACTGAGCCAGATTGTTTGAAGCTGACAGGAATTCAGCCTGCTTGTTTTCACCAGCTGGAGCCGCCTATACTGACAGGAACCCTGAATGGGATCCAGACACAGCAGCTGCTTAGGAGCACTCAGGATCCTAATTCCCACAGAGTTCAGCACCTGAGCACTTGGCTGAATCACAGCCTAAACCCAGAGGCACTCCAATTAAAAACAACCACCCAAAACAACAACAAGACAGCTGGTGATGTCTCCCAGTAATTTAAAATGGGGACATTTTGGTACTGTGAGTGAAATTTGTTGCTCTAGGAAGGCTCAATGCCTGAAACAAACTGGCACACACCAGACTGGGACCACAGGGAGCCTCAGCCCTGTTTTAATCTGCACATGCTGCATGCCAGGGCTCCCTCCCACCCAGCCCCTCGTGCCAGTCCCGTCTTCCTCCTCCCATTTTCACCAACAGGTACCACCCCCTCCTTTTGTTCTGCTGCCATGGGGGCAAGAGGCTGCCCTAGATGCACAGCAGCAGGTCCAAATATCACCACTGCTCACTGAGGGCAGGGGGAAAGCCACTATTTTTCTATGCTGACAATTTATGGAAAAAAACTGAAAACTGAAAAAGTAGAACTTAGCAGCGTGGAGGGTTTCTTAGACCAGTCCTTTAAATCATTCTGACAAGCAGAAAGTGAAAATGTCAAAAGAAAAATAATACTCTCTTATTTCTAGCTGATTTATCATGATCAGGACCAATGAAAAACCCCCTCTTAATATGATTTGAACTCCACTCAGCCACGATTTTGAAAATAATCCAAATCAAACCAAACCTTTACACACACTCCAGAATTCTACCTAAATCCCCTGGAGGCATACAGATCCCAGCTCAAACCCCAGGTATTTGAACCAAACGCTGGCAGAGCTGCAGCCAAGCAGTCAGTGGTGTGTGCACAGGGTGAGGAGCTGCTGAAGCAGGAGGGAGGACAGGCACAGGGTGCTGCAGACACTCCCCAGGGAAGGGGACGGCAGCAGGGTCACCTCCTTACCTGGCAGTCAGCAAGCTGCGGCTCCACCATCTGCTGCCTGTGGGGGGACTGAGGGGCTGAGCCCAGGGACATTTTAGTTTTGGCCAGCCATTGCTCCAGCTCTGCCACCTGGGCCTGGCACAGCAGGAGGATGGATTCTGGCTCGGGCCTCCCTCCATGCAGCGCTGTCTGCGAGCCCAGGGCGGCGCGGGGCGCTGAGGGCGGCTGGTGGCTCTGGAGCAAAGCACATCAAAGCAGCCTGGTGAGCGACCTGCTTTTGTAATTTCCCTCCCCTCCCCTCAGCAGTGAGAGATGATTAACTTCCACACTCGCAGAGTGTGGAAACGACAAACCCCAAAACAACTCTGCCGCTGCGTTCCCCGCCCTGCGGTGGCGGGGGTTGAACCGCAAACCAAGGAGGAGAAAAGGAGAGAAAGGGAAACCCAGCAGGCAGGTGAGCCAAGATCTGGTGTAACAGGTTTCCAGGCAGCAATTTGCATCTGCAGGGATCTACCTGAGCACAGCAGCTACACCTGAGCACATAGGGAGTGATGGCTCACCATTAACCTGTTCTCCCCTGAGGAGAGATGTTCTGTGGGAGTTACACACAAGCAATGCAGTTGGAAGCTGCAGAACAAGCTCTTGGACAACGCTTACAAGCTACTTGTGTGTTCATTTCCAACACTTAAATATGCTTTACTCGGGTTCTAGGTCATACAGTAAAAAAAAAAGGTGTCTTTTGAAGGACATGTTGCGCAATTCTTTATAAACACACTCCTTGAAGAAGCAATATTGCATTGCACATGTCCATAATGAAAGTCCAAAGTACTTGGAGATAAAGAGCAGTGACTTGGAAGGCTGCAAAGGTCTCTATAAGCCTCCACACATGCAAATAATTGGTACTTAGTAAGTAAATGAAGCACAACACCACAAGAACAAAACTACCTGAATGCTCCCATGGCTCCAGAGCACACATTCAGGCAACTGAGATGGCCAGTGCTAGTGCAGCTTTATATTAAAATGAGATTTGGTAGAAAAAGATAGAGAGCCAAAATGTATTGTTCCAACTATCAATGGCATCACAGAATGATAAAATACTTTGGCTAGGAAGGAGCCTTTAATGGTCACCTAGTTCCAATCCCTCAAAGCCCTCCATTCATGCCTGTATGAATGACAGCATCTTCCTTGCTGAAAATACTCCATTTTTTTCACTAGAAAATTGCACTTTCAAGGAGTAAGTGAAAATTTATCACCCAAAGTACCAATAGGAAGAGGCCCACAGAGGATTGCAGGATGTGTCCCACCACATCATACTGCAGCAAACTCCAGTAGCAAAACCACAATGGACCAGGGCCTCTGCCCACCAGGTAGGTCACACACCTCACTCAGGAGGTCACCTAGTTCAGGCCTGCAAACTCACCATAGCCAGACTGCCATCGCCTGTGCCAGGACCTTCAGCAGCCTCCAAAGTTTGCAGAGATGATTCTCCATCCTGTTTACTGTGTGATTCAGTTACAACATCCTCATCCTGGAGAGAGAGAGGCAACAGTGGAAATATTCCTTATTTTCCATACAGATGTGCAGTAGTGGAGATGTGGCACTTGGGGATGTGGCTTAGTTGTGGACCTGGCAGAGTTTGGTTTATGGCTGGACTCAAGCTTAAAGGTCTTTTCCAACCTAAATGACTTTCTCATTCTATGTTCCACTGCCTTGTGGTGCTAGAGAAGCCTGAAAGAGCAGCAACCACTCAACCCACTGGTCCTGGCCCAAGAATATTCACAGAGAGCAGTTCTGTCATGCCTGTGGCACTGATGTACTCAAACAAACAATTGCAGCTGTCACAACATTACTGAGGCACCATGAAGACCAGAACAGAATACACCAAAACTGTACCTGATTGGGTGTCCAGACACTGATTTTCTCATGCACAAAGAGAATCTCTTCCACAAATCACCCTGCACATTTTTAGAACCTTTTCAGGAATCAGTCAGACAAGTTCCTCCTACTAAATGTGCATTTCTACCCTTGGGGATTTTGTGAAGCTAAAATGAATTAGAATAATTGAATCATTTAGATTGGAAAATACCCTCAAGTCACTGAGTCCAACTAATATGTACAAAAGAAAAAGAGAGTCTAAATGGCAAAATTTAGTGTGAGATGGAAGATATGAATATGGCCACCTTGTCCTGCATTCCTACACTTCTCTTACAGTGCAGACTTCAGCAATTATTGGGACTTGTGAAGATCTTTCCCACAAAGGTGAGTTCCCACCTCCACAGAGATAAACTCGAGTTCATTACCTGAACAATGCCATCTGACAAGGTACCAGAAGACCAGGAGGTTGCACTGTCTTCCTTGAGCCTTTCATCATCTCTTTCTGAAGGCCAAAAGCTTGCATCTTTCTCTGTGGCTGTACTTCCCTTTGAAAGCAGTAACAGCTCAGCTTTAGCTTGTGACCAGGGAGCTCAGATATTCCTCCAGGCAATGTAAAGCACTGCAAACTTCTCCTAACACTTTGCTTTTCTGCCTTGTTTATCTATCCACATTTGTGTTTCCCAAATCCCACCTCTCATCTTGCTCTGCTGCAAGATGAATGGCAGCTGGATAACACTGATAATGTTCTCTAGAGACTGCAGAATATTCTCATTTTTTACAATATTAAAAAAAAAACCAAACAAACCAACAACCACCAAACCAACAAGACACTATCTTTCTCCTGTTCCCAAAGAAATCCTACAAGTAAAGAAAATTGCACCAGTGAAGGTGCAGAGTGAGGAATCCTGAAACTGAAGTGCTTGGATCAATAGTGAGGCACAAGCTCCCCAGGCTGTTTGGAGTTCTTTGCACTGTCTTGCCATGGAGTTTTTTTCCAAAAGCAATTAGCTTTGCTCCTTGCAGTTCCCCAGGGCATTTAGACCCCACACAAGATTCAGAGCAACCTGTAGGGCAGTGTCCCCCAATTCACTCCCAATAGTCTAATCACACTCTTTTTTTTCTTAAGTTCAATACAAATAAATTTTGTTTTATGTTTTGGCATTTCAGAGGCTAATTCTTTCTGAAATCCACCTCCACATGGAAACATTGGTATTTAAGGTCATATTTTGCCTTTAACACTTCCACAAAGGGGGCATTACTAAATAGGCAATCCCACCAAAAGCAGGATCACACCTCACAGAACAAAGTGCTGTGTAATACTGCACTGGAATATTGGTACACTGGCTAGAGTGCATTCCTTTGTATCCTGGAGTGATAACAGATATTTTAAGTTGTTCTGAAATATTCCAGATTTTCACATTTTTCATAATTTCTGCTTTACCAAAATCTGCTATCTTACATACACAGCTGTATATATATATAGAATACACTGGACTGACCTTGCTGTGTAAAGAACAGTCTTCTGATTCTTCATCTAAGGAAGGCAGAAGAGATATCACTCCTCTTTTTTTCAACTACAAAAACACACAGAGAGAAACAACCCAATTAATCATGACAAGAACAGCAAAAGCCTCTTCACTTCTGCCTGTAAACCAAAACAAATTTACCACTTGAGATCCACTTTTGGAGAAGCACTGAACATCTGGCAACCTACATTAAAGTGACTGAAAGCTGCAGGTTCTAAGCACCTCTGAAAATTGGGATTTGATGCTGTTAGGTTTCAACAGCACAGCTACAAAACGGACAAAGTTCATTTTGCCCGATGAAAATAATTTGTTGAAAATCCCAGAACAACTGGTTATCAACAAAACTACACATGGAGCATTTTGCTGTTGATTGATGCAAACTCCACATTGAAAGTGAAGGATGCTAAGAAATAAGCAGAGGCACACCTCTCCTACCTTCTCCTAGACATGCCTCACTCTCAGTCCTTCTGAACACAAAGGGGAGGAGAGACAGTACTGATTCACAGGGGCAGGGGTGCTCCTCTCTCACATGCCACTCCTCCAGGAGCAGGAAGGGTTACTTACCTCCCCTCTGTGGCCCTCAGGTGAGTGATCACTTACCTGCTGAGCAGGAACATCAGTCCCAATCAGGTCACTCTGTGCTAACACAGAGGCTGGAGGTTCAGCTGCTGCTTCAGGCACTTCTTGCTGTAGGCACTGGTGAAGCTCAGACATGGAATTCTTCATCCTGGTAAGGAAATCTTCCTTTCTTTGGCACAGCTTTATGATTTCTTCTTTTACAGCTTCCATTTCTCCCTAAGGAGCAACAACATCTGTAAGCATCCATTTTTCTCATTTAACCAAACAGCAGTGTAACAGACGACACCAGTGATGCATCTTACTGGTACTGGGGCTATTTCCCCCTTCTCCTTTTTCTGGGCTTTGGGACAGTTCCCCATTGTCACTGCAGGAGATGTCCAGGTACATGCAAACCAACAGCAAGAGAGGCAGCTCAGGACAGCCCTTGCCACTTGGGATGCAGAAGCTGGCAGTGTGGAAGGAAATGTGGCAGGCTGGAAGGAATTCTAACTAGGTCCTGCATATCCATGAGAACACCAGCTTCCTCCAGAGGGAATGCAGATGGGTTACATTACTCTGTGTGTCACAGCAGGTGATGTTACCTCCAAGCACCTTCCCTGGTAGCCCGACACTGAACACCTGGGAAAGCCCTGAGGAGGGCAAAGACAGCAAATGAGGGTAGCTCAGGACTCAGTCTTTGCTGAAGCTGGCCCAAAGGAAACAAACCATTTGGTGGGTCTTGGGGATGTGGCCAAAATTATCCCATGTCTTTGAAAGTAATACTGGGAGAATTAAATGGACCCCAACAAAGCTTAAGGAAAATACTTAATGTTCTGCAGAGACTAAACAATAACCCAAGTAACTGCACTAACAGAGGGGGAAATAAATCTGTCTTGGTCTCTTTCCTGGCCATGACTATTACTCCAGCCAGTGTTCTGCCCTTAAGAGTTTTCTCCAAGGCTTTCCTTATCACCCAGCCTCCAGGTGAATCAAGAAATCCCAGCAAATAACAGAGTAAGACAGGACATGGAATGAATTGTTCTACTCCCTCCATTACTGAAAGTGCTAAAGCTCATTGAAGCATAGTTACTTGCTCAGAAGACTGAAACCTGGCTAAATATCCCTTTGCACACTGGGCTCAGTTGATCACAGCAAGCTTTGATGCCAGGCTTGAAGTGAGAACTGGCTCCACACCACACTCTGTTATTAGTGATGTTATGCAAGTAATAATCTGTGGCAGATGAAAGCAATGAGACTGCTGCTCCTGTCTCCACTACTGCTTCTGTAAATAGCTCTGGGGTGGCAGCATGACAGCAAAGGTGGAGGAAACAACTCCAGAAAATTTTCAAAGGACATGGGAACTCTGCTCTGACAATGCTTTCTTCCTTTTGTACACTCCAAACCACAAGATAAAATCATCCAAAGGTAAAGGAAAGAAAACGTCATTGAAACGAAGAAACAGACATCCATGACAATGTGGCATGTTTTTATGAATGCCCACTAGGAAGAATATATCTATTTATTTCACTGCAGGAGACTTGCTAGCACAGATTTGCCAGCTACTCTTTTGCAAACTTAATTAGACACAACCTCCTCAGAACCCAAATCTTTCTTAAAATCACTTCTTTTTTTGAAATCTTTCAGTAAGATGGGCAATTCCACTGCCCACTTCTATTCATTCAATGCTGTATCTGACAAGTTTTCTGCTAAAACAAGAACTATTAAACATAAAATCCTACACTCATAGACAAAAACAAGGAAGAATCAGGAAATGAGTCATGCTGAGCATTACATTAAGCCTCCAACATCCAACCAGCTGACAGCAGAGCAGCTATGTACTTAGGAGCCTACTGAGTGATTATAGTTATTAGGCAAGTACAAGCCAAGTTTATTAACTTTACTGTGAGTGACTGGAAAAAACTGAGCATTTAAGAGGCATTTTATAAATAGTTATTACATTTAATTAGTAATTTCCTGACTTCTGCAGTGCTATCCTTAAAACACATCTTATTTTTGCATTAAAAACATCAATTCATCCATTAGAGAAAGCAGCTGACTGTATAGAGAAAAGCAACACATATTTACCAGTGATGAAAACACAGTGTGGCAGTGAGGACAAAGAAAGGAGATTAATGAATCTAACCCTAACCAGAATCCCCAAAAGTAGCATTGCATGACCAGTGATCAGAAAGGGACTTGGTTCTCTCCTTAGGCACTTTCCCAAGCTGCCACCTCAGGAAAATTAGCAGGATGCTGAGCACAGGTGAACTCCCAGTGCTGCATATTGTTTCACCAAAACAGCTGTTGTGAAAACAGCACCCAGTTTTTCTTCCAGGTTGATATAGGCACAAATGACACATTAAAATCAGTAAGGAGTATGCTGTGAAAGATATACCCAACCTGCAAAGTAATATTAATTGTAATTGATTGCATGGTCACATTATGGCATTCAATTGCCTGCTTGACTGTGGAGAAGGGAAGCACATCACTATTTCTCAGTGCTCTGCATCATCATGATTAGTGTTAGTCAGGATAAGGAATGGAAAGAATGAAACCCACCTCTGGACAAGGAATCTTCTGAGCCTCTGGTTGATCTTCATGGGATATTTCACCCAAATTGTTCTTCAGGAGTTGTTTCAACTTTTCAATTTCTTGCTCACATTCTTCTGTTTTCTTTACAGTTTCCTGTGAAATAGCAATGTCCATAAATAATTTCGAAATAAGGAGTACATAAACAAACAAGTCAGTAAGGAAGCAAAGTTGAACTGAAGAGTACTGAAGCCTCATTTGTGCCTGCAGTTATGTGTACCAGAATCTGTGTTTGTTCTGATAACTTTGCACAACCCCATCCCTCACTAAGTTTATTATTCACTTGCTAAAGACAAACAAGCTGCTTTACCCACAAGTTGAAGTATGGTGGAATATTCTGTCTAGGAACTCCAGAGCAGAACTTGGAATTTGGCTATCGAATGGAAACGGAGCAGATTTCACCACATTCATTACAATTTAGGAAAGGTTGTGAAAAAGAGAGAAATTAAAGGGTTTCATAAAAAGTAGAAAACTTAACTGGTTTTTACTGGTGCTCAGAACTGCCAACTAGTTCTGCAAAACCAAAAATGAAACTGACCAAAAATGAATTGTGCTGGACACCAGGCAAACACTGCAGCTCAGAGGATAACCCAACCACACTGACTATTTGAATACTTGCAATAAAAATGATAAGCATTCCCACCACATGAATGACTTCTGTTTACATGGCTTATAGGGAAACATGTTATAAACAGCAAAATTCACTTTTACTTTGAAAGTGACAGCAAAATCTCATTGACCCCCCCCAGGCTTTGTGTTCATGCAGAAATGGGCAATCTCCCCACACACTCCTATTTGTCAGTCACAGCCTGTCATGATGTCTCAGGTCATTAAGAAATTGTCACATCTGTAAGTTAGAATATCTTGTAAAAACACTGAATATGCACAGAACTTGGTGGCTCTGTGTTTCTGGACCCAGAGGCTGACAACCAAACAACAAAGGGCTGCTCCTCAGGGGCCTGCAAAAGGTAATAAACAATGAAACCATCAGGCTTGATCCTACTGTGCTGCCAGCAGCACCTGAGTGACCCAACATGTCAAAGGTCTCACTGCAAAGTGTTCACAGACTCTGCCTTTCAGAGCACAGAGTCTCTCCTGCTGTCAACAGCAGCAGTGCCTTTTCTTCAGTCACTTCCTCACAGCAGCACTCCCTCTCAAGAAAATGCAGGCTAATAAGGTTCTAAATAACCATTATAATTTTACAGGTGTTAAAAGTGAGAAGAAACTATTTTCCACACTTAAAAAAAGGAAAGCAAATTTGAAGGGGAGGATAGTTGTGGCACATAATCTTAGTGCCACAGGCAAAGAATCAGAGAGGAAAGAAAAAGGAATAGGTCTTCTTCTGCTCTGCTTCAATGAGAAAGTAAAAGAAGACCTCCTAAAAGGAGGATTGTCTTATTCACACCTTCAATTCAATATGAATAGGACTGTTTAGCAATGAATTGAGTCCTATTCATATTGAATTTCCTAGATTATCTAAAAATCTGAATATTTCATATACAGACTCCAATGCCTTCTGTCATGGATCAGTATGTGAATATAGTCACTTACCTGAAGATAAGTAATTAGTTTCTGCCTTCTACTCAGGGAAAAGAAAATCTGATCCTATCCTTTATCCAATATAACAAATTATGCCATATATGTGGGACTAGATTTCTTCTTACAAGTGCTGCCTTTCTTTTGAGTTATTTCCTGGTTAGCAGTTGCTCTTTACTTTTCCTATCGTGGTAACTCCAGAAGCCCTACCCATGGAAAAGGCCCACCTACCCACAGTGTATTTGTTTTGGAAGAGCTTAGACCAGTAAATCATCAGATATGCAAATAACACCACACTCTTGCACTGAAAACCAGTAAAAGCAATGTGGCTTTCCAAATCTTCTTCCTGATGACGTTGTTTAGGTGTGGAACTTAACAGACCATAATAAAAATACAGAGGGCAACATTCAACAGAGAACTAAGTCATTTCAACTCCTTCCTCAGAGCATTTTCAATACCTATTACAGGCTTTGTTTCTGACTTATTGTTTCAGGTGTTACAATGCAATTTAATTATACAAAAGTTACTGACAATAAAGTTAATGGCAATATTCCATTGCCTCATCCATAGCAAAATATGGGCAAACTCATCCAAAGACTATCCCCAGGGAGGGAAAAATGTATATATATTTGTACAGGAAGCATAGCTCCCATTTGCTTTCCTTTCTAGCAGAATTCTTACCACCTTTATAATGTAGCACTCAAAATGCCATGATTTAATGGTTTTATCCTTTGTTACTCCTTAGCTGGTGCTACACTTTTATTGTAGCACTGCTGCTTTCAGCCCATTCAGCTGCACTGGAAAATCTCTTTTGCACAGTTTGATACACTAGCTGCCAAGAATTGCAATTTTTCCAATCTGTTTTCTCACAAAGAAATTTCACTCAGCTACAGATTGTTGTGTGTCTATAAGATAAAGGCAAATGCTGAGCAAAAAGAGGTCACAGCTTTACAAAAGCGAGAAAAATCTAAAATTTGACCTAATACTGCACAAAAACCAGCTACTAGTGTCATTACAACAATTGATAAATGGAAAGCACCCCGTTTCTGATGCTTTTAAAGTGTTTTGAAAATTCTCCATTATTTTTTCTAGTAACTCTGAAAAAGGTACATTTTACCACATCCATTTTTTTGGACATAAGAAATCGTATGGACTGAAAAAAAAAAATAGAGACTGTAGGGATTAAACAGATCTAATATAGTCACTGCTTTTTTCTGACTCCAAGCATGCAGTAGTCATGTGGCATGTTTGAGTTTTTCTCTTTGTGTTCTGCTCTTAATTTCTCAAAGTGAAAATCAAAAATGGACATTCCAATTTTAGCTGTCACCTGTCTGCCTGGCCTCTGAAACGCCCAGTTAGATGTTTTAAAGCATTCTGCTTTACCCTAACAGCTTAGGAAAACCAAATCAGCAAAGATAATGTAACATTTTCCCAGGTGCTGTCAAGAAACAGATGGGTCACACGAGAACTTTAATTCCTCTGCTGCCGTGGGAACCTGCGTTACCAAACTCCAGACTTCCTCCAGCCTGGGCAATGGAGCACAACCAGGGCCTGAACTAAAAACTTCCCTGAGCTGGTACAACCACAGTGCTCAGTGAAGTGCAGCACAGAGACTCCCTGAGGTTTGGAGCTGTTCCATAACTCTCCCTGCCCCTGAGTTAACACTTGCTGACCCGCCAGCATTGCCTCCTCCTGTTGTTGTTTCCCTTCTGTTTCCAAACCTGGCCTGGCCAGCAGCATCTCTGAGACCCCATCACATGCTGGCCTGCCTCAGAACAGTGAATTAACCACAGCACAGCTGTAGGGAATGGCCACTTTCCTGGCTCACTGATTTGGATTAGTACAAGACCTTCTGCTGTCAGCAATTGCTGTCTAATGGCTGTCAAGAAGAATTTCCAAGGTGAGTTTCAGGAGCTGAACGTTGCAGATGTGAGCACCTGCATCTGACAGTGGAACTTCAATCACCAGTGCAACACCTGAGCCTTCCTTCCTTCTACAGCATGTTGTTACCTGTGACTGAATTGGAAAACTGAAATGTATGTCAAGATTATTTAGTGTGCTTTGTTGCAGGATCAAATTAAATAGGAAAAAAGAACAACAAAAAAAATAAAAGCCCCAAACCATTACACAGAAGATACAGTAGGTGTAACTATATGGCTGCAAAAGCAATAGTGTTTAAAGATCCAAATTACTTAAAAAAAAGGTGGTACAGGTGACCATTAAAAAAAAAAAAACAATCCATTACCTCCAGTAGCTCATTTTGTTCCCTAGTAATTTTTTCTAATTTCTTCAATTCTCTCAAGAGTTGTCTTGCTCTTTGGAAGACTGAGAAAGGTTGCATTTTTAGCCTTGGCAGCTGAAGACCATCTTCATAGGACTGTATATGAACAATAGTTTTCTGCATGGGACCAACATGCTCAAGTATAACCTGTCAGGATAGAACAGAGATGATGGATGAGGTATTGAGTTAGAAAAATCCACACCATAAATTTATACTACACTAATGATGAGGAAAAGCCCTCTTTGGTGAATTTCCCATTTAAGAAGGAAGAAATTTTAATCCCCCTATGGACCATTTATTTAAGAGTTGGACTCTATGATCCTTGTGGGTCCCTTACAACTCAGAATATTCTGTGATTCTTGTTCTTGGAACAAATACATGGAAATCCACTTGGAGCTTGTCTAAAGCAAGGCAAAGATACAATTTACATTTACAATTCTGTTTTTTCTGTATATACAAAGTTTGCACAGTGACAAAAAAGGCCCACATTCAGATTAGTTGCTCTTTACTCAGCAGCTCATTTCAAAGCAGAACACCATTGGCAGTGAAGACAAAGTGGTGCAAATTCTCTGATGTCACTTTAGGCAAATTCTGGTTTTTGTCTTTTGTCCAGCCAACCAGTCACTTTACGATGGGCCTAAAGCCAGTCTTATCAACAGAGGTGAGATAATGAATCAAGATGAAAGTCAGCAGAAACCCCTGAAGATGGCTCTTCTGTCAAGGACAGCATTTCATATCACAATACTTGGAGTGAATGCACAATTTACAACCACCTTGATCAGTCTGGGATGAACAGAAATGTGCAGTTTCATAGCACAATACAGGCCTTATGGAAGACTCAGTGATCAATTTATGAAAGAATGGCAATAGCAGCTCAAAACTTCTTGGTTCTCCCTAAGAAATATGAAGTCCTACTGGGACCTCATTCAGCAGCAAACTCCAGAAGAAAAAAATAATAAAAAACACAAACCACCTATAGGCTTTTTAATTACTAACATTTTTGTTAAACTCCTTCTCAAGAAGATTTTGATTTAAAATGTCCCAGTGGAAATAGAGATGATTACTCTTTCATTCATAAGCAGACTGTATCAGGAATTTTTTGCACTATCCAGGCTTTGATTTACAGTAAGGAACAGGTGAACATTATTTTCCAGAAGAAATATTACTTCAGTTTTTCCATGTAATGTAGTTATTAGAAAATTGCTCTCTGGGTAACCAAGCTGCACAGCTTTGCTATAAGAGTTACATTGCTATAAGAAGTATGATGACATTTTTATTCCTCACCTGAAACTGAACCCATGCTTTTTATATTTTAGGCAGATAACACTGTGGACTGTATGTGGTGTGAAATAAAAGAATCATCTGCTAAATTTTGCCTCCATTTTTGGAAAAAACAAGGCCTAATTTTCTAAGTTCAGATTTCCATTTGATGCCAAGTGGTGCAGTGTGCACCAAGTGTCTCTTAAAAATCAGGCCATAAACTTCCCAAAAAATGGAGATGCTCAAATGTGGCATCTATGCCTGACATGTGCTTCAGTTACACACTCAAGTTCTCTGTGGGCATAATCTTAATAGTGCTTTAATTTAAAGTGTTTTGTGTTCAAACCATGTGCTTCTTGAAAAGGTCTCTCAACACTCTCATTGATCAGGAAAAAAAAAAAGCCTAGACAGGAGTTTTCACAGACCTGTCCATGTTTAAGTTGGTCTTTAGGAGAAAATTCTAACAGATCTTCTGATGACAGGATTGTCTTCATTTCTGCAACATCCTTCTCAAACACTTTCACATGAGATTCAATGGCATCCAACTCCTAGATTTTGGGAACAAATAGAGTATTTGTAGATAGCCCAGCCCAACCATCAAAGCCAAGTTGCATTTCTGTCTTTCACTTAAATTTAAAAATATATACTGAAAAATAAGTGCAGCAGGCTATGTTAATGGATGCTATCAATCAAAAGGCTAGTTGTTATAAATTACTTTAAGTCATAACTTCTAAATAAATTAAATATTCAAGATCATCTGTTTTAAACCCTGAATATAGAAATGAAATATCCTTAAAAATTCACATTAGAAATTACCAGTAGTGAAAATACATTCTTCTAGAGGTGATAGTTATCAGAATAGGAAAGTGCTACAATTACACTGGTGCAGCTTCCAGCAGGAAGAGACTTATGTCAGATGGAAAAAGAACCCACATGCAGCTGTTTGTGAACTCTCACAGAGACAGTCACAAAGTAGATTAGGCTGGAAGGAACCTTGAAAGGTCCCTGCTACCCATCAAACCACGGCACTTGGGGTCTAATCCTGTTTGAGATTTGGGTATCTCTTGTGGTGGGAATATTACCCCTACTTGGAGCCCCTGATCTAGTGTTTGACCAATTTCACTGCAAAGCAAAAATTAAAATCCTTCCTACTATGTAGATGTAATTTCCTTTGTTACACTTGGGGTCTGTTACTGCTCATCTTTTTGCTGAACACCCCAAGAAGTGATCTCCAATCATGTAGCAGCAAACAGCAGCAATATCCACCTCTCACCCCCAAGCTTCTGTGGGCTGAACAGAACCAGGCTCCCAGCCTTTCCTCCTACCTCCTGTGCTAATCCTGAACTTTACAGCTTAATTAGTTACCAAATACCTTCTGATGGTTTGTTTACAAAAAATTAATTTCCTTGCTTGGTGCACCTACAACAACCAGCACCACACCCTGTTTTCCATGCAGGTGATATAATCTGCATTTCCTAACATATGATGAAGCTCTGATAATAAGCACTTATGGGTCACCCAGACTTACATCAGCCACATGCAGGATTTGTGGAAGAATCTCTGCAATCTCATGCTGTAAAGCTGCTACTTGAACATCTATTTCATTCAGCTGCTGCATTACACTGGCAGTTTCAAAGATGGGTGACAGCTCCTCCAGCTCCATGAAGATACCGTGCAAAAGATTTTGCTTTTGCTCTGAGTCTTCCAAAGCCATCTGGAACAAAGTAGAAGCTTAGTTTGATACATCAGGGCTGAACATTAAAGTTATAGAGGTAAGGATTAGAAAACGCTCCAAAAAATATCAAGGCCAGTTGTGTGTGATGTGAGGTCTCTTCCCCTGCAATGAACTGGATGAACTGCAGTGAACACTGTCATGAAGAACAGTGAGGGCTGCAAGAAATGCACATGATCCTTTTGTCTGGGTGCTGTGTGAAGGAAAGGACTGAATGCACATTTCCACTCTAATGCATTTGCAAATCCACTAGTTTCACAGCCCAGGACAAACAAAACATTCCATTTCACAAACACAGGAGACAATAAGCTTTTGCCACAAGAAATGTTCGTGGGTTTTGGAAATCACATTCTCCCCATTGTGGCTACATGTTTTGTAACATATGAACCCAGAATGGGCAGCTACTTCCTGTTGAGAATTCTTACGAGTCTTACTACAAAAATCTGTTTAGAACGCCAACTTTCTCACTTGGTCTAAGCCAAGGAGTGGATGCACAGAAAACTCTAATTTTAAGTACAAAATTGCCAGATATTTCTTTTTGGCACTGGTCCTGATTTTCCCTGTAATATTACAAGCATTTGATTTTTGAAATTACCAATCAGAATTACCTTCAAGAAACAGAGAACACAGCCTTCAAAACCACAACTCACTTCAAAGTTTCCATCTAACACACAGACATCAGTAAACCAGCACTTTGCCTTTTTGGCTCACATACAATATAGAAAGAATCTTATATATATGCAGGCAGTAAAAACTGACCATAGCCACTCAGAAGGGTTACAGAAGACAATAACACATTTCTGGAAATTGTAAAAGAGTTCTGCATTTGCACAAGATAGGTGTGTCCAGCACAAAAAACGTGTATTTCATGAGTCTCAACTATAACTATTTTTCACTTAAAGGATTTACTGAAAATGCTAAATTACTTATGTCAGTAACAACTAAGAATGGAAAACTGCATCTGTGCAGAACAACAAGTTCTAACAGGAGCATTTATCTGCATCAGTTCTTACCTGGAGCTCATCAGTATGTTTGTGTAAGCTTTTTGCAGAGTCGTGCTGAGCATCAGCTCTTAGCAAACTGTTGGTGCTTTCTATCCAATCTTTCACATTCTTCAAGTGCTCCTCATACTCTTCCATCTTGTTGGTGGCCTAGGAAATGACAGTATTTTACATAAAATCACATGTTAATTGCTTCACTCTATAAGATAAATGCATCTATGAACAAGATGAAAAGAAAATAGGATGCATTTGCATCACGGTCAGTTAAATTAGCATGGTGAAATAAGAAACATTTTTCTAAAACAGTTTCATGATTTCAGACTATTCCCTCTCACCAAAGTAATTCTGGTGCTTGCATGTTTACACTTCATGGGGGCATTGTCACAATTTATATGGCAATTGCACTTTAACAGACAGCCCATTGGCAGAGTGTGAGAGAACCACCTCACCACCCACCCAGGGGCAAGAATTCCCCATACAAACCCCTCAGCCATGGCTTGAGCCAGTCCTCTGGGGCAGCCACTCCAGAAACTCCAGCTACAATCACCCTTGCCACAGCAGGCTAGTGACTCCACTCATTTGACAGCCCCTGATGATGTTTCATGCAAAGCCTTCCCTCTGCTTTTTCACAGGTCTGGATTTTAAAAAGCTGTTCCATTTGCAGCTACCTTGTTGAGAATGGCAGTTCTGCGCTCAGCACGCTGTGAGACCTGCTGGTACTGCTGCAGGGGGGCCACCAGGATATCCATCAGCTCCTGTGCATGGCAGGAGTTCTGCTCCACTATATCCTGCACTTCTGCATCCAGCTCATTGAGTTTGTAATGCCACAGGTCCAGCATAGCCCAAATTTGCTGCATGTGGGGAGAAGGGAAATGAAATAGAAGGTGAGGCTCAAAGATAACAGCAGCATTATTTGTTCATGTGGGACATGAATTGCAAAGGTTTCAGAATTGACATGATGACAACAGAACACTTTTTATCTACTGGTGTGATTCACAGTTGAAAAAAGCATGGATTTCCCTATGAGAAAGAACTGATAAATATTCACCAGTTAAATGCTTGCTTGTACTTCTCTTTTTACAGACATAAAATGAATGGAAGACCACTTTATGCTAAACTAGGTTCTGTAAAACAACCAAAAATCTTTTAACACCCACAGATTATTTTTTTGGAAAGATTACCTTCTGAACTTCTTTGGCTTTTGCAATGTTTTCACTCTTCTGTTGTAACATCTTTTCAATAGCTTGAAGGCCATTGTTAATAGTTTCTGCTTTTCTTTTCAGCACATACTGAGGAGAATTCTGCAAGATTTCAGAGCTAACCTGCCAGAGCAAAGAGAAAACAACGGGGGAGATTACAAAGATCTGCTTGTTTCTGTGCATCACCTTACCAAAAATATTCCAATTCTTTTTGTTTCTCTTGACAAGTCAGTTAAAAACACTGGAATAGAGCTACACTTGCAGGGAGAAGCATTAATTTGAGTAGGTTCAACATCTACACGTTGTTCACTAATTTGTTCTCATTAGAAAGTGCCTGGCTCAGAAAAGCAGTCCCTGAGGAAAGAAGCACTGAGGCACTGCAGCTCCCTGGGTGCTTTGCTTCCCCCTGCTCTCATCTCTGACAGAGGCTGCTCATGCTGCATGGTGGGAAGGGTCACATTTGGATTGATGCTGGAAGAAAGCCAGAATGACACCTTTATGTCTCAGCTGACAGCTGTGACTTCCACGTAGCAAATAAGGGAATAGCCAAGTGCATCAATGCACAGCCAATTTCTCAAAATAAACTTGGGGATTTATCACCAAAATAGAACGGACTGAGGAACTTAATCTCACTTTGCAGGACTCCACAGAAATGAAAAACTGGGGCACTGGAAGGCCTGATTTCCTGTGGAAAGAGAAAAACTCTCAAAGCTGAAGTTGAGTAATTGCCTGAGCACAGGACTGAGCAACACAGCATGAGCTACCAGGTTACTAGGGACCAGATGAAGTGCAGGGAGTGAGAAAAATCCTTGATCTTGCCCAAATGTGACATCTTTCTCTTTTCTTACTAAACCCTGCTACCTACCAGGGTCAGCCAAGCACCAGCAAATCATTAAATTGTGGTAAATTCTTTGTGTGCTGCAGCCCTAGGATTGAGGGGGCAAATGCACACTGAACAGTTTCATTCTGCTTTGATGCCAAAGATTTTTAATTCAATAGTTATTTCACTTTGAAGCTCCTAGTATTGAAATACTTTATCCTTGTTGTGGGATGAGGAATGAAGACTATTTTTAGTTAATAATTATCTATGGATTTCTTAATTCTATTAACATCATTTATAGTTTCCAACACAACCTCTCTAAAAAGTACTCACATGCTCTATTGATAAAATTTCATTAATCAAAATAAATATATAAAGAAAGAACTAGAGGGCTTCTCTGAAATACTCCTGCTTATACCACAGAACTTGTGAAGTCAGTCTGTGCTTAGTGCCTAGAGACTTTTTGGAAAAGGGAATTCAGGCTGTAACCACTGAACACTTGGCCATCACCACTATCCTGGAATATACCAAACATGGAAAATTATCTATAATTGTAGTGCCAGCTTCCAAAACAAAAGAGAATCATGTATGAGTGATGTGACACAGCTGGAAATTAGTAAATAGATCAAACTCTGACTTCATTTATACTGCATCTGTCAATTCTCTGGTCATCAGCAAAGCAAGATTTTAATTTCAATACTTCTTACTAGGATAAAATGTATTATTTATGGCATCAAAAGTACAATTTATTTTCATTTTTTGGTTTGCAGATTTAGAAGAAAGCAGAAGGACATTAAAATATGACAACTCAAGTTTAAGACATGCTGGAATCTCCTAATATGTAACTGAACTGACCTCCAGTTCCACCATGATTTTTTTTGTTTCCTAAATGCATTTTGAAAATTCCAAGGTAGTTTATATTGTCTTCCAGTACCTAAATGTGAAAAGCAAACATTATCTAGATTCCAGGACCAGTTCTTTCACTCCAACAGGTAATGTGTGCTTTTGGATAACCTTTTATATCTTGGTAAATATATAAACAGTAAACAACAAAAAACCCCAAAGCATAAATACTGTTTTGCTTTCCTTCTCTTCTTTCTTCCCAGTTGTTGGTTCTGAAAACACTAGTCCCATTTTGAAATAGAAACCATAAAGTTAACCAAACTGAAACCCATAAGCTTTAGTTAATATGTTGCTTAATATTTTATGTAAGATAAAATGAGTAATTTGAGAGACACTAAAAAGTAACTGGATTTCAAAACTGTTTTATCAAATTTTATCAAATTAACTGAGACTTAACCTTTAAAATTAGGATTGAACATTATTATTTCTGAAATATGAGAACTGAAAGGGTTTTTTTTCATTTTTAAAATAACACGAATGACTAAGTAACAATGATGGTAATTGGATCAGGCTAAAAATTTGACCCCAAACTGAGAATAT
Source organism: Chloebia gouldiae (assembly GCA_003676055.1). NCBI lineage: Eukaryota > Metazoa > Chordata > Aves > Passeriformes > Passeridae > Chloebia > Chloebia gouldiae. The sequence goes on along the minus strand of QUSF01000004.1, from coordinate 1,842,681 downwards.
TGCTCCATTTGCACTTAATTTTGCTTTCAGCTAACTACTTATATCCTTTGTAGATATAATATATTGCAAAAAAAAAACTGATGCAATGGGATTCAGTTATTTAAATTCCCTGATTTTAAAGGAAGGTAACCATGTTCTCAGAGGCGGTAAAAAGAACCATGCCATGATACCCTACCACATGTGCAAATTACATTTTTAAAAAATCCCGTTCCAAAGTCCTTTTTTAACCTAGCTCTGAAAAATATTTTCTCCTTTAAGCTATGTGAACTTTGCAATCAACTTTGGCTACTAGTTCCCAGTTTAAGAGTCAGACTGCATAGATGACAGCATCCACATAATATTAAAAATCATTGCTAAAGATTCTGCCATGTCCATTTTTAATTAAAAATAAAAATGTTATATTGACACTGCTTACCATCAGATTACACTAAAAAGAGACCTAGGCATGAGGAATGATTTATAAATTGCAAATAGACAAATATGAAAACCACATTAACAGTTACCTTCTCTTCTAGGTCATGCAATACTTTCTTGCAGTCCTCCAGCTGTGTTTCGATCTCTGCAGGGACTATTGTGTACATTTCAGAATACTTGATCCGAAGTTTCTCCATGATATCCTCCAGAGCTTGTCTCTCTCTGCCAATCACATTCTGAAGCTCCTACAAAATTAAGAGTAACTTCAGCAGTTTCACCCAGTTTTTACTGAGTGCATGTGCATATAGGTACACGTTTATGTGTATATACACACACATATGTAATGTGGTTTATACTTCCTACCATGATTATGGTTTGGAAAAATTTGGTTTGAGATATCAAACCTGATTTGATTACCTCTGCAAGCAGATAAACTCTAAGCAATAGTGGCTTGTTTAATTAAATGATGCTTTTCAATCTGTAAGAATTAATTAAACCTGATACTGCTCCATGGTGGGGAAGTGACGCACTGATGTTCATTGACAGCCTCAGCAAAGGGACCATCTGAAGAGCTCCTATGATCAAACGTTAACCTTTGTGCCCTCCCTTTTGCCAAAAGTGCATTTTTCCCTTTGAAAGAGCTTAATAGCCAACGTCCATCCCTTCATTATTATCAACAACACAAAGGCCACAAAAAGCAACAGGTTTCAGGCTGAAGTGTCTGCTTTCAGGCAATTACGCAGAGCGGCACAGCAGGCTCCTCTCAAAACAGTAGTTTCCAGTTCTGCACAAAGAATGCAGGTTTTATGAGATAAAAGGAACTTGAACAACTGTCTACAGCCTGTGGCCTAGAAATAAAATCCAAGCTAAGTCCTCCTGCAGAAAGAATGAAGAAATTAATTTGCTCAGATTTTCTAGAGTTTCAAGTTGGAATCTTCTGTTTGATGGAGAACATTTGTTTGCTTTATGGTTCCTTTCCCTCGTGCTCAGCTGTTTGAGAAACTCAAATGTTAACTCAAGTTATTGGGAAAAATTATCCAAACCTCCTAGCAGGCAATGAAAGACACTAAAATTATCTAAACCTCCTACCAGGCAATGAAAGACACTACAATTAACTGCCTTTGCTTTTTTAATCAGGAGTAATGGTAATCCACTAATTCATAGTCTTCACCTGGGAATCTTTTCCTTCACACAAATGCAACGGACAGAAGAAATATGTAAGTCACTGAGATTGATTTATTTCCTGTCATCCCACAACAACTGGGTCTGACATAAAAAAACCCAAACCCTCAAAACCATGAAACAGCTGTGTGCCTCATTCTCTCAGGCAGAAGGCTGCTGTTGTCAAATGCTCCAATTAAGATTGTGCCAATATTTATGTGAGTTCACAGATTCCCTCACCTTAACTGGAAAGAATCAGTTACAGCTCTTGTCTCCAAAACAAAGCATGTCCCTGCAAATTGCTTTCTGTGTATTACTGTATGTTCACATTTCACAGATTATTTTGCTGGAAGCAGATATCTATCAAAACTGTCCCAATTTTTTCCCTAAGGGAGGAGACAATTACACTTCTCCCTTTTCAACTGTGTGGGTGAATTTAAAACTTTTGCTTAAGCTAAATCAGGTTTGTCATCTCAAAATGAAATAGACATTTCCACTCAATAGGTGCAATGGAGTCCTGACTAGTGCTTCAAATTTCATAGGAACTAGATTATCTTTGGAAGTAAGGAATGGAATTGCCCTGCAGATTTTGCCTCACTGGTATTTGGACTATGTAAAATTAATCAATTCTTCAATCTTTTCAGCTTAATCTTCTCAAACGGAACAGGTCTGCTGTGACAAATTTCTAAAAAGAGATCATTTGATGGGACTGCTGGTAGCATTTGCTTGTGTCATTGCTATCAGAAACAGGAACAGGCTTTAACTCACTTTTGGGTGAATTTTAGGTGCACAGAGTAGCAAAGTTTGGATGTGAGGGAAAAGAGCAGGCATAAAGCACTTGCAGTAACAAAATTTCCTTCTGGACACAAAGAACTCAGTAAAAAAGCAAACACAACTCTAAATTCTAATTCTAAATAATTTTAAATAGAAAAACAGTCAATTTTGACAAATCTAAGGTCCCAGCACAGGAATGCTGGCTCATGGCTTTTCAGAACTTCCTAAACATGTAATAAACATTTCTCTTTCATGCTAACCCCCCATCTAGCACCATGGTCTTTGGCTTCTGTATTTTTTTCTATCCCTTTGTTAGGCTGGGGACACCCAACCAGTTTTTATATGAGACTCAGCAAAGACAGCCCAAATTTGTACTACACTTTCATAGCCTAAAATAAATAAATTATAAAGTTCCATAGTTAAAGTTCCATAATTAAAAGACAATTGGATTAAATATTATTAGAAACAATATTTGATCAAGATTTTAAAATAATGCAATAATTTTGCAGTAAGCAATAAAAACGTAATAAGAGTAATTTGAAACAAATAATTCTAATCATAAATAAACACATTCAGTCAGTGTTAGGAATAACATATCATAAAGTCAGGAAATTTTTAAATTTATAGACTGCTGATGGCTGCTGGTGGACACTGAGGTTTTGATCACAGTCTGATTTTTCAAAATCATTGACCAGGTTAACCCCTGATGTGGGACATCACATCCACAGTATCAGGAGCTGCCCTGGGTAGGCAGGCAGAGGGGAAAGCATGCAGGGTGTACCCTAAGCAGCCCTTCCTAAAAGGAATGCAGCTGGCTGTGAATTTTTCTGCAATCTGGAAATTCTTCCATGCCTGCTTACAGATCCCCACGGGGAAAGAAACACAAACCAAGGCCATGCAGGGCCAGGCATATCTGCTGAGCCAGAGTCATTGTCTTTAAGTTAGTGTGCAAAGACCTTGCCATTTATTTTATCTGGAGCAAGTTCAAGCACCAGCACAAAGCAGGAGATATCCTGAATATCACAATAACAGAGCTGTTACCAACCTCCAGCTGCTCTGCCTTTCCATCAGCATCCTGCAGTAACACAGATGCAGCATTCTGTAATGCATTTGTCACAGCATTTATTTCTTCAGTGACCGTGTTCCTCTCTTGAATCTCAGCTTTCACAGAATCTTTATGGTCTTGAGCTTTTTTGTACAACCTATGCAAGATTACAAGAAAGAATACATTGTTTTAGACTCTACACTAAGTAGGAGCAAAGAGCATGCTTAACACAGATATTATGTAGGTATATATCCAAAACCACATTTGTCTGTAATTTAGGGGTTTTTTCTGCTATTAAATCTAAGAGTTTTATATCACTTTATCTCAGTTTCTTTAAAGTGAGTCCTCAGATAGTGCTATTTGGTAGACCAAGCCAGAGAGCAGGCATATTTAAATAGCAGAGGTCAGGTTCTCAGTCTGCAGATGCTGGCAGAGCAGATGTTGTTCACAAAGATTACCATGTCCAAAAGCAAACCAAGAGAAGGATGAATACAATAATCAGATTTGTAAAAAAAAAAAAAATTGGGGAGAATTTTAGACAGTGGCACTCAGATGAAAGTTGCATTACTGCAAAATGCACAAGGTCCGATTTTCCTAAAAGTGGAAAATCTTAAAATTCAAAAGTACCTGGAACCTCTAAAACTGACTATTGCTCCTACTGCATCTGAAAACAAACTGTAGCCCACAAAGGATATGGCCAGGCCCCTAAACAATATTCCCCAATGCTCATACTGGAGACAGCAGAAGGGTGAGATGGAGCATTCGCCTGACCCAGGAGAGCATTTATTGTCCTTTTAACTGCATTACAGCTTGCATATATTCTTTGATATCCAGTAAAATCCTGTGCTTGTGAATAGTGCTATCTCATACCTTCAACAGAAGTTTCACACCACTTACTTTTTACAGCGCTCCTGCATTGCCTTTATCTCACACAAGGCAGGGAGGGCAGCTTCCCCCTCAGCATTTTCAGGTGTATTCAGGATGTTTCTTATCCGGTGAAGAAGCAAGAGTAAAAGGAGCTGCTGCTGGTTGATGTTTTCTTCAAATGAGTTCACAAAATCGAGCAACTCCACCAGCTCCTCTCTGGTGGCCTTTTCTTTCTCTTTAAGGCTTTCTGGCTGTTCTTCCTGGAGCTTATCGAGAATTATTGTTTCTCGTTCCAGCTAAGTAAACACCATGGCAGAGCATGAGATAAAGTGCTTTTTTTGTTCCACCATCTGAAGTTACATTATTCATTTACTCACACGGGTGACTAACTACTGGGAATTACACAGTCAGAACTTGAACCTTTGAAGTGTGACAAAACCTCTGAGTTTGCTTTAACAAAGCACACAGCCCTGTGCAGAGCTGCTCTGGGTTCAGAGGACTGAATAAATATCCCCACCTTTTCTGGCTCTGGGTTAAAACGGGTGGGGGTAACTGAGCAGCGGGTGGGAAATGATGTTGTGCCCAGATCTCAGCCCTCTACAGGCACTCACAGTCCCATCTCCACACCCCAGAATTACAGATGTTGAGCAACTCACCTCTTCATTGATGAATTTCCATTCCTGCTTTAGCTCTTCACAGGTAATTTCCAGCCCTTTGGCTGCCTCAAGCAAACCCAGCCAATTTTCCCACAGCACTGTGACAATCCTGCCCAGGGCCCTGCCACTTCCTCTGCACAACCTCATCATCTCTCCAGAGATCTGCCTCAGCTTCACCAGATCCTCTTCAGCAGAGTCAATGATGGAGACTAAAACCTTACAGGAAAAACAAACACATCAATAAATAAAATGCTGCAGTCAGGAGTACTAATGAAGTATTCAGTATCATGATTAGAATCCTCCAGGAAAATGGAAATCATTCCACTGAGCTGGTTAAATATGGTCATAATTAGGGAGTTCTGTTGGCTAGGACTGTGGAAAAAAAGGAAGTAAATAAAATGTTTCATTTCTACAGCAGTAAGATATACTCATTTCACATGATCCATTATACCTAGTCTTTTAACAAGTATATAAATAAACATATAAATACATTTTGTGGTTTTATATATACATAAATATAGGATAAATAATTCCACTTCTCCCTACCATGATGTCACATGGTATGCATAGCTGCATTCGTTTTGCATGAGCTTTTCAAGTTCTTCAGAGCCTTTCTTACCTTGCTTTCTTCCAAATGCTCCAAAGCTTCTTTATAAGACATTGGAATCTTAGACAAAGACTGTCTAAGCATCTTTTCCAGGTTTTTAAGATTATCACACACTTTATCTTTGGTTTCTGTGTAACTTTTGTGTTTTTCAAAATACCTGCATGAAACAATGAATGGATCAATTAAAATTTGTTGTTGCTGTTCCTCTCTCCAACCATAAGGCCCAAAAAAATAAAAGTTTTAAAAAACCTTATGAACTTCTAGTCCTGACTGTTGTGCAAATTACTGTCAATTAGAATTTGTTAAGCATTTCAGGTTTGATATCTGAGGTACTGATCACTGGATCACGATCAAGCAGTTTGAAAATCATTTACTGTCTCTCCCACACTTTTTCTGTTCATGAAGGCCCTCCAGATTGCTTCTGTACCTGAAGGAAGGAAACTACAGCCTGTGCCTTGTTTGGGTTTCACCCTCCCAGTCCATCAGAACAGCCTATGGAAGACATGAATTAGGGACCCCCAGGAAACTATTCTGACCTCCACCACCCCTGCACTACAGACTAGAAATGTGCTTACTTCTGATTCTGGCACTCTATGACCCCCACTCAAGCCCCACATTTTGGAATATATAGGAAATGACTGCACTGTAAATTAGCAGCAATATGGCCACTGTCTGGCAATTCTCCTTCCTTAACAACCACACCTGAGAACAACAGGAATGCTTACCCTTCCTGCTGCTGGAATTTCTGAATGCTTGAATTTTTATCAGAACAGAAACAACCCTGGATTTCTTTTCACTCAAGTTTCTCACAATAAGGAACAAGATCTGTGGAGATCTCTTAAACCCACCTCTGCTCATCAGCTTCCTTTCTTTGAGCCTTCTTCCTCACTGCCAAACTCTTTTCCACCAGTTCTCTTACAGCATTTTCCAGACATACTTTGTCCTCTGGCTTCACTAGGTTTTTCAGCTTGGAATGCAGGTTCTCTAAGTCAGCTTTTGCAGAGTTGAACTCTTCCTCTTTCCAGTGTGGAGTCTGACAGATCTCCACTGATCCACAGAGCTCTGCTGCAGCAGCCTGGGCTGGAGCTTCACAGTCCTCCAGGAACCCGGCAGCCCTCTGAAGGGCCTTGGTATAAAGCTCACCAGCCCTGCAGGCCTCCTCCAGAGCACTCTGGAAGCATAAAAAAGAGAAAGGAACAGCAAAATAAGGCTGCTGTGCTCCTCTGCATCACCACATGGTCTTAGAATGTTACACCTGGCTGTCTTTTGAGACCAACACTCCTCAAACTGGCCTGAGGAGGTGAGGGAGGACATGTGGCCATCACATTTGCTACTCATGTAGTCATAAGCAGTGCTGTAACCCATGTATTTATTGCCCTCCAAACAGGAATTATGTTCACTATTCCTGATCACATGCATTTGACCTGTGCTTTAATCTTCTTGATCATTCCCAACCAGTGAAGTTGCTCTTTATAGCAGAAAAAGGTGCTTGGGTTTTTTATCATTTTCACTATTGAAAATGTTGCCTCACAAGATGACTGCACCCAGTCTCTCTTCAGCTGAATATTTCAACACAGCCTTATTTTCCTCCTCTTTACCATTCTTTTCTTGTGCTAATCTCCACTGATTGATTATAATCACACTGAACACAACTCTCTTTGTTTCCTTAGTTTCTGTCATGATTCCTATCCTATCACCAATCAGTGGATAGGTGGATGATGATCACAGGCCAATTCAGCTGTTCGAATAAATGAGGATGTGAGTCATGAAAATAAAAATGCCACAGTCACAGACACCTAATCTAATTATTAGGGAAAGGAATATGTCAATATTTCACTTTCATTAAATATACTTACAACACGGGCAGCAATGTCTGCCTTCAGTTGGGCTTCACAGCCCTGCAGTGTCTCTATTTCTATAGCAGCAGCAGGAGATTTCTCTTCTTGTTTTTCCCTCTCTTTTTCCATTATACATTTAAGAGCAGAAAACTTTCCTTCCATCATATTCTGAATTGCTTCCCATCGCAGCCTTTCATCCTGCATTGTATTTATGTCTATCACAAGTGGCTGCTGGAGTTCTAATTGAATATGCCTTATGATGTGGAATATATTTTCTACTTCATCCTGGATACCTTCCTTTTTTACACTCTGTAGCCCAGAGACCAAGTTTTGAAGAAACTGCTTTAATTCTTCAACATTTTTCTCCAGGCTCTTTATTTCTTTCCTCTTAGATTCTTTGAATGATGTATCAAAGACCTCATTTTTGTTTATTTGATTTGCTGCCTCCTGGGTTAAGTACAAGATTTGTTGAACTGCCTGCAATAGAATCTGTGCAGATATGACATTCTCAGCAGGAGAAGAGCTGGAGCTATCATTTAGGATATTAGCTTCTTTTCTTACAGTGGATGTCACAGTCTGGATTTCATCTAGCAATCCTTGAATCTTATCCCATTCCCTAACAATATTTTCCAAGTGTATTATTTTCTCTTTAATTTTATTTTTAATTTTAGAAAATTTAGTTTGCAATTCATCCAGCTGCGGTGAGTCCCATTTCAGTCCTACACATTCAAATATTTCCTTGTACTTCATTACTTGTGACAAACCTGACTGAAAAGCTAACACTTTTTCTTTCAGTGCTTTGCATTTGTCCTTCAGTCCCTGCTTGGCACCTACTAATTCATCATCTTTCAGGTTCATTTCACCATCCTGCAGGTCATCAAGATCCTGCTGCAATGAAGCTATTCCTTCAGCAAACTCTCTGGAGACAGCTGTCTTTTGTTCTACTTCATGAAGTTTACTTTGAATTTGCCTCTGTGTCTTCCTTGCTCTATTCTTCAGACTTCTTAACTGATCAATCAAGAAGAGTTGTTCAGACAGGCTCAGCTGCCCAGCTGTGACCTGACTCTCTTTACAGTGGGATGAGATAAGCCCTTCTATTTCCTGTATGTCCTTTAGCATCTCCTTTAGAATGGCTTGCTGGCTCACCAGCTCTGAGCAGGTGCTGGTTTGGTTTGGGTCAGGCCTGGCCATCAGCTCAGCTTTGCGGAGCTGAGAGTGAACTTTATCTATTTCTGAAGTGAGTCTTTGCCTCTCCTCCAGCTGCAGCTCCAAGTGCTGCAATCTTTGAGCAGATTTTAAAACAAGAGCCTTGTATGAATTCTTCAATGTTTGTAAAAGGAAAGTCATATCAGAGACCTCCTCTGGCTCCAAGCTGGGAAGGACGTGCTGGAGCCCATAATCCAGGGATACAATCACAGGTTCTCTGTTCAGGATGTCCGTGTTCACAACCTGACAATTTCTGATCTGTGATTTGACATCACTGGGGAAAAGTGCTGCTTTCTGATCAAGGTGGGACAGTGAGTCTTTGACCCAGGAAATATTTTCTTTCAGCCTCTTCATCATTTCATGTTTCATGAGAGCAGGACCAGTGGTCTGAATAGCCTCTTGAGGAGTTTGCTGTGCTGATAACGCTTCCAATTTGCCCTGCAAATCCTGTACAGAGTTCTCCAAAGCAACCTTCTCTTGATCACTCCAAATTCTTTTCATCTGCAGCTCAATCTTTCTTTTTAATAGAGAAAGACCATGCTTAATGTCCTGTAGCTCTGTGGTCCAGATGAGAGGGTCTTTGGCTTTTCCTGCAGCTGAGGAATGTAACTCTGCTTGCAAATACTGTTCTTGTATCAGCCTCTGAATATCCCGTGCTTTATTCATAAGCAGGTTAAATTCATCAATTTCTGCCACAACCTGATCGTGTTTCTTTTGCACTGCTTGTTCCATGTGCTGCCACCAGTGCTCCAGCTGCCTCATTTGGCTCTCTGTCAACACTTTATCCATGCATGTCAAATGCTGAGACAAAACTTCTTGCTGACTTTGCAACTGGTTTAAGACATCTCTTTCTTTCCGTAAGGACTCTATGCATGCCTTAATTTTCTCCAGAAGAACTGTGTTGTTCATAGGACCCCTGGCAAAAACATGAGTAGTGTTTAAAAATAATGAATTCTCCTTACACGGAGACTTTTTAAAAACTAATTTCACTGTTTAGAGCACAATTCATTAACTTTATTCCCTTAATCACATGTATCTCTCAATGTTCTCTTAGGAATTCCCTAGCCACCCTTACAGTATCATTATTTCTTGCTTATCTGTAGAGCACTCACTATTCACAGATATTTGTGCAAAGAAGATATATTCTCTGAAATTGCAATGTATACTAATAGAGAATGTAGTTCTCATTTTAAAAATCAGCAATAGTGCCCTCTAAGTGAAGTAACAACATTTTATAGTAATTTCTGGTTGACAATGAAGGTAAAACTTGGCTATAAAAAAACTGACAATTTTCCATTCATCCAAGGTAAACTCTTCCAAATGAATCTACTCATTTTTTTATTTCCAGGAGTATTTTAAATTGCCCACCTAAAATACATTTAGCATATGGATTTTTATTACTTTTTTTAATCTCTTTGATGTAAATTAACAATTTCATAAGTTTTAAACGCTTTCAAATTACTTTGGTACATTACCATGACAAACTAGTTCTGTGTTTTGAAGACTAATTCACAAAACACAGTAAATATGTTTTGTGCATTGGTTACCTCTGAATTGGTAATGTCCACTTACTGCTTACTTACTTACATGGAATTTTTTCTATCAAGTAAAGTTAGTTTTCAAAATAAAGAGATGTTTAATTCAGAAAAAAAAATTAGAATGAATGACTCCCTGAAGAAAAATGAGTATTTCACATCTGCCACATTTAAACAAAAATATTTCAAGATGGATTTTTATAGGTTTTTAGCCCAGCAACTATTTCTTTGTTTTGTCTAAAGAATAAAGAGAGGAGATGTTGTTTAAGCATAGCAGAGAGCCACCAGAAATTCTTCTGCTTAACTCTCTTTGAAAACTTACAAAACTCTAAAGAGTCCTCTTGAAATGGATATAACTGCATGCTCTTGTCTGAGCATTACTGAAGCATGTCACGAAATTCAGCATGGAACCATATTTGTTCTGCACTCTCTTAACCAAACCCCTCCACTATACTTACATTTTTATGTTATCTTTTTCTGTTGACAAATTTTTCATGGAGGACTGTGCAGCAGAAAGATTTTTCTGGTATTCATTAATTAAACAGCACTGTTGTTGTTTCACTGCCTTAACAGCTTCCAGTTCCTGGAGCAGCCTGTCCCAGCAGGGCTCCGTGGTTTGCAGCTCTGCTCCCTTTGTTCCTGTTCCATTGGGAATTGCTTCTTCACCAAGGCACACAGACTTTGCTTTCCAGGTTTCCAGCTCAGTTTTTAAATTCTACAATCAAGCCCACCACAGAGAGAGAAGGGATTAAAGGATGAGCTCAAAGACTCTCAGATTTCAACACAAAATACAGCTAAATACTGATTCACCTACAAACACATTCCTGCCCATCCACATGCAAAGGAGCACATCATGGAAGCAACCCCAGGTGTATCACTGCACTCTGGAAGAGCAGTACACATGGTATTTACATGGACATGCATCAAGGCATGGTGTGTGCAGACAAACTGATTAATTGTGCAGTTAAAACTCAGATAAGGCTACGGGCAACAGCTTTGGTTTGCCCAAGTGAATCACAATTCTGCAAGTGTATCACTACATTAAAAATGAGAAATGGTTTGCAGTTTCCATACCTCCAGCTCTTTTAGTTGCTCATTTATAAGCACCATATCCAGTTCAGCCACTTCATTTTTCAGCTCATTGACCTTTTGTTCCTCTTCAAAATATTCATTGTTTACTCGCACTCTGGGAAATAGCTCCTTCTGGACAACCACTTCTGCACCTGTGTCCTACAACACAAAACAAAATTCTTATTTCTGAAGAGCCTAAACTAGTGAGTTTTCTGACTGCAGCACTTTGCTTCACATGTCTAAGCCATGCTGGGGCTGTTAAATCCTGCTGTGGTTTCCCCCACAGCCTCTGTGGATCAATCAAGACCCAGAAACTGGAAGCTCCATCACTGCCCCCCACCCCTGCAGTCACCCCCTCCTGTCAGCACTGCTCAGATGGCTTTGAAATCTCTGCCCATCATTTCTAGTGCAACTCTGACATCCTCACCTTCAAATAACATCCTCCCTCCTACACCCACCTCTGCTACTGATAAATCCACAGGTTTGTTGTGTCTTCTCCCTCTCTTCCTTACATATTCATGGAACTTTATCCTCTCCTCACACCTGCATTCCTTCTGCTCAGCAGTAAAAAAAATCCTTGTCTGATAAACTTGATGTCTTGGTTCTTGAGACACTGTTTTACTAGAAACAGCCAGCTATCACTGTAAGCTGTCACTGTCATCTGTCTCTTCATGTGTCATGAACTATGCAAAATACACCTGCTTTCAAGTGTGGGAAACATACAGCACATAGTACACATTATCAGAGAAGAACAACTCTCTTTATTTGAACTCTTGGTTTTCAGTCAAAACTGAAGAGGCCACTCATGAAGTAGTCAGTTGGAGAACTTTTCAATTTCTCTGTGTACATAACCATAACAGTTGTATCAATTCAGACATAAGATTTAATCTCAAGAGACTTTGGAGTGCCATAGAACTGAAGTAAGCATTAAAACTCAGCTAAGCTATCACACAGAAAGGAGGAAATCCACTTCACTAGATTGAAATATCAAGACATCAAAAGACACAGAGAAGTGTCCTGACTTTCAGAAAAACCTTGCTGTGTACTTGTTCTCCTTGTTTGTGTGATGTTCTCATTGCACACTGTGGCACTGCCTCCATGGATACAGACAGGGGAGGCTGCACCTCAAATTCTGTGTCCAGTTCTGGCCCCTCACTACATGAAAGACCTTGAGGTGCTGGAGTGTGTCCAGAGAAGGGCAATGGAGCTGGGGAAGGGTCTGGAGCACAAGTCTGAGGTTTAGCCTGGAGAAAAGGAGGCTCAGAGGAGACCTTATCACTCTCTACAACTGCCTGACAGGAGGCTGTAGCCAGGTGGGGTCGGTCTCTTTTCCCAGGTAACAAGAGACAGGAGAGGAAGAAATGGCCTCAAGCTGTGCCAGTGGAGGTTTAGACTGGATTTTAGGAAAGATTCCTTCACTGAAAGGGTGGTCAGGCACTGGAACAGGCTGCCCAGGGCAGTGGTGGGTCTCCATCCCTGGATGTGTCCCTGTGGCACCTGGGGACACGGTTTAGTGGTGAGCTTGGTGCTGGGTAAATGGTTGGACTTGATGGTCTGAGAAGTCTTTTCTACCTAAATGATTCTGTGGTGATTGCATTGTTCCTTAAATGCTTTTCAGTAGTACCCAGCATGACCTCCATAATTTCCCAGGAACTGAAGTTACTCTAACAAGTCTGTAGTTTACTGGATCTCCCTCACACCTTTTTTGTAAATCAAAATAACACTGCTAGCTTCCAGTCAGCAGGGACTTCTTCAAAGTCCCAATACCCTTGGAAGATTCTGCAGATGTGAAACTCCCAGGTAAGACCTGCCCATGGACAGGCCAGCTGTGGACCTGCCTATAGATTCACCAGAAATATCAGATAGAGCCCTACCTTCAGACTAAGAATGTGGTGTCCAAGACCAGCAGTCACAGGGCACTTGTGATCTAACTCCTTTACTCTTAAAGAGGAGTAAACTTACTAAAGTCATTCAGTAATGTAACTTGTCATTAATTCAACTTGAATTCCTTCTCCTTTCTCTACTTTATTTCATTTATTTTCTTATGCTGAATCACCCTTGGATTTCAGTTCCCTGATCTGCCTTCCTTATGAAGGCAAAGCTATCATAACTGACTGTAATAACACAGAATGAAGTTTGTGTTGATTAACAGTTTGAAGGGAAACTCTAAATATCATAAAGACTGATTATGATGGCTCTAAAAACTAGGGTGAACTCTCTTTTAAATAGGTACACAGAAAATTATGACGTGGCAAGCACTTTGGATGAAGTTCAAAACTGTTATGGACATAAATAAGATCTATATGCAATGGTCTTGGTTTTGATGTGAGTAATTGTCTCTTATTTTAAAAGAACTTCAGCTGAGGCCCATATGGAAACAAAAAGTGAACAACTGGCACATTTCACTTGAAATAACAGACTGTGGGTTACCTCATGTGCAGGAACTGGGGGATTCAATCCCAGACCATCTTTCTCAGCTGCTGCAGATTCCAGGACTTGACCTTTCTGGCACAGCTTCTGCTGAACCTGCCCCCCATCTTCTCTACATGACTGATTCTCAACATCACTAGGTTCCTCCTTTTGGTGTAAGAAAAACAAAAGAAACCAGTAATCAAAAAGCTCTAATCAAACCTGCCGAGTAGTAATTACAGTGAGATGAGAAAGTTATGAAGCCCATAATTATAGGTAGATGAGGAAAACCATAATCATACCTCATAATTTACTGTGAGCAAAGTTATTGCAAAGGAAACCACTTACAAGAAGCAGTGCTGTAATTTTGTTATAAATTTTTAGAATAAATTGCAAGTGTTCTGACCGACACTGTTTGTATTTCATTATTCTAAGCAGGGACCTTGAATTTTGTGCTCCTGGACACAGTCTTGAATGCATTTTTTGAAGGTTTAGCTTTTTCCTGAGGACTTGTACTGTAGACAGAGAGTGTCTGGTTAGAAACCCAGGCAGGATAGTTCTGTGGGCAACCTGGAGATTTGCTGGATGGAGGTTCCAGTATCTCACAGAATTTGCTAAAACCGAAATTCTGAGAAGAGTCTGGCTCTATAACACCTCTCCTCTTCAGAGAGGGGATGAGACCAACAACATCCCTGTCAGCCTTTTCATCTCCAACAGGAACTTGGCCTCTTCCCACTCATTATGGCTCCAGCTCCTAAACACTGCTCTGGGTGTCAAAATTCCCCTTGTACCAGGGTGCATCATGCAGGGCACAGCACCTCAAGTGCAGCCTCACACATGCAAAGTAAATATGTAAATAAGAAATCTAGAAAGCAAGTCAAGCACAACAACAGTATTCAAGCAAAATGGTCAGGTGACTTGGAATGCAATATCCTTTGGAATGAGTCTCAGCTAACCACTAAAGGAAAAACCCTCCCTCTATACTAACTTTGAATGCACAGGAAAGAATTAATTGAGTTACCACATACTAACTATCACATCAGACTAAAGTAGCTCAGTATAAAATTGAGGCTTTTCTTACTAACTTCTTAGCAGTATCATCCTCACTGCAACTGGATACAAACACCCTCAAAATTGACCCCCTGGTGTAATCTCATGTCCAGTTACCTGTGCTGGATGGGTTTTTTCCCTAGATTCATCACCTTCAATAACAACACCATCCTGATGTCTTTCCAGATCTGCTTCACCACCCAGGACTTCAATGTCCAAAACATCCTCTTGGAACCTGTCAGGTCTGTCCATATCGGGGTTCTCCTTATGAGTCTCTCCCTGATTTGAAAAATGCAAGATGTTTACAACCAGTGAAAGAATACAAAATTTGATAAGAAACTTCCCACTCCATAATCTGTCTACTCTATCTTCAGTTTAGCCTAATGAATGAAGGAAAAGGCTGAGATAACCCAAACCTAGAGAGCTGGAAGCCTCTGCTCAGATCAATTTACCATATTGGGATCTTAACCACTCTGAAACAGTTTCAGGACAGGTAAAACAGGAATAAGTGCTCACAAGATTTTTAATATGGTTCTAGAAGTTTCTGATTAGACACAATTGGTAAGTATTGATCTTGCATCTTCTCCACAAATCACAGTATGGACAGTTTCCACTGTGATATTTTGATGGACATCTCTCCATGGTCAGGTCAATAGGGAGTACTGCAAATCATTCCCTTAGCTTTGCACACATTTACATTTAGACTTTTACAAGTCATTTACAGTGGCAATGTCCTGAGGTCCCATAAAAATCAGCAATTCCAGGTTAGTGACCTCTCATTACCTGCAGTGATGAAACCTCTTAAATTCCCCATTCCTGGGAGAGTTCAAAGCCAAGCTGGATGGGGCTTTGAGCAACCTGGTCTAGTGGAAGGTGTGCCTGCCCATGCCAGGGTGTTGGAATGAGATGAACTTTAACATCCTTTCCAACCCAAACCATTTTGTGATGGATTTCATGAAATCACAGGTAGGTGGTGGATTTTGCATCATTCACCTGAGCAAGGCTGAGGGGATCATTTGGAGAGAACATAATTTATCATTCCTTTCGTCAGATAAGGAAAACATGCCTCCATAAGCCAAAAAATTTTAAGTAATTACATATGGATTTGCAAAGAACACAGACACACACACACACACATATATATACACAGACTTGTATTAAAACACATTTGTCAGGTACCTGAACAGCCTGCCCCAATCTGTCCCTGCTGTGATGGATATCCTGTAATGGGCTGTCTGACAGTACACTGCTTTCCTCCAAAACTGGAGCATTCTGCTTCTCCTCCTCAGACATATTTCCATTTACATCTTGACCCTAAGAGAAATGATAGAAAAGAAAATCTGCTTGTGTTACCATAAACATTGTATTTTAACATCGAATCTCTGAATGGTAAAAACTATTCTCTCTGAAAACAAACAGGACAAACACTGTGCTGCAGTTCTAAACAAGCCTCTCTGGTTTAAGAGAAGCTCTCAAAGCTCTTAGGCAGAGGTTCATCTGCAATTTTCCCATCTCTGCAACTTCCCTCTGTGTCCTGACTGAGGATACCTGCTCTAGTAAGTGGCAGGAGAAAGTGACATGCATTTAAATGGAATTGTATTTAAAAGGAAAACTGCTGTTATAAATATGTTATTGGCTTGTTAGACTCGCCATAAAAGGTTATGAGAGTTCCTTCCACTTCTTTGATTTATACACTTGTATTTACAGGAGGCTTAATTTCAGTGAAATTAAGGATGCAACACACAGAAGACTTTTGAGACGTCTCTTTAGCCCGCTTTCCATTGCTGTTACTGTCAACAAATAAACTCACATCACTCATTTCCAAAGGCTCTTTCAGCTCCACTGCTGTGGGAGTCTCCTCTGCAGAGACTGGAGTATCAGAAGTGATCTGTGTCTCTCTCTTCAGCATTGCATCTGCCTTATCATCCTTTTGGATTTCATTACCAAACTCATCTTTTATCTCAAGGGCTTCACTGAAAATGTTTTCCTTCTTTTGCTTGACATTTTCAAGTCTTTCTTTGTGCTCACTCTGAAGTGTTTCCATCTCATCCTTAATAAACTCCTGTTCTGGTGAAGAGGTGTTTTGTTTAACAGTTTCTGCTAAAACCAAACTTTTCTTTACCGTGTCTTCACATCGGCTAAGAGGTCCCTGTTGTTCCTTTGAACACGAAGAAAACATTTCATTTGAAAAGTATCTTCACTCAATATACCTACTGTTAAGATCTAAAGTCAGTCTCTAAAATCATAAATACTTGTTTTGAACAACAAACAGTGTTGAAAGGTACATGCAGACCTGTTTGCTGCAGAAAGTCAATTGCTGAGCCAATAATTCCATCAGCCATTTTTATGCACAGAGAACACCTGGAGCTAAAAGTGATAAAACACCTGGAGCTAAAAGTGATAAAATAATCCCACAGCACACACGGTGGTACATGATGATCCTTCCAAGTTCTGAACAGGTAATTCCCCCCTTGCCTCCTCTCCTATTCCTTTTTCCTTCTTAGAGGTATAGCAAGTTCTGAAGGACAGGGAATTGCAGTGATCCATATCTGAGCTATGATTTCTGCCTACAGCAGCTCTCTAGGCTCATGGCTACAAGACTGATTTCCACCCTGCCAAAGAGGAAAAGGATGTCTACTTATGCATGAAGGACACTTCTTAAAAATGAACTTGGCTCACTGACTTTTTTAAAACAAATTTTCACACTGGCTAAATGAAAGACACTTACTAATACCATATTTAATAATCTCTTTCCTCATTATGGCCTGAGAGGAAAAGGCCAAAAATCCTAACCAACCAAACTGCATGCTTGAACCTTCAGTTCAGCCAATAGTAAAGGTCCCCCTAGTGCATTATGAGTGGTTTGAGTCCTACAATTATGTCAATAAAGGAACATTACATACTTTTTATTTCAGAAAGGTTTCACAGCTTTTCAGTTTGACACCATGAGCAGTTTTCTTTTAAAAATGTGATGGTCTCCATGGTGCAGAAACTACAACATACCTGTGATTTCAACTGATTTTGCTCAGCTGATGGCTCTTCCATTGCTGGACCATCACACTCAGTAAACTCCTCAGAGACAGTTTTCAGCTCAGTGCTCAGGCCTGTTGCCATATCCTGAACCTGCTGGTGCTCTTGAACAGGGCTTTCCAATGTCTGCATCATGGTCTAGAAACAAGGAGTTTCTAGGATTAGTCCACCATTGTATCAAACAATCATCCACAGACTGTTACAGCTTTCCCAGGACCTCACCAGCACAACAAACTTGCTTGTATCCCATAAAATATCTGGCTAACCACAGGTTAAACACAAAACCATCTCGCTCTCTTCCCAGCACATCATGGACTCCACCATGAACAAACTTTTTATGAATAGCAGAAAGCAGAAGGATTGGAAATGTACTTGTAAAGAGCATGTTTTCTCTTAAAATGAATGAAACATTAGAGATAGAATACCACACAGGGTACAAATGCAATTTTCACTACACTGGGTGAAACCAAGAACAAGCAAAATGCTGGAAATGAATCTTTCAGATGTTTTCCAGATTCATCCTTCCAAAAGGAAGAAAAATTACTGTGGCTTAAAGAATGTAAGAGCAAATGCTTCATATTACAGCTATCCAAATCTGTTTATAGAGGTACAAAATGCTCTTTACATTTACTTTGGTTTCATTTGTTTCAGTATTTATCCCTCAGAGAGAGAGAGGGAGCTACTCCCTGCCCTTTTTCAGAGGAACCTCCTCCACTCCCAGCTTTTCCCACCACAGCTGAACAGTGAGAACTGCAACCAACAGGAAAGGGAAGAGTGAGGTCCCAACCTGGAGCTGGCCGAGCAGATTTTCATGCTGGTGCTTTAATTCCGACCATTCTGCCTCTGTGAAGCAGGGACCCACAGTGTGGCCCTGGAGATGCTCTTTCTGGCTCTTCAATTTGCTAAACTGGGAAGTCAAGGCTTCTGTTTTCTGCAGGAGATCAGCATAGTTTGCCAGCTGAGCTTGCTTCTCCTCCAAACCAGGCTGAAGGGCAAAAATCTCCTGTTGTTGTTTCTCCAGTTCCATTAGAGCCTGTTTCAGATCTTCTTTGCTTTGCTCATATTGCTCCCTGTTGCACTGAAGCTGCTCTTGAGGGCTAAGAAAAAAAAAAGCTGTGTTTAATAGTGTTAAAAAACCAAATGTATTGATTACCTAGAAAATGTCAAAGTGTGAACAAGTCAACAATTAGAATGAACCTGAGTGTCCTGAATACTTTCTTCCCCAGATTTTAAATTACTGATCAGACTGGAATTTTCAAGGTGATGAAGTTATTGCAGATAAACTGGACTTAAATGCAGGACAAATGACTAACTCACACCTTAACCTACAAACCCACAGTTTCTAGCATCTGAGATGTGATGCTCATGCTCTGTATTCTCCTGCTCTTAATTGCAGCAGAAATTCTGCTTAAAAAACGACAATATGATTATGAATATGCTTTCCTTGACTTCCCATGACAGCCTCCTAAAAGGGAATGTTCTGTAGAAGAAACACATCACATTTAGTTGGGCAGGGGAGTGTTTTAGAGATACAAACAACAAAACCAGAACATATAATTTGGGGTATGTTAGTACAATGTACAATCCAGTGATTACTTGCCTGACCTTTACATTGGATTTCTCTTTTTGTGCTTTATAAGCATGCATGCTGATCTGCTGCAGGTGAACAGGCTGCATTTGTCCACAGGAAGTATGCAATGAGACAGAAGTAACATTTGTATGTTCACACTTAGTGATGGAGCTCAGATATCTTCCAGATGGAACTTAAATGCTAATATTGAAAAATATGATCCCACGCAAACAAATCCAAATAAACAGTCTGGATACAATTCTGTAAAGTGCAGCAGGATAATTGAGGACAAAAGCAAAGTTTCATTGTTTTGGTTCTGCCCCTCCAGATTCATATTTTTTGGCAAATAAACAAAGCACAGCCTCGCATACACGAAGCGCTCCTCCATCAAGTTCCCTGTTGCAGCTCCTCACTGCTGTTGTTCCTGTGGTGCATCTGCTGTTCACAAGCCTGATCCTGCAAGGTCCTGAGCATCTCTTCAGGCATGCAGAGCACCTCCTCTCCTGTCTTTAACAGTGTGAATAGCACTGCATCCTGCTGTGCTGAATCCAACACAGCCAACACTCCACCATCCTGAGCACCCCTTGTGCTGGTTTTACTGAGAGCTCAGTGAGAACAGGAGCAAACAGAAGATTCTCTGGCTGTTCATGGCCACACCAGAAAGTATCTCTGGCTATTTCCCATTCAGGCCAAACTGTGACCTGCCCCTCCACAACTCTGCAGAAATACCTACAGAAACAGATGTATCTCGTTCTGCTTCCAAAGAACAGAAAATTGATGGAATGGATGAATGAAGAAGAGAAAAAAGTCAGTATAGCAGTAAGTGATCTCCACTGCCTCTTGGCAAATTCCACATTACCTGCTACATTCAGTGGCCAGCTGACAGACGCTTTCCCACTTTTTCTGGAGCTCAGAAATAGTCTGCTGAACCTCTGGCTTCTTATTTTTCTCATTTCTCAGTACAGTGTCTCCTAGAGCCACCATGCTCTGTATTTTGGCCTCACCTTCATCTCTGAGACTTGTGATTGCCTGTATTAAACAAGAAGCAGAAGCAGTGCATATTCAATTATTTTTGGTTACAAAATAAAAGGTACTACCATTATTTTTTCATACTTTTCACACTGCTGTTCAAGTCTTCTTTTAATATATCACATAGCTGATACATAAGCAGATAGATCATCTAATTTTAGAAGTCTGAGACAATTAAGCTGATTTATTAATTATTGTCTACAAAGAAGACCCATATTGTGCTGACAAATTGAAAAAATGCTCAAATGACAAAACTACAGGTCATGAGTAGTGACAGCAGCTTTAATGCATCAAGCATTAGCAAAAAGGAATATATTTAACACAATACCTTTATCTGATTAATCCTTTCGTCTGATGGCAACTCACTTCCTTGTGACCTCATTTTATTAAGAGCCTCCTCAAGCTTTTTGATCCAGCAAGAAACATCCTGGGCAAGGTCTTCAAAATGTTGTCCTTCCACTGGAAGTCTCTCAGTATTCCCTGCCATTTCACTGACTCGTGTTATCAGTGCATGGTACCTGCTAATAAGGTTACTGGCTTCTGAAAGGGTTTCATATTCTGTCAACCCAGCCTCTCCCAAGGAATTTGATAGCTGAGCCAGGGAGTCAAATGCTTTCCTGAAAAATAAGAAAAAAAAAATCAACATCTGCTTGTTCTAACAACATGGAACAATCTCGTTTAGAAGACAGATCTTAGAAAGAGACCAAAAAACCCACTACCTCTGCATTAATAGTGTTTTATAGACATCTTCAAGTTCTGTATCATCTTTATTCATCTCTTTTACTTTTCCCTCCTGAGCAGAGAGCCATTCTTCCAAGGCCATGCTGCTTTCTTCAAGGCTAAAGGAGGTACAAAGAGAGACTCAGGTGAAAATATGAGGCATAAAATGGCTAAAACTTGCTGGTAGCAGTGTTTTGCTGAAAAAATACCATAAATATAGTGTCTGATCACTATGTTTACATGTTTATATTTTATTATATATTTATATTTATATATAGTGTCTGATCAGGCAAAATTTTAAACAAAAGCCTAATTTTAACTCTCTCTGTTCATGTCACTGAAATTGTCCACAGTTTCCATACAGGTCTGCTATGAAACTGAAAAAACAACCCACATGGAACATACAACAAAATATCTGATTAAAATACCATCTCTTGTAAAAAGAAGGGTTGCTTGCCATTCCCTATGGCTGTTTAATAATGAATCATCTGATACCACTTGTGAGTAAAATGTCAGACACAAGATTAGCTCCCTACCCACTGAGCTGCTGGAGAGAGGCACCAAGCTCCTTCTCCCGTTTCTGACATTTGGAGATCAACCTCTGCAGCTCTGCCTCCTGGTCTCTCACTCGACTGCTGAGGTGCTTAATGCTTGCTTTGGGCAAGTAAGGCTTCACTTTATTCAGTAAAGCTTTGACCTCTTGGATGTCTCTATCTCTGCCTTCAGATGTCAGGAAGTGCTGGAAAAGAACACAAACCCATTGGTCAGATTTGCTGCAGTGTAATAGATATTTATGTTACAAGAGCTTTTCAGCTCCTGTGATCTCCACCAGTGGTTTTTTCCCCAGCTATTTCAGTTCCTGAAAAAGAATTTATGTTAATTCACAGTTTGCTGACTATTGCACACGCAAATGGAAAAGTTGCCGTTTGTAAAATAAGGAGAAAGTGGAATTGATGACTCGTTTTCTCTTCTCTACAGTACTGGTACACACAGAAACAGGCAAGCAGCATCCAAATCTAGCACTGACATCACTCTGTCTCCTGCTGCTGCTTAACTGTGATTGCTTCTTGCAGATGTTGTGGCTTTTCCATCTGTTTTCTGTTCATTCTGTCTGATTTGGAGAGAAAATCTCGCTACAACAAATTAAATGCAATTTTTTTTCACATTTGCGTCCATTGGGGGTCAGAATTTCACGTTACTCTCTACATATTTGACTTCTGCAGCCTTGCACACTGAAGTACTCGTCAAGGTCCACTGACCTTCACCAACCACTGTCCTGCCTCTCACTGGCCCAAGTTGTCTGAACTTGAACACTGACACTTCATTTCAATTAAGTTTTATTTTCATTGCCCTTATTTTCCTAATGCTCTAAGTTACACGAGATGTTCTTCCAACCTCCAGTTACAAAACCACTGCAGCTGAATTCAGTCCCAAGAACAGCCTCTGAGGTGAAAAGAGCAACACTTCAAGAATAATCAGCTTTAGAAATTACAGTATTTTAATAGTTTACCTTTAGCCTCTGTTGTCTTTCTTCCAGTGTGGATTTCGTTTCTGAGGGCTCAAAGCAGTCCTTCAGAGACAGCTGAGTGCTGCTGAACCAGTCATTAAAATTCTTGCACTGACCTGAAAACAAAAGGTACATTCCAATTTTTTTCCATTAATTGCATTCTGTAAAAGAAAAATCCTGTTTAACATGAAGATTTCAGACAATTTACAATTACATCGATCAGTGCTACTGTCAAAGGTTGCTTTTTACTACAGAACATGTGAGTGAAAATGCTGGAGCTCTTATTTTTTTAGCTAACATTAGCTAACACACACAGCTCTTTGGGTAAACAAGACCTGGAATAGCCTAGTGGAAACTTCTCATTTCCACACAGATTAATACTATTTAAAAAACATCTGAAGACATTAGACTATCTGGGCCAAATTTCCCACCTGTATAATCCTGTGTCTATTTAAAGCAAAGAGTAATTACACCATTTATTCTTGTAATCAATTTCAAATAAAAAATAACTGGAAAAAATTAAAACATTGGAATTCTGTGTTTTTAAATTAAATACTCTGACACTTGTTCCTGAATTATGTTTCACACTTCTTTTGTCTAATTTTTTAAATGTAAAAATAAGAAACCAAATACTTTGATTCAGACTGAGTGGGTTTCTGGGATCAAAATCCATTTTTCTGCAAATCCTTATCTTGCTCATAACCCTGAGACAATTTGGGATATCAAAGCAGTTTCAGACACCAAACCAAATAATTGCACAACCTTTAAGCCATTGTGGTGGTCAAACCTGTAAAGGTAAATAATTTGAATATGTTCACTTACGATCCAAAACGCCCATAAAGTGATCTTGAAGCACATGTTTCTTGCTATTGAATAAATCAATGACACATTTAAGCTGCTTATTTAATTCATCCACATCAGGACAATCTGTTTCTTCCTCGAGTAATGCCACAAGGTGCTCTTGTTGCAGAATTTTCTGGTGTATCTCCTAAGGTTAAAAAAATCCCAACAACAAAGCAGAAGTTTTAAAGAGTAAGTTTTGAAGGCCAAGCAGAAGTTCACTGTACAGAGCTGCTTTAGTACAAACTAGAGTTTTACAAAAGGGTTTAGCCCTTCCTGTGTGTAAAAATAATTTCTTAAATTATGCTGGCATTTAACAAGGCCATCAGTAAGTAGGCATAAGCACTAAACTCTCCTTGAGCAGTGTGTGTATGCACAAATAATCCCACAGAATAGATATGGGAATAGTGCCATTTTATGTTCCAGAGCATATAATACTTACAAACTATAATGTCTCAGCTGCCATAGGCATTATTCCACCCCCTAAATTCCTTATTCTGTGTGTCAAGACCCCATGGGCTGAAAGGCAACTTAGAGGGAGCTACAGAATTGATTAAAAACTCTATCTTTTCCCCAATGACTGTGATTTCACTGCCCCAAACACAAGAGATCTGACACCCACAATGCACATAATCCACTCACTGCTCCACAGGAGGTTTAAATCTTGCCAGCCTAAGCCTCCAACCTCGAGTTTCAGCAAATATTGGGCTGAAATTGTCTATTTGGGAACTCCCCTTGCAGCCAGGCTTAGGTGGCACAAAGGCATCTCACATATCCTCTGTGTCTTACCCAGTCTTGGAAAACAGACAATCCAAACAAGCACTACTGCCTGAACATACCCTGGGTGGCAATATTGCCTTTGTGCCTGGGATTAACCACTTCCAACAGCTGTAAGGGTTAAATATATCTGATAATTCCAGGAAAAAAAGAGGCTTTTCTTCCATGTTTCTGGCAGCTTAAGGAAATATTCAAGCCAGGCTCTTCACTTGAATTATTCCAGTAGTTTACAATTTATACAGGATGAACACTTATGAACACTTGACCAAGAGAGAAATTATGAACAAATGTGTAAAATACACACAATCTGTGGCATTCTACCTCTAGTTTAGTAAAGATCTCTAAGGTGTCTGAAGGAGATAAAGCTTTGAGGAGTGATTCAGTCATTCCAATCTGTGTCTTGGCCAGATCAAGGTCTCCTTTCAGCTCTGCTGTATTCACAGTGAGTTCACTGGTCCCTCGCTTGGCTGACAAGAGCTCTTTTATTAGCTCCATTTTCTGCACAACAGATGATCTGATGACCTTAAAATTGGAAATAAACACACATCAATTATACTGGATTGATTTCCCAGAATATTACAAAAATCGATGATAGACATAAAAAGAAATTAAGTGGTCTGTAGTACAGATGTTTCAATTACAGTTTGTTTTGATTTGTTTCCCTCCCACTCCAGAAATTGAAAAACATTTCAGTATTGCTTTTCTGAGGAGGAGTGATCTTAGCTCTTTATTAGCAGTTTCACTGGTGCTGTTTTATTTTATTCCTCAATCTCTCCAGTGCCTACTCTGAGCTAGATAAAGGAGCTTCAGCTGACATGAAAAAGAGGGTTGCAGCTCTCTCTGTTAACACACGCCCCTGCAGTGATTCCACTGGGGAAATTCCCTAAAATGACCCCAAAAAAGGCCAGCAGAGAGGCTGGGAGCTCTGGCTCGAGACTATTCACTAAGGAGCAACAGGTCCTGAACCTCACCCTTGACTTCCATGAGGCAGCACTGGGTGGGACCTCTTGGGAACACCACCCCAGGGACTCAGGGCACAGCACGCACATCACAAGGTTGCTGAGTCCTTCCCTAAGCTCCTTAGATCACTTTACCCAGTGAAACTCCTCAGAGTTCACTGCCTGCTGAGGATAAACACAGAAATAGCTAAACAGGGTCAAGCTCAAAGTGCATCTGATAGACACTGTGAGAGGGTGATTACAAAACTGCTTCGGGAGCAAGGGAAGCTAACACGGTCTCAAACGAGAATTTATTCTTTGCTGTGTGAAGCTAACACAGAAAGATGAAGTTTTCCTTGTGGTACCCCAAAGGAAAACACCACTCTGTGCAAGAAATTCCACATTACATTGTCCAGGCAAAGGCAGAGTCTGAAATGGACAGTCAGTAAAGCTGAGTTCCTGGGATCCCCAAAAGGGTGACGAGGTCCATCGTGCCCTATTGTTGACCAGCAGCTCAACACCAGATATCACTGATATCAGCCTCTTTGGGCAGGCCCTAGGGCCTAAAAAGGCACAGAAGTAAGAAAGACCTTTGTGTTTAAAATGACAGGTTTGGTTCTATCAACCTTTAACAGCCTGAGAGACACAAAAAATGAAATACCACTGCCCACTGGCAAGAAAATGCTTCCAACTCTCCTTGAGCAGACACAAGTAAAACCAGGAACTGATTGTGACAAGGGCAATGCTAGAAGCAGGGCCATAGTAAGGAGTACTGGTGTATCAGCTGTAAAAGCTTCTCTGTACCTGTAGCTCCAATGGAGGTTCATTACTATTCAGAAGTTCTTCTATCTCAGCCACTGTGCTGTCGAATTTTTGGAGTTTCTGTTCTTGGACCCGTAAGCATGCCTAAAGGTGGAAAAAACACATAGGTAACTGTGCTTTCCCTCCAAATGAAATCTCTGTGTTTATGTTAGAAAATTCTATTAAAATATTCTGATTATGCATTTTGGTATATAGACGTGTCACCATTTGCTCACTTCCTGATTTTCATGTTTGCAATTAAGCATTTTTTGTATTTGAGTCAGAAACACCCTGTTTCTCAGGCAAAGCAGCTGATAATGCAAATCTAGCATATATTTAAGAATCTTAATTATTTTGCTTCAAGTGAATTTGCAGGAAAATAATTTTAATTTTGCATTTATGTCTTGCTGCTTCTTCTAAAAGGGATATTCTCAGATGCCATAGACTTCAAGTGAAGAATCGGTGTCCTGATAACACGTGCATTGATATGGAAGTGAGAAAATACAACACAGGCTGTAAGCACTTTTTCAATGTAAATCCTTTGCATATGAAAAGACCTCCACTCATTTGAATGTACTTTGGAACAAGTCAGTTATGAGAAGGTAAAATGCCTGCTTCAACTTATGAACAGGATAATGACATTGTCTCATATTCCCAAATCGATATTCCAAGCTCCCTGAGGACAAAGCCTTCCTTTTGTAGTCTCTGTACAAGCAATCATCAAAACCCATTCTTGTGCTGCAGCCCTTAAAAGAGTTTGCATTTGCATACAGGATACAGGGGAAAGCAGAACTTCTCTCACGTTTTTTATACTGAAATTATCCTTAAATACACAGTCCAATAATTCACTGCTCTGCTCTTTCATGACAGGCTCCCTGAAAACACATGCACCAGTCTCACAAAGGACTCTTGGTTTCAACCCTGTGTAATGTGATATACATTGCAACAGTTGGGGTCTTTCTGGAATTAACATCAGTGCAGCGATGTTTCAGGATCAACAAAAAAAAAAAAAGAGTAATAACAAAGTGATACATGAACCTGATGCCCACTACACTTGGAGTCATTCTACAAAAATTTGAATGCATTGGGTTCAGTTTTCTCTCCTTCTATTCCACTTTATAATAATTGCTCAGAGGAACATGGTTTCTGTGTCTCTGAACCCTCTTCTCCCTCCTCTTTTGAGACTTATCTCCCACAAGAAAGCAGCAGAATAACCTCACTGTAGCCACCTCCAGCACAGCCCTTTCTAAGGAGGAGAAGAGTAACACTGGGGGCACAGTCACATCACACTGGACATGAGCAGTTTCCAAGTAACAAAATGGCCCTAAAGATGCATTTTCCAGCTGGTGCATTTTTACTGGAGCCTCCAGGGGCCTAAACTACTCCTGGAAAATTCTGACAATACAATGGTAGAGACAATGATGTGACAAAATCTCCACTGCTGCACAGTGGATATGCCACTGTTTCTTAGTGAAGCTCCATCCACAAAGAGCACCTTGACTTTTCACTTCTCTGCAAACTAAAACAAATGAGCAGTGCTAACAGTAGGAGGAAAGCTGCAAACAACCATAATAAAAACCAGGCCATTTGTAGCTTGTAAACACTGAGGAAAAACTGCCTGCAAATTTTCAAACAAGAGGATATGCAGTGCATTTATGTCTCACTCTATTTCAAGCAGGAAATTATTTTTGCTTAGTAGACATTGGTTATGATCACAACGAAGCAGCACAGCTGGTCCACTGTGGCCCTGAAGTTAGAAATAAAATATTCACCCCTGTACATGAAGCTTTCAATGGCACAGACCTAGTGCATGTGTTTTTACACCCAGCTGCACCCTGATACCAAGAATTAATCTTATAATCTGTGCCAAAGGGGCATTGCCAGCACAGGCTCTGCTGCTGCCTGCCCAGCTCCCGGAGATGCTCAGCAGCCACTCTCTGTTGAGGCTGCAAAAAGTTACATCCAGGAACACACCAGGACAGGGAGAAAATAAACCAACCTCTCCTTGAGCTGTGCTTTGCCCAGCTGTCCCAGAGGCTCCAGCATCTTCACTGACAGGTCACTTCTATCTGGAAAACTCATCATTAGCCTACACACCCTTCTTTTTCTTCTCTGTGCACTGCTGCACTCCAGGCTACAGCCTTACAGGCCTTCTCTTTGCTCCATCTTTGTGCAGCATTTGCAGTGTTGCATTGATTGAAAACCATTCACTACACATATACACTATCTGTGCATTAGTTTCCAAGAGCTGTATTCCCAAATAAAGGCAACATCCTCAGTGCAACCATCCATGCAGATACAACTGCACATATTACAACTTCCTCTGCTGCTATTTCTATGCAACATGCTTGTTTATTGCCCAAAGCTCATATCACTGTAGTACAAAGGAAAGGTAAAAAAATTCCATTTAAATTACCTTCAGCTGAGTGAGGTCCTCCTCAGTCAGGCAATGATCTTCTGCATTCTTGAGCTCTGCATTTGCCCAAGCTTCAATTGTGCCAGATAAGCTCAGGAGTTTGTCCCACAGAGCCTGAGCTCTTCCCAAATTATCACAGTAGTTTTCGGTCTTTTCATTGATCTACCATTAGATTGATAGACAGAAAACACACAGGGATTTCAAAAAATGTTGAGTTATAGTTCAAAAGCAAAAGCAGCACAAGAAAATCAGAGCGAGTCGAAACCACACACAAAAACAAGAGCGGCAAAGGGGAAAAAATATCTCGTGTCTTCACAGTGAATTGGTCATGGAGAAGATACTTAAATCCCTGCCACACATGTCACCAAACATACCAATCACAACAGCAGCTTGCCAGTTTTAAGGCAGGTTTAGGAAGGAGCCTTGCTCATTAATGTTTATCTACTCCCAGTAAATACCATTTAATCTCAGTATTGATGCACTGCTTAGATCGACAGTGGCGAACATTTCCCACCAAAAGCACCAGCACTGTAATTTTACAGATTTGTCTCCCAAGTCTAAATCCGTAGACATTGTTATGGAAGCTTATAGATTCATGCAGAAAGCACAGATATTGCCTTTTCTGCATTTTCTAGAATTATTTACTGCCAAAGAGTACTGACAATATAAATTACCTGAGAGATCAGAAACATTCCATCCATGGATACTCTGCAAGCTCTGCTCTGGTAAACACTTGGATTTATCTCTTAAGAATCTCTGCCATATTGCACTTAATTTATTCGAAATATTACACCCGTGTCAGAATCAATTACTATAATGCATAACAGATAAGACCACCCTGATAATTTACTTTTTACATACATCCAGCCATCTGTCCACAATAATGTTAGCCTCATTCTCGAACGGAGGCTCCTCAAAGCTTCTCATTTTATTCAGCTGGAACTGCAGGTTTTTGCAGATCTGATTTATTTTGTCTACGTCTTCAGAGTGATCATTAAATTCCTCTTTTGCTTCTTCAATCTGTGAAAAAGACCACATGGATATTTGTGAGCATATTTGCTTACGATTGTTTCTTCAGCAAAATATTTTTGACTGATTTGCTGGGTTGTTTTGGTTTTTTTTTTTGCTTAGAAAAACAACAGCATTACATAAAATAATCTATTTTATACAATATGATGAGACTAGGAATGCATCCTGTGTTGTCATATCCCTGCCATGCTCACAGGAATATTTCCCTCTTAGAAATCCATATCATTCTGTTATTGGCTGCAGAACAGCTGAGTGGGAATATGGATAATTTATTTCTAAGAGAGCCAAAACCACTATTTGCTTTTAATGTCCTAAGTGCAAGATCCAAGGGGACTGTACATCCACACACAGAACCTTGATTTTGGAGATAAAAAATGCAGAGTGTGATAATTATCTGAGATACTATTACAACTCTTACAATGTAACCTGCATTCTGATCCCCAGGTTTTGAACTATTTACAAAAAAAAAGCTTAAATCCTACTTAAACACAGACACTGTCAAATATGTCACCGCAAGAAACTGAAAAGTCTCTTTCTCCTCCTTTCTATTTAAACACTAAGCTGCTTCTTTGTGTTTAAATTGGAATGTCAGTGTTTACAAACAACATGGAAGCTTCCTGGAAAAGAAACACTGACCTCTAGTGCTTGGCACCTCGATGCTCCAGCTCTTCCCTTATTTCCCACAGACATCCTGGGAAATTACATCTTCCCATACCGACCCCACGGGGCACTGAGCTCAGGGGAGGGATGGCAGAGCTGCTCTCACAAAGCAGAACAAAGCAGAGCATTTCCCCTGCTATAATTTTGTAGCAGTCTATATAACAAATCATCAGCACTCAAGGACATGCCTGTACTGTGCCACAGCAACTTCGGACCACAGCTCTGGGAATTGCAGAGCTCAGGGTGAGGAGGGAGGGTTGCTCCCAGAGAGGGGGCTCCATACAAGCAGGTGGGATCTGCAGGCAATGCCCCCCTTGCAGCAGGAGCCCAGGTGACACAAGGTGTCCCAAGCCTCACTGCTGGGACCAAGAAGAGACCCTGCCCCAGCTAAAGGGGGCTGGCACAAGCAGACACCATCCCACTGCCTGACAAAAACACTACTTACATTCCTTCTTAAATGTAACCAGCCCAGGCACTGCCTGAGAGCAAACACTCCTGGATGCTATGGGTAATGCCTCACCAGAAAGCCTAAAAACAGGATCTGAACAACCAGTTACAAAATCCAGGATATGTGAAACCTGTGCAGTAAAATGGTCACGATGGCCATGCTGCTGTTCACCATGGACAGCTGTTCCAGTAGCTGCATTCATTTAGCCAAGAAGCTGGCTGTCACATTTCTGACAGAAAAGGTGCAAAACTTTAAACTAAATGGAGTCCAGCAGTACCTGCTCATTCAGTATGAGTAGCTCATCAAGTAATGTAAAAGCTACTGAAAATATTTAACTGCTGATACAGACAGCTTGGAGCAAAAGGACAGGACTTAATCTCATCTTCATATTAGATCCTACCTCTTCCACAGGGTTTGTTTTAGTTTTTTTTTTTAATCCCTCTCCATTAACAAGACTAATTCACTAAAAAAAAACCAAAACCAAACCTTAAATCTACTTAATACAAAAATATGGAGTCCTTACATGTATTTTGGAAGCCAAAGTGAAAGCAAGGCCATAACATCTGCCCTGAAGGCTGAGGGTACAAGGGCAACCCTGCATCTGAATGCTCCCAGGAAAGGCTTTTCTTTCCTTTCCACTAAGTTCTTGTTACTCACCTTTGCTATTAGTCGGTTCAAATTCTCCTTCCCCATGTAAGAAGTTTGCTGGGAAAGCACAACCTCTTGTTTCTGGATGATGCTGGTCAGACTCGTTTTGCAGCTTTGATACTGCTTCAGGAGCTCCAGAGCCCTTGCACACTGCTCCTGGCTATTAAAAAGAGATGTATTATTTATGGCCTAAGATAAACCTGCAGCCTCAACCTCCTGTCTGCTTCCTTCTTCTATATTCACACACATGGGAAGGTTGACAACTAGGTTTGAATGAGAGATAAGGAGAGATGAAACTGAACCAGTCTTAAATCCTGCAATAATGTGTGATACCTGTGTGGTATCCAGTTTTTGGAATCAGAAATACCCTTCACCATCATATGCCTCTGATCCACACTTAACTGTGATGAGCAGCTGTGTTCATATGATCCTCTCCACCTGAGGTGAGCTGAGTCACCACTAAACTGAAATATCACCTGCAGCAGATCTCACAGCAGCTGGGAGGGTGGATACCAGCCCATCCTTCAGGTTACTCCCACCTGTGCAAGCCATGAGAATTAACCAGAACTGTGCCAGTCCATGCAAAGCCTCTGGGCATCTTCAAAAACCATATTTGAAGCACAGATGCCCTGGGCAATCAACCACAGCTTCCCCCAGTCCCAATCTCACAGTTATCAAACCAAGCTCCCTTTATTTTGCTGCATAAGGGACTGTTTTCCCAGCTGCCCTTTTCCATTTGTTTCAGTTTGTCTTTCCTTTTTCAGCATGCTGCCAGGAAATTCACAGCAAATACAGAAGACACAGCATTCCCAGCAGCAGCCAGGCTTTGTTTCTGGATGCTAATTAAGTCCAACTACATACCTGCTAAATGATGAGACTGTGATGTTTTAAAAATATGCAAAATTCATGAGCTTTGGCTGCAAAATTCCATGTGCAATTCTTGGTTTAATCATAGTTTATGTCTCCACTGTACCTTTAAGGTATAGTCTAGGGTTGGGGTTTTTTATCATTTCACAAGCAAACTTCTTACTTGAAAATGCAATTTTCCTCCTTACCATTCAGCAAGCAAGAGCTTTGTATCCTCCCATAACCTCTCAGTAACTCTGCACTGCTCATTTGCTTCCTCTGCTTTCTCCTCATTGATCTGTGGGAGCTTATTAGCAATTTCTTGCATAGATTTCATTTCAGCAGCAGCACGATCCAATTCCTTTTCCAATTCTGTTAATGATTTTATCCTTTATTAGAAAAAAAATGAAATACAGCCTTATATTAAAGTAAGCCTTTGATTTGATTCACAATGTAATTATTAAGTTCCCTAGAAATTCATCCTGAGCTCCACATACTTTATTAAATGACATCATAAAAAGTCTAATTTAGTCTTCAATTCATGTAATCTGACACAGGCCCTCAGATGAGTTATGCTGACCTCAACACTGTGAGAAAATAATCCAAATTCTGAAGGTAGTTGGGTCTGTATGAACACAGTGAAATTAATTTGCATTAAAAGGTAAGTGCAGTCTGTTCATCTTACACTGCAGAGTTTCAGATCAGGTATATCATTGCCCAGAAAGGAGACCCATCTCCCTGTTTGACAATTTTCTTACTGAAAACTAAGATCACAATAACCCATCTCTTATTTTTTCCTCCTCAATGCTGCTTCAAACACACATATATATATGACTTTTAAAGAAAAAAAAATAGAGAAGGCTTCATTTTTAAGATGTGATGGAACAAATAAACACACAGCTTTTGTCAGTATTCCACAGATACTTCAAATTTCAATGCTCTCCTGCAGAGAGGACCCAAGCTGACTTCACTGAAACTATGAAATTAAAAGAGCTTTAAAAAATAATTCACCTTTTTTGAATAGCTGGAATTGTTGGATCCTTCAAACCTAGTTTGTTAATTCTGTCACGTAGATCCTGAACGCTTTTAAGAAGTTCACTGCTTTTTTTGGAAAAAGTCCTGTATAGGTCTTTTTCTTCTGTAGGCACCTGCTCACTTGGGGAATCATAAATGGCATTTAGCTTTTTAGATAAAGTCTGAACAAGTTGTTCACACCAAGTCTTTCTCCCACAGTCAGCATCTTCCAAACAGACATTAACACCCTTCAGGCGTTCATCCAAACATTTAGCCTCTTCTGCCATATGAGAAATTTCTTGTGCAGCCTCCCTCAAAGCTTTCCCCTGCATTTCAGGCTGATCTGGGGGATTTGAGAAACAACTGATGGAAGACTGGATCTTCCTCAGGGAGGCCATAAAAGCTTCCAGATCTTTAAGGACTGCCTCACGCATCTGCATTTTATGGCCCATTTCTTCAAGCTGGTTTTGACAGTTAATCAGAACTTTTCTTGCAGCTTGCAGGTCTAGTGGATTAACTTCATCCCCTGCTGAACTGTCGAGGTGTTCCAATTGTTTGCACTCTTCAATCTGTCTTAATATGGATTTCTGCAGCATCTGAAATTTAGAGAATGACCAAAAGTGTTAGCAAGTGAAAGAAAACATATATCCTGCATTCAAGCTAAACCTGACTGAAAAACAAATTATAATAGCAGTAAAAAAGTATGTTAAACAGGGTGGTTAAGACAGAAAACCTATTCTGGATGTCAGTGGAGGGAAGGAAAAAGAACAAAATAAGAAAATAAAATGGTATTCCACACACAGGGAATTTGATCAGCACTACAGAAAGCTCAAGACTCCTTCCTGAAATCAGACAAGGAGAGAGGGATGATGATAGTCCTGAAAGCAGCAGGCTCTCACAGCAGGACATTAGCCAGAGCACAGGCAGCCACAGAGATATTTATTACTCTGCCATCTTTTCAGTTCTTTATGCTATGCTTTTGGAGCAGACTTCCATGCATTTAAATATCTCCTGGTGCAACCTGCAGGCTCTCTGGTTCCAGCCCTCAAAGAGCAGCATGTCAGGGCAGTGAAAGCCCAGATGTGCAGAGAGCTGGGCAAAATTTCTGGGCCCTTTCAGCCCAAACTGGTCAGACAGAGTACCCATGCTGACTGCCCTACAGCTTGAGAGACCTAAACCCTACTTCACTGGAGAGCCAAAGGCAGACAAATGCAAACTTTCAGCTCTGGGTAGCTGTCAGTGTGCTCAGCCTGGAGGAGAAGCCAAGAATAAAACAGAATTCACCCTGCCCAGTGGACCAAGCCCTGAGCATCAGATACTGATAGCAGGTGAACAATTACTGCACTCACACTGAGCTCCCAAAGCCACCCTGAGCTGTGCTCAGATACTGCAGCAGATGAGACACAAGGCAGTTTGGCTGAGCTCATAAATTAACAGCACATTAGTGCATGGTCCACAAAATGATATAAGGCCAGGTGAGAACATCACAAATCTGCATCAAAAAAAGATCCTGACCTACAGTGAAATGTTCACAACAATGGCTTTTACAGCAGAACCTACTGAGGGTCCCTGGCTTGCTCTACAGGACCAATAATAGTTATAACAGAGGGACTAAAATGCCATTACAGATTTTAGAAGGTTTAGGAAGTCTTGTCAGCAGCTCCAACCTCCTGAGTGAAAATCCCATGAAGTTCTCTACTTTCTAGACATTAAAACCTATCCTGGCTAGGGTGTAGTCTGCATCTTTCCTTACCTTCAGTTCACTATCAGGAAGGTCACTGTCCATCAGACTAAACTGGTGGATGTACTTTTTCTTCAGCCATTCATCTACTAATCGACAGACAAAGATGGATTTGCTTTCTGTTTCACAAACAATTTCCACAGCAGCCCTTAAAGAATTCACTCTGCAAGAAAGGTAACAAAACATGAACTGAGAAAGCAAGCAAAGAAAGACACAATATTTTTGAGCACAAAAAGCCACAAAAATAATATAACTGTCTAACAGATCTAATCCTCCCCCTCCTGAGGTCAGATGAGTTTTTCTCTGATGAATGGGAAAAGCAATGTGAATCATTGTGAGTTTAACCAAAAGATGAAAGGAAATAACAGCAATAAATAGGACTTGTACAGTTATGTCAGAAAGATCTGTCTCTGTTCTTCTTGGGGAGACTCACACTATCTTCCATGTGTATCTAAAAAGAGAAAAATTAAGAAAAGACTAATTTTTTGCAATGAAGAAAAGGTTAAAAATGTGCAGCTATTTTCTGCAACACACATTACTCCCTTCACAACACGCACAATTAGTTTACAATGCCTAAGCTAATACCATAAAGTGTTGTTATACCTGACACTTGTAACATCCTGAAGTTCTTTCCACTCGCTTTGTAGCTTCTTTCTTGCCTCAGACAGAGCAGCCTGCTGCACTTCAGACACAAGATTTTCTAAGGCAGATGAGATGTTTTCCAATTGTTTCCAACCAGAACTGATTTCAAGGTCTATCATTGCCTAGAAGACAAGCAGTTCTAATGCATTAATATGATCCTGTACTTCTCAGTGCACACTTCACAAAACTACAGTCACAAGAGTCTCTACAAGAACAGTGAAAACATCATCTGAAACTAAGAATATCTACTGCCTTTTTTCCCCTTCAAGACACAATTTTTAGCTGCATGCAAATTTCCAGCAACTTTTTATGGTGACAATTTCCATGTCAGATATATGCCATGGCTACATTTTATAAAAGGGTCAATAAATAATGGGCCAGGCATTCTTATTAAAAGAATGAAAATATCTCCACCTAGCTATGTTCAGAAGAAAAACAAATGTAGAACTGAACCAAGTTCTGAGATTTTTGATAAGACTTTGTAGTCCTTTCAAGAAAGGCTGTGAAAAATTGCAGTAATAAACTTTTCAACATCAACTCTGCCTTTTGTTGTCGCCTTAAGGATCTCACAAACTTAACCAAGTTACATGTCCTGGAACAGTTCCATTCTGCACAAACACCACTTGGTAGTTCAATTCTGATGACAAACAAAAAGCTCCTTTCTGCAGGTTTTTTTTCCCATTACACCTATTTCAGCATGCAAACAACAAACCCAGAGCCACCAATTTCTTCTTTCAGCAACACCTGCAAAATTCCACTGCTAGGCAGCAATGCAGTTCTGTTGAATCCTAAACCCTTGATTTCCCTTCCTCTAACACATATGGTTGCAAGGACGCTGTATGTAACAGAGAAATGAGTGCTCTACATGAGAAAATAACAATTTAGGCACCAGGTATATTTTTAAAAGATGAATACTTGCCTCTAGTTCAGTCACCTTAAAGTTAAGGAATGAAGTGTCTTTTATTTCATCAGTAAAGTCAGATGTTACTTTATCTCTGCAGAGTCGTAGATGTTCCTCCAGGTTACTTCTTTGTGTGTTAAAGCTAAGGAAAGATGCAAACACATTTAGAGAGAATATTACTTTTAATTAAATGGAACATCTCAGGGTATGGGACTCATTAACCAACAGAGTACCATAAAAATAAGCACAGTCTATTGCAAATACATATTTTATTTAAGTCCAAAATGAATGAATAATGCATAAATGAGCAACATATTGAGGAGATTGCTCATATGGCTAATTTTCAAATCTAAATGCCAGCCTGCATTCTTCAAATTCAATTTAACAAATGTAAAAATGTCAGTTCTCTAAAAAACTTGATACATTTCTTTATTTTGCAATATTTGAGGTTATTAGTAAGGCAGATGCAGACTTTCCTAGCCCATGAAAAGAAGTAAAATATTCATAGCTAAAAATGTTCTTGCTACAAAATCCTAATGCTCGAAACATTTAGTTACTGTAGTGCTTCCTTATCAATTACAGATCAATATTGAGTAAACTGTAGCAGAAAAAAGAACAGGGTTCTGCATAGCAAAAGTGTTTGGTACATTCAATTAATTTGTGAGATAATTTGTCTAGCACACCTTAACAACCATGCATTTTTTCCTTTAAAAATTACCTCTCTAACAAAGCTGGTATTGCTGAATCACCATTTTCCTCAAACTTGTCTGCACAGCTTTCTCCATTGTGATGTTTCACATCTGGTTCCAAAACTGTACCTGCAGCAGGTCTTGAGGTCTGAGTAAAAATAAAAAGGGTGACAGTGACCTCCACATCATCTGTGTAATACACAGCAAAGCCCAACAATCATCTGGGAGCCCCTGGAAGAAGGGATTGCTTGATGTGTCCCAGAGGAGGTGAGAGATGCCATTCATGAATCCAAGAGGTGTTTAAACTCAATCGTGAGCCCAAAGAGCAAATTCTGGAATGCTTGCAGCCAGCTCATTCATTCTTTTCACAGATACAGACAAATGCCTCCAACTCTTCACCAGGACTCTGTGTCTTCTGAAAATTGTTCACATTACTGGGACACTACGTGGGATTTTCACTTGAGCACAGCTTCCCATATGACCCTTCCACCTGAAAATGACTTTTTTGCAAAATATAATTCCAGGCTGGAGGCTCATATCTTCTCAGGATGCCCAGTGCTGCTGCTTGCATGTTAATTTTTAATATTTACTTAGTCTACATTCACAAGCACAATGGGGTTTTGATTTCTGACCAGAGGCTCAAGATCTTATCACAATAAAAATAACAGTAAGAGAAATAAACACTTTTTCCTCTTAGCAATGACCTCCCTTTGACAGAGCACTGTTTTCCAAAAGTAAATCGGGGCTTCTTACCTCCTGTACCATAAGGCTGTCAATTTCTTGAGAAGAACCAGAATCTTCTCCATTCTCAGAAGCCATAATGGAGCTCCTACAAGAACAAAATATTAAATACAAAGGGAAAAAAGAAATCCTAGCTCAAGGTTTAAAACAGTGCAGCTGTGATGAAGTATTAAGTTTATGAAACTTAATACTAAGTGTTTAAATGCCCAGCTGGCCACAGTAATGTACATAGTTATGCACCACCAAAACACATTAGAGTATCCCCAAATTTATGTGTAAAAATGATTTCTATAAAGCTGCAACATGCCATGACTCAGCCACCCACCCTTTCAGAGGGGATTGTCCTTTTCCAACACGAGCCAGCAGTGCTGTGTAAGTGTCTGCCACCATTTGCTGAACCTTCTCCAGCCTTTTTTCACAGTCTGCAGTGAGTGTCTGTATCCCTGGGACAGTTTCTTCTGAGAGTCTTGCCAATGTTTTAAGGTCTTCCAAAGATTTGTTAAGTTCCTTCATGTTGCCTTCATGTGAAAAAAAGGCCTAAACAAAGAAAAAACAACATAACAGCTTGTGTTAAGACATGAGGATAAGCAATTATTCTCATGTATTTTTTAATACTTCCATTATCTTCTTGGTTGGGTGTTCCTAAAAGTCTAAGCTGTCAAACCAAGGAACACAAACGTATTTTCTCTTGGTTCTTTCTAAAATAGAGCCAGAAATAAAATTAGGATTTCTGGCAACATGTTCCTAATGATATTCACAGGACTACACTGACTCTTGCTTGATTTAGGAATTCATTATGTTCTGTAATTTTTAATTTTGGTCTCAAGTCTTCTTCATCCTGACATCAGATAGAAGTGTCCTAATGACTACAGAAAAAGTAGAATATTTTTAAAATATTCCTTGTCAATTATCATACTTCCTAGGGTGAATTAAAGATACACTAAAAATCTGTGAGAAAAAAAAAAGGGGTGAGTTCTAAAAGTCTGCAAGAACACTAATAAGCAGTCAAAGAAGATGAAGAAATAATTTTGTTGGCTTCTTGCTCTGTGTTTACACAACACAGAACACAAGGGATCTGCTCCACAGATAATGAACCTAAAAAGGAAGAAGGACAGCAAAGCGTTCACAAAGAGAGGCAGAAAAGGAGTGTATCAGGTACCTCATGCTCCTTGATGAGCCCTTTGGTTTTATCCATACTTAGGAGTTTCTTCTCTTTGCCTAACTGCTTATTGATTTTTTTTAAAGTTGCATTAAATTTCTTTTTTTCCCTTTCTATTATGAGCTGGACATAGGATACGATTTCCTGACGAGCTGCCTGCAAAATACAAAGCACGTTGTTTCCCATGAGATGGTGAGACAGCGTTACACAGCAAGTAAAAACATCAGAACACACTGTGCCAAGAAAAAAATGGCATTCAAAGATGCCAGGCCTAATGAGACCAGACAGTGGATTCTCATTCCTGCCTTGTCTCACCTCCCATCTCCTACGAACATCATCTTCCACCACCAGCTTCTCATGATCAGATGAAATATCTTTCAGCAGTTCAGCTGCTTTCAAAAACTTGTCAAGAACTTTATTGTCCAGAGCATTAAAAGCTTCCTGAAAAAAAAAGACATCATAATGAAAACAAAACAAAACTGAATGTAACTTACTTAACTAACAAAATTACATTGGTAGCATGTAAAACCTGTGAATAAATCAATGTACACAGCACACATATGGGCTGTGTGGTTCTGCTGTGGGTGGCTGCAAGGGCATTCTCCATCCCTGTCCATCTGCAAAAGGCTGCACTATCAGTGGGTGCTTTATGGAGAAAAGCAGGTG
The DNA here is from genome assembly GCA_003676055.1 of Chloebia gouldiae. Taxonomy (NCBI): domain Eukaryota; kingdom Metazoa; phylum Chordata; class Aves; order Passeriformes; family Passeridae; genus Chloebia; species Chloebia gouldiae. The sequence continues at coordinate 1,803,236 of QUSF01000004.1, read as the reverse complement.
CTGCTCTTGTAACAACTTTTAGGGGAAAATTTGGTAGCAAAGACAAAAAAATGAAGGTCTCTGAACTCTGCCTCTTCCCTAGGGCCATGTCCCTTGGTTGTGAGCGGTGAAAAGTCTCCATCAGCACCATGGGACCTCCAGGATGGCCTGGAATGAGCTCTGTGACCCTCCTGGCACAGGCACCCAGCCTCTCTGCCACACCAGGCAACACAGATTTTGGGCACTTCCATTTCTGACACCCTTTTAGGAGATGCACATTTTGAGATTTGATATTTGATTTACCAACTACCCTCTGGGAAAAAGAGAAGATTCAGTATTTATAATAACCTCCCCAAGAATTCAGGCATGTCATTCTTGATGGGAAGCTTAATTATTGATCAGGCAAAAAAAAAAAAAAAAAAAGAAAAAAGACTGTCATTCTGAAAATTATGAGTTCTGATGGAGTGATGGAGTAATTTAGGACAAGGCACTGAATAAACTGCCATACAGATTTATTTTTCTTCATTCAAGTTGTCTGCCAAGTTAATAAATTGCTAAATCAGAAAAATGAACAAAGCATTAATAGCTACAAAAAAAAAAGCCTCAGTATTTTTTTTACTTCAGACTAGCCCTCAGAACACAAACCCACCTCATATCTTGAAATACATCCTTCAGGACTTAATTTTTGACTGACAAGTTGCACAGCCTTCGAAATGGAGGCCTCAAGTTCTTTCTGTGATTCTTCAAAATTGAGCAAAGCCTCCTTCTCTGAGGGTCTTTTCTCAGATTTGGACAAGATGTTGTTCAGGTCACCCATGACAGCCTTGGAAGAAAGAGACTTTTCAGAACATACCTAAATGTCTGTAATTAGACAAAGTAATTGCTTCATAACAGCACTCAAGTTTTTCAAGTTGAGATACTGATCTTGGAAATGTTCTAGATTTTGCCCTGACAAGAGTCTGGGAGACTGATTCCAATAGTATAGAACTTTTTCTATTTTACATGACTGAGTCCTCCACATTGCATAATTCTAAAATTAAAGATATCTGTGTGTTTATAAAAAAGTACCTCTACTTTGTCTCTGGCTTCTTTAATTCGTGCCTCCAGCTCAGTGGTGTGAGAATGCTGCTGAAACACCTGACTTGAAACATTCTGCCTCAGGGATTGCAATATCTTTTCTGCTGCCATAACTTGGTCTTGGCACAAGGATCCTCTTGCAGCCCAACTCTGGTTTGAACAAAAAGCATTAGAAGCCTTTACAAGTGTTTATTTGTATTTTTATTTAAACAAACTGAGTAAAAAAGCCAGCCTTGATCATGGATGGCTGATACTTGGTAAAGGAAAGCCTTACATTCCAGTTATGGTCAGTGTACTGCACTGTCAAATCTCTGTGTGGAGAGAAAGAAATTTGCTGCCATCCACAGGGGATTCTGTTTGCTGAAGCAATTTCTTTCTGTCAGTGCAACACCTCACATGTCCTCGCCACAGAGCCAATTAGATGTGTTTTTAAAATGTGCTCTCCCATCCAAACAGCTTCCCAAATGAAACCACACATTTGGATATGCAGCATCTGATCATGAAGTCATCCAAAAGAGAGCACACACCAAAGCTCAGATTTCCTTGTAGCATCCAGTACTGCAAGGCAGGAAAGCAGCTGGGTGCTCTGCATGCAGGAGCAGTGTGCCATGCTTGAATATTTATCATGAAAAGTCATTATTAGAGCTGTTTCTATCTATGAATATTCAACACATTTGAATATTTCTCCTGCCTGACGTTGTCAATTAGCATTCTCCTATTCATAATCAGAGCTTTATTCTGGATCTTGACCTACTGTACTGCTGCTAACGAGCAACTTATCTCTCCTGTCCCCAGACATGGAGATAACAATGCCAGCCACATGTTTGGAGGCTGCATTTTAGGGTGTCCTTTATTATTTCATATTTAACAAACTAGAGTCACACTGAAAAATGAGGTTTGTTTTACAAACATTTGCTCATTATTACAAAAAGATCAACAGTATCTTTTCATCTCTCACATTCCCAAACCTGTCAGGTAAATGTTGCAGTAAAAAGAGACAGGACTTTTGATTGTTCCTGCAGAAAAGCTGAATTTTTATTGTATAGTTCATATTTTCACAGGAATATCAGAAGGCACTGTGTTCAATCTAATTGGTTAACAATATACTGATACTCAGTTTATTGGTTGGTAAATGGCTACAGTGTATGTTTAATAAACTTCTCTATTTTTGGTTAGTTTACATATTTTCTTCATGGATTCTCATGGGATAGACTCATTGTTTTTGTAGGTGTGAACAGTTCTCTTACCAGAACAGATTGTTGTCTTAACTGATTCTCATTTTTATGGTTTTTTCACATGGGAACTTAGAAGCTAGCTGCTAGCTCAGCTAGAGTAGTAGTTGTTTCTCCCAAATTTGCTCTAAATCAGGACAAAGTGTTTAAACTATATTTTTACAAAGCTTTTCTTTTTTAAGTTATTACCTATATGCAACAGCTAAACACTGCAGGAAGGCACAAAGCTGGAGAAAACTAACACTGATTCTGGTGCACAGTTGCTGTATATAGATTAGATGAAATAAAGAGCATTTCTGTTTATTTACAGCAGTTACACAAAGGAGTTTCAATGAAACCTCTGGGTGGCCACCTTCATGCCATTGGGTTGTACAGGCCCTGTTGCAGATGTAGTAAAGGCAACCAACATAAGACAGTTCTTCAACTTTTTCAGTGCAAAGCTTGGCATCTTTATTCTCTCTTACCTTCACTGGCAGGTGAAGAAAATAAATCAAACTTTGTATTGAAGCTGCAGAGTTATATACACAGATTTTCACCTGCCATCTGCTGGGAGCTGGGGGTAATCCCAGGCAGAGAGACATGGGAAATCATAGTGACTAGTGGAGTTTCTTGTTAGAAATTAATTTGTGCTCTTTGAGGTTATTTCTAACTGTCTGTAAGAGGAGATTGCTAAATTACCCCATGTGCTGCTGAAAATACTTCAAGTATCCCAGCTTTTGATGGAATTTCAACCTTGAATACAGCCAAGGTGTCTCAAACCTCCTCCCTTCATTGGAGGGTAGATGATCAAAATCCTCCTATATGACCAGGGCAACTACTCAGATTGGCAACTTGCAGAGGTCTAGTCTGCTCTAAGGGCTGTGCTGGACAGGAGTAATTAATATCACTCAAGAACAAGCTGCTGATCAGTGGCACCAACAGCATTTCATTGGCACCTGCTGGTCATCTGGACACACTGATGGTGGAAGTCACTCACAGCTCATCTGGGAGTGATCCTCAGAAGTAACAACAAGGCACAAGCACTGCCTTAACTTTTTACAAGTATTACAGCACAAAATCCATATTAAGATCCACTTCCCTGATGATGCCTCATTTTACCCCAGACACAAATCCATGCTGCAAGATGAGAATCTGAGGAACAAGTATTTTAAGCTGCATTTTCACCTGCAAATGTTCCTCCATCTCAGGTTCCACAGGCTGCTCGTGACTGATCTTGCTAAGCACATGTCCCATCTCTGCTGCCCAGCTGTCCACCCCTCCAAGGAGCTCTTCAACTTTCTCCAGGCTTCCTGGAAACTCTGTGGTCTTCTCAGCAGCATTTGTGCTCTCCTCTCCAAGCTATCAACAAAGAGCAGGGTAAGATGTTCCTTCCCATCATCTCCCCACTGCCCTCCTCCAACAGTCACCACTTGTGGCACTTCCCAGCTCTAGCTGGGATCAAAGGAGAAATAAATGCCAAACATATTGATAAATAAACCAAGTGAGGCTCAGTTCCTCAGCCCTGAGGGCACGTAGGACAGCAAAACCTGTGCCATACACCCTGTCCCCTTGTCCCCTCCCTTATAAGCAGCCACACCACTGTGGAGAAGGGGCTGCAGCATCCCCCAGCCCACACCAGGGAATTGTCCAAGAGAACAGCAGCTGGTGTTGGTCAAATCAAGTGTGCTGACAGTTCAATGGTACTGGCAGTGACAGGCCAGAGCTCAAGCATTTGGGCTTGCATTTTATATTAAAAAATAAATATAATATATATGATAGCTATAATGTCCAAAGCAATGCCACAAAAAATAACTCAGGAAGTCCTTAAGACCTTGAACAGGCTTCTTGCACCTTACTTCTCTGATTCCTCAATATATTTCCTTGAAGCAGCTCTTATTAAGGGTTTTTCCAGCAACCTCCGGATTTCCCTTACCCTTTGATTGCTTCCTTTCATTTTATTGCTTTCTCACTAAGCTCATCTCCTCAAAAATCTAGCAGTAATTTTTTGCCACTGTTTACTGTCACAGCAGCACCTTTAATAAATGTCAGTGAAAAGCTCAACTCAGAAAATTAAGAGCTCTAATATTCCCAGGGAGAGTGAAAATGTCATTCTTGTGAAAGCATTCTAGGAAATGTAATATGTGTAACATTAGGCAGGTTGTATAGGGATTTACAGCAGCCTAAAAACCTGCCAAATGAACTGGTGAAAAATTGCACAACCTTAGAAATATCTATGTAGCAATAATTACTTTCTACCACTTAAGACAGACACTGTAAAATTTAGTACAATCTAAATTGATTACTTCCACCCCTAGCACTGAATTGAGTTTTATTCTGCAGTAAGATTTCCTTTTATAAGTGGTTTTGAGATTTCAATTTAAAATTTGAACATTTTCCATCCTGTTATAATGAGAATTTAACTGAGTCACAAAGATTAAGAACGGGATGCTGCTGTGTACTCTCTGTTCCTCGAGCTTTAAAATTGGCAACCTTGAGTTGACTGAAAGATTGATCAAGCTCTGATTAGCAAGCTGGTAAGTCTAGAAAAGATGACTTTGAAGGCTGCATGGCAAAGAGTAATAGTAACTTGTAACTCACAAAGTGTGTCCTCTTCATGAACTTTGCCCATCTCCTGTTCAGTTTCTTCAGCTCTTTGGCAATATTTGATCCAACTTGCTCTTTGCTGACTTCAATGAGATGGTTTCCAGCTTCATTTAAGGAACCGTGAATCAAATTCCTCTTTGCCAGGATCTCAGCAGGGATCTAGACAGAGGCATTGAAATAATTTTAAGCAGAACCCTGTCAAACATTAATTTCCAAAATGAAAAGCAGAAAAGCAACAATAGCAGCCACTGTGAGATTTAATGGTCTTTTTACAGGAGGCTTTGAAGTACCTCTGTCAAACAAAGAGAAATCCAACCATGTACCTCTTTTGGATCCTCATTTCTGTTTTCTTCCAGCCACGTTTTTAGTAAGTGGATGTTTTCTGTGAAATTACTCCAGGAGGACAGGACTTTCTGTAGGGTGGTGTTTACATTGGAAATATACTCTTTACATGTAGAAATCTTTGACTCCACTGTCTTGAAAAGTTTGCTGATTTCTTGAGGATCTCCAGCTAGGATATGGAATAGGAATTATTGTTATATATTTGGAAACAGAGAGATTAATTATACAGAAACACTGCTTACATGGAACAGTAGAAGGAATTAAAACTGGTGGCAGCACTTTACTTCAAAATACAGATCTTCATATCACTTTATGTGCATGAGCTTACCCAAGCCAGGACCACTTATGTTTTTCAAGTCTTCACAGATGTGAGTAGCAGTGTCTAGTTGTGTTTCAAGTTTCTTTTCTTCAATGAACTTCTGCCCAAAGAGAAAAGTAATTGATATGGGTAACACTGAATGACACAAAACTGGGTAGAAATACAGCTTGGGACACTTTTTTAAATACGAGCCAAAAACCTACAGCTTGAACGTAAACTGAGCAAAGCCCACCCAGCAACTCAGCTGCACCCTTTAGTGTGAAACAAACTTGTTCCTTTACTCTGCTTGTGCAGAGAGTAAAGTAAATAAAGCTGTGAGTACCTGAATGCCACTGCCTGAGCCACAGCCCTGCATGAGTCAGGACTGCTTGCTTCAAAAAGTTACAGCCCCAGGGCGATACTGAGAAATGGCATCCAGAACAAGTCAGGCAGAATTTAGTCACATAAGCCAAGAAAGTGATGAAAGCAAAAGGTGGGTTTCCCTGAATGCACAGAAATATTGAGGTGCCTCTTTTCTGACAGATCAAAACAAACTGGGGATGGAAAGGGTGAAAGAGGAAGAACTGGGAGCAGAGGAGGAGACTTGTGTGTGCACAGGGAATGAGGGTTGATCCTCAGCTCCTCTCTGCCTGAGCTGACCTCACTCCAGCCCTCCCCGCTCCTACAAATATCCTACCCAGTAGGGTACAAAACAACCTCCCTTGTGACTATGACAAAACTGGGCCCTAAACCCTAAACAAGCCCTCAACTCCCTGGCAAAGCTCTGCATTCTATCAGCTTCAGCAAGACCATGAGCCATAACTGTAGAAATAACATGATAATAAGTATTTATGAAACCAACTGAACCAACAAACTCAGCACAGATTAACTCTGCACGACCATCTCACCACAGGGTGAGCTTGACACTGCTCAGGAAATTGCTGTTTTATACAACCTATTGTTGCCTCCTACAGTACTGAGGCTGGTGAAATTCCCACTAATTTAACTATGGATTTGCCAGTCTGGGAATCCTCTGAGAAAGTCCCCAAAGATGGAATTCACAAGGAATCCTATTAACTCCAGATGGGGAAATAACTGGAGGCATCAGCATTTTCACCTCCTACTCCTGATTCAGTATCCTTTGTCAGTATTTGGGGCTGGGCAATCCATCCCCTCCTAAAAACCTACATCAGTTTCATAACTTGAGTCCAGGCACTGAGCTAAGCATAAAGTGTAATAGAAAAAGACAATTCATATTCACCATGAAGCATAAGGAGGTAAAGAAGCTGGGAAAAGGAAGAGGCAGCAGTGTGAGTAATGGTTGGTTTTGAAGAAAGCAACTATTGAACTACCCCAGAGAGGGTGCTGTGGATTGGAGCTAGGGAAGGGCTGCTACAGCTGGCTCTATAAGCAATCTAGAAAGAAATAAGTCTTCACAATAAAGAATAAAAAGAGGCAGAGAGAAAATCACAGACATGGCTTGCATTACTTCTCCAAACTGAAGAAAGAAATCTCATTAATAGTAAAATGGAAGATGCTGGGGGCAAGGAAAGCTTCTAGGGAAGTCTACCTGCCCTTCTTTGAATAAATCTGAGATTTCACCAGTCCACCATGCTTCTGACAACTACAATACCTTCAGATAACATAAGAGTGACTCAAAGAGTGCTGGGAAAGAATTACCATCAGTGTGTGATACATATATCTGAAACTTACATTCCAATTTTCCAGCAGTGATTCCACAGACTCTTTTGCCCCATATTTCACGTCCCAGATATTTAGCTTTAACTTCACCTCATTGGCAATGGCTGAACACAGTCCATAGTGGTATTCAAGAAAAGTGCTGGGGTTTGTAGAACGAATATTGCTAAATCTGCAAACAGAAAATAGTTCCAGAAGTTTATACAGAACCATTGGATACAAAAGGCATTAATTTATCGGGATTTTATCCTAAAAATTCAAAATTACATATATGTAAACTTTTTAGGTTTTTTTGTTATGACAGGAATTAATAGATAAGATAGCAACAGTTCATTTTTTTTTAAGGAGCAACAATTGAACAGGCAATGTTGTCTGCTCAACGTATGAAAAACCTTAAATGCCCAAAAAAGGGACATCTGCTGCCTGTATGTCAAAGCATCTCAGGTTATGGATACAGATTCACTGGTCATTTTTTAAAATATCCTCCAACAGATATTTGAGGTAGTACAAGCTAAACATCACAGTGATTTTTAATGGTGGAAATAAATGTTTAGAGAATCCTTACCACCAGGGAAATTTTTACATTGAAAATATTCAAGTTTCCTATTCTTGGTGGCTGTTTCCTATCCCCACTAGCAAGGGGCATCTGAAAAGGTCCTGTTAATGAGCTCTACTGTGTACACACAATTAAACATTCATTGGACCAATGAGAGATCCCTGCCTGCTCCACTTGACAGCCAGCCTGTGTTTAGGTTGAAAATGCTCTTTTTTTTGCAAGGCAAATATAATGGATAAATTATGTGTTTTATTCAGAACAGCAGAGACAGTCAATAGCAGAGCTAGAATACAACATGAAGTAGAGAGAATTTGAGCATCACAACCTTCTTTTCATTTCCTCTAATTTTTCAGGCAAGACTAGTGGCATATTCTTCTCATCTTCATTCTTAAATGACTGAAGGGTGTCCAAGTGAGAATCAAAACAATCCATCAAGCCCTGGGGAGAACAAGACATAATAAGCCATTCATTCTGATCTAGAGTATTTCATCTGGGAATCTTCAACTCACCTGCTGTTAGGGAAAGAACTATTAAGAAGTATTCAGCACAGGACAACCTCCCAGTGTCTTTACTCATTAAAGTGCAATACAGGTATTTATCTAAACACCTTCTGAAGTGCATATTTAGTGCAATACTACCTGATTTCTCTTATCACTGTGCATCTACTTAAATATAAGGACCACAGACCTCACACTACTCCTGCTATCAGTTTCTTTTCTGCACTTTCACTATTATCTTTGGGAGAAAAAAAGCATCATTGTAACAGCTTCAGGGTATCAAGTTGTTCTTTGCTATTCCTTAGCAAAGACTGACAGCAAAACCTGTTGAATAAATCTATAATGTCACCTGCTTCATAGTTCATTTCACTGCTCAATAAATCTGTGTCTAACACCAGGCTGACAGTTATCAAATTGACCATTCAATGGCCAGTGCCCCATGATTGGTAATATTTTACAGGCATGTGTCTCAGCACCAAATTCCCTACCTAAAAGTAAAACATAATATGCATTGCACAGAAGGTAAGCCTGTTTCTCATTGGCATATTAAAAAAAACTACAAGTTCATTTCAATGTCATAAAATCTGCCACAAAGCACATTAATGAGAATGGCTAAACCCTGAAACAGCCCTCAACCACAGAACTGCACAGATTTTTAACACTGGATTTTGTAATATTAACATTGTATCAGTTGGATAGTTATGAGCATTGGTGGATAATTTCCAAGATCTTAAGTAAAATTTGCATTATAAGGTACCACCTTGCCAATATGATCCCCGTACATGACATACTATAAAAGGGGAAAAAATTCTCAGCAGGATGTCTTCTCATCTAGAAAAGTGGATTTGTCAGAAATTGAGCATTAATGTGTTTCCTCTTCCGAAGGAATGCCAGTATTTTATCTATATGCTTAATGGGAAAAAAATAAATGCCTTAAGGAATGACATCAGTCTCTATCTTATTCTTAAAAATGCTTTAAGTACTTAGGTTGCACAACAAAAATCTTAGGTCAAATGGCTAAAGACTGACAAAGCCATCCCTCATATCAGAAACAGTACAAAAGAGTTGTGTTATTAAGCCACTTGCAGTGCCACGAAGCCACTGCCCCTTCTCTCAAATTCTCTTTAAGGACAATGCCACAAAACCAGCAAATTTGTTTATAAAAAACCCAAGTATGGCATTATGATCACCAGCCAGGCATCAACACACATACTCTTTCAGAACTTTCAAACTCAAAAGGATGTTTGAACTATTATCTGTGCAAATATTTGAAGATCAGAATAAATAACTTGCATAGTACAAAGGTATCAAAATATCCTTGCCTTGAATGGAACTACAGAGTGATTCAGAAAATATTTAACTTTAAACACACAACCTTATTGAACTATTTAACTTTAAACACACAAACTTCTTGAACTGCCTGGAATGTAACCTTAAGCTCAAGTGCTTTTCTGAATAGGTATGCATTAAGCATAGATTTAAAGATAAGAATGCAATTATCCTATGTTATTAATTAATAAACAAACAAGCTGCAGGAACCACATAAAAAAGAATAGCATAATTTACTCATTCAGGCAGTACTCAAATTTAATCTCACCCCAGTGAAGTCTGAAACCTGCCTTATAGACCCATGCAGTTATTTAATTAAACTCATAATTCTTCAAAGGTATGTTCAGAAGAGCTTTTCATCTTCAGAAGACAAACATATGCACACCACTTCCCAAAATGTCAAACAGCAATTCCATAACAAGTGCTTTGCGGGTCAAACTGAAGCAGAATTTCTTTTGTGATCAGCATACCTTAAATATTACAATTATTTCTCTGAAGACAGACATTGCTTTGAACGGGTCTTGCAAATCAGGCAAATCTTCTGCCTGCAGACGTTCCACCTCCTGGAGCCAAGCCTCAATGCTGCCCAGAGGGGAGGGCAACATCTGCTCCAGCTTCGCTTTCCACTCATTCATCTTTAAAAGGAAAACAAATGGATAAAATCTCTCACTATTATTTTCTTCCCCATCTCCAAGATGCTGATATAAGCTGCATAAGCTGGTGCTCAAGACATCCCAGGAATCCCCTCCCTTATGCCTGTCACTGTTAAAAAAAAAAAAAAGAGCTTGCAGTGAAGTCAGCTAAAATCAGCCCTGTTTACCTCAAACCCAGGTTTGCTCCCAGCCTGTAACCTCTGCAATGCCACAGGGAATTAGGCATTCCTATCCTTTGCTGGTGACCATCCCAAGGCCCAGCCACAGGAAAACTCATAGTGAACTAGTTGCACAAACAGGGGGGAACAGAGATGAACAGCTTTCTGTCATGGGGCTGACAGGGGAACATCTCTTCCAAAAAAAGCAATTCCCAGCATGGCCCTACACATCCCAATTTGAGCCAGCACAGCCAACCTCACTGCAAAGCACGGACCAACCAGGCCCACTAGATCAGTATCTGTGCTCTGAGCCACAACTGTGACCCAAAATAACCTTTTAAGCATAAAGAGGCCAAAAACTTTGTTCAGAAGAGTGCTCCAAGATAACCAGATGCATTTTCCAGGGATGTTTCAGTCTTGAGGCTCAGGAGGCAGAAGGGTAACGCACAAAAATTCACTTTCTGCCTCCTCTTGGGCACTGAATGCCACTCAGACTGTCTGGACTTCAGGTTCAGGGTCAAACCTCCTTTATCATCCCAAATAAAGGATCATCCCCCCACTTTTCCCAGTGTGGGTTCCTGGGGTAGACTTAGGCTTCTTCATCCATGCCATGCTCATGCTGGTAATGGGGTGAGTGAGAGAGAAATGCCTCTGACCTGAGAGATCACTTTATCCCACTCTTCCTTCATCTGCTGCTGGCCTTCACTCAGCTCAGCTTCACCCCTTTTTGATGACAACACAGGCAGAAAGGGGATCTTCTCTTGGTTAAATGTTTCCATAAATGACATCATTTCCTAGAGATAAAATAGAAGAGTAATTCACAGAAGACGTCAGACGGAAGCTCACAGAGCCAAGTCCTGCCTTTGAGCACATTGGTATGAGTTCCATTAACTTCAAAGGGTGTGAAGCATGCAAAGGCAAGACAGCAAGAGGCATTCCTGTCCCCAGGCAATATTTGGGTCTGAAATTATAGGTGCCATTCCCTAAGTCTGTATTTAACATAATGTCAGTGCAGTGAGAACACAGTTCTCCCCTCCCAGCAAGAGAAAGGGAAAATTCCTCCTCTCACAGCTCCCCATGTGCCACTTTAATAAAAACTCTGGCTACAATATTAGCCAAAGGAAATTTTGCTTCAGCACAACCTAGAGCCAGCAATTCAACTGCTCCTCTATAACATTAGCTGGGTAAAACCTACTGCAATTAGCACAGAAATTACAAAAGTAACTCCGTGAAGGGCCTACATGCTTGAATCTTGTCCAAATCTTCAACTACATCAATTAATTAAGACACTACTTTACTCTTTCCAAAACTTTTGCTCTAAATGAAATAACATTTTTCATAACAGAGAGAATTTTAACCTACCTTTCCTTCAATCATATGAGGGATTTAACAATTTCATCATCAGATTTCCAAGTTTTCTTTAAGAGCTTATTTAACACTTCAGTTTAGGCAATGAAGATGAAAATTATTAAAAACATTCACAGAAATAAACTCTTTTCACAGAACATGAAATGCAACTTACTTTGTACTTCTGGCAGTATGTTTCATTCTCTGTTTCCACCAGCAGCTTTGCTAACTTCTTTTCCTGTTCACCCAACCAGGCTACGGCCTCTCTTACTTTCTCCTGGTAATTAGAGCAGAAAATTTCATTTTTCCATTTTGCAAGCATTGTTTTTAATTTACATTGTGCCACAAAACAACACTCATTGAGCATATGATAAAGTCCATTCAAAGGTATTGGAAAACAAATAATAATTCCTGGGGACCCTGATGAGTTTTGAGTCAGGCACTATTACATTGCAGAGACCAAGTTCTAAACCTGGCACCTGGATATATGAAGACATCAAAAAAAGACCTGACTGCAATTCTACTGAAAGGAGATTACCAGTATGTGAATAACCAATTAAACTCTCATAAGACAATATAGAGAATAGAAAATGTGGGTTTCTGGTCAGTGTTATCTGTCAGAGGCAACCTCTGTCCACTTTACATGTCAGTTACCAAATTCAAAGCTGGTTGTTCTGTGCATCTGCACATCTGTCTGCCTCTCCTCCAATGCTTACACAGACTTCAGAGCACACAAGAAGACAACCAAGCTGGAAAACGTCCTCTGCAATCGTTAAATTAAAAACCTGCACAGCAATTCCACCTGTATGGCCAACTAAAAATCTGTAACATGGAGTTGTTAACACAGGAGCATCAGAAGGCTCAAACCAATTCAGTCCTGTCAGTAACAGAATCAGAGGATCTCCTATGTGCTACTGACTCAGGTATAAACTGGGCAAAGAAAGCACATTCAGTTGAAAATGCCCCAGTGATAACCCACACAACATACCTGCATGTCTTCTTCAGACTCGGGCAAATTCTTGGAGTATTGCAAAAACTGAGCCACGTAAGTCATGATTGATTTTTCATCTGGATTCACAGTGTCAACATCTACAAGAGCCAATACACCATTTACATAATTATGCAGCCTTCTAGGCCTGATTACATAATTACACACTATGCTGCAGTTATTAAAACACATTACCATAAACATGTTTATTTTGCAACAGCTCACTTAACATGCCATTGACAGAAATTAATATGTCATGAACATTTTTTTCCTTGGGAATATTTTAATAGAACATGATTGAGTAATTAAAAAGTTTCTCCCACAAACAGGAAAGTTTCATATCCTTTCTTCTGCATATTGCTCCTGCAATTGTTGCCAATTCAAAAATCCTACAGTCCCTAAGTACAGCTGATGTCTATTAGAAAATAAAGAACCTCAGGTTTGAGCATTACAGTAAACATCAATGTTCCATTTCAAACTTAAGCAGACTCTTATAGATCACATTAATTTCAGTCCTAATAACAAAGATTTTTAAAAAGCTGATCATTTACCTTCAGGCTCCAGAAGCCGTGGGATATTCAGCTCCAGTTCTGCAATTCTGAAAGCCTCTCTCAGGTTTTCTTTGTTGCTTCTGGCTTTTGCCTTCTCCAGATCAACAAGACCTGGCCTCAAGGTTTGGATGATGGCTAAAAAAGCCAGTCCACTTCGCCAGCTGGACTTGAAATCAGTGACACTGACAGAGCCATGCCTATCCCAGAAATGAGTGGAAACAAAATGTTAGGACAAATTTAGAGTATAAATTCAGTAAAATGGAGTATGAACCAAATCCAACAGTACCTTGCCACTGAACTTCTGCACAAGTCAGACAACCACATAGCCAGTACTACCAATCACAACAATTACTTATTTTTACAAGATGAGTATTCCGTTTTGTCTTCTACTGCATTCTAAAGATAAAGCCTTGCTAATCCTAATCTAAATATCACTTTTGTGCTCAACATCTGTGCATGGAAAAGCAACAAGAAAAGCACTGCAGAACATGTATTTGTCTGTAAGGACACCAAGAACTGGCATTTTAGAAAATCCAGATCTTAAAAGCAATGTATTAGTGCAGGAAAATGTATTTATTTTTCTCTTAATTAGCTGAGTGTCCTTAAATCATTGTTTATTAATATTCACAGCTTGAACAGTGCTTTGAGGTGCCCAGCCACAGTGAATTCTGGGACAACTTTCCAAAAACAGCCTGTATGTTATGAGTATGTTATAACATGGAAAAGATGTGGGGTTTCAGGCAATCAAATTCAGTCACAAAACAATGGGCCAAGTCTTACAAAATTTGTTTCTTTACCAAAAACTACAGGATTCACTGGCAACAAAATATTTCAACATAATGCCAGTTCAGAAATGAGACTGCAAATCAGACAGCAATATTGCTGAAAAACGGGCAAAAGAAAGAGGAAGATTACATGGATAAAGAGCTGGTTTTGATGTGCCAATTAATCTTCTGATAAAACAGCTAGAAGGCAAACCTCACTGCCATTATACTGGCAGAAAGTGTCTGATGTGCTGATGAAGGCGTTCATCTCCCACTAATAACATGGAATATTATAGGATTTTATTAGAAAACAAAACAACCCAAAGAGCTGAGGAGAAAGTGTTGACATTACTGTAAAGCATATTTGGAAGATTCTGGAGTGAAGCAGCAGCCCTTGAAGAAAACGTAAATATCTATATCTGCTCTAGATTGTGTGCTGTGAGCAACCCCCCTGAAAGCAGCAGTGCTATCTGTACATCAAACATAGGGAAACATCTTGTTAGAATTAGGGACTAGGACCACCAGGATTAGCATCCTTCTTTGGGATCATGCAGTGTTTTGACAGAAAAGCATGAGCTGTGGGATCATAGAAATCCCACATTTTTCATTTAAAAATATTAAAAAATCCTTGAGACTTTGCGAATCAGTGCCAACCATGAGGATTAAAAGAAATAAAGCGTGTAAACATTCCACTAGACTTATCACACAGAAGCCTCTAAAAATGAAAAGCCAAACAACTCAGATTACACTGTTGTGTTTAATTAGTAAGATGAGCTTCACTTTATTATATTTTAAGGCCTCATGTCAAAACATTTAGGACCTGATTGATGCTGAAAGTACTGTAACCACAAGTGAAAGTTAAAGGATCTTCTGCTAAGCAATCTTAAAAACCAGGAGGAAATATTGCTACATTTAGAGGAAAGCAGTGATACAAAGTGTAGCATGATAATTGTAAATCTTGGATGGAACTTACAGAGAACACTGTTCTTTTGCCCACAGCAAAAGAGCCTTTGTAGCAGACATCTTCCACCGCTCCTTAATTTTAGCACTTTTTTTAGCTGATCTGTTTGTCTTTGGAGAGGAGTCAAGGGCACTTGGACAATCAGGTGAAGGCTGATTGTAGGTACAGGCAAGTGTCCTGGCCAGTTCTTCGATCTGTCAGGGAAGATGGGAGACTAAATGAGGCTTCAGTGAGAGACTCCCAAGGCACCAGAGGCAGAACACCACAGAGAACCAGACAGGACTCAACCACAAACATAACAGTAGCTTCCCTGGCCTCCAAACTCAAACCAGGCTTTTTAATCTGCACTATCTGAACTATTTCGTGCTGAATTCCCATCTTTAGGCAATTTTTTTGGCAGGATATATTCACCCAAAGACTTCTGTGTTATGCTGTGGGTGCCAGCAATGACATCAAGGGACCTTCTCACTCAATTTCTACTCTAACCAGTGACAGGATTGTATTTTCTGCTGTCAGGAGTGACATGTTCCAGGCATAGTCAGAGTTTGCCTGCTCACTCAGAGTGCAGGAAAACCTACCTGACAGACCTCAGAGAAGCCTGGTTTAGGCAAAAAGGTAATTGCACAAGCCATGAGCAGCACAAGACTCTCTGGCATCACAGTACCTCTATCACAAAAAATACGGGCTAAATATTTTCTGAATAATAGAAAACTTTGTTACTGCTCTCCTGAGCCCCAGTCACCAGTTAGTGCACCTACATTATTTCACTGCTGGGTTCTCTCTAGAGACCAGCTTGGCTCCAGCCTTACATGATGATTAAATCAAGGCCCTGTGCTTTCACACTTCCCCATAACCTCATGCCATGTAAGGTGCACACTGTTATTGTATAAGAAACACGACTTTGACAGCCTTTGTGTTATTTCAGGTGCTAGTACTGAAACAAAAAAAAACCAACAAGAATTGGATGTTGTAAGCACAGTCAGAACTGAGGAGTGGGGCTGCCTCTGAGAGATGGATGTGCCACTTCACACTATCTGCTCTTTTTGGAGTTCAATCATTACAGACCTCAGATAAACAAAATTTAGCCCATTTTTTAAATGGTTACTTAAAAACCAAAAAAAATCTCAGTATATTTTCTTCCTACCATTTGCAGCTGGATACTGTTCATCACTGCCAACCCTGCACTGGTGCATCTCCTCCTTGAGATGTCACTTCCACATGTCAGAAAAATAATCTTTTGTTCTGTACTAATTCATCTTATTTAGCAATCACGCAAGTCAACACATTTTTGTGATTTTCCCCTCTACTAAAACTCTCTTACATCGCTGAGATACTTACATGAAAATGAAATATAATGGTCCAGATTAGGCCAAGCACAATGGAAGGTTTTCCTTCAATAATGTCAGCTACATGAATATTTATGAGCTTCAGCTAAGGAGGGGAAAAAAGGGATCATTGTTAACAAAGAAAATGTTCCACCAGCTAAACTGGCTTTAGTTGTGAATTTTGAAGTTAATACTCACTGATCTGCTCTTTAAAAATGTCAAAGCATTTTCTATATTACTTCTACACTGGAAGGTATTAAATCCTTTTTCCCGTGGCTGCAAAGCAAAAAAAAATAGGTTATATCTTCAACTGCAAAAATTAATTTTATTCTATATTTTGAAAAGGGAGGTCTGGCAAAAATCCATAAATTACATTGGATCAACTTACTTCAGTGTGTTTCAATGGTATAAAAATAAGTTACTTGAAACTAACTCTATGACTCCAGAGGGATGATTCATGTGGTTGCATTTAAGCATATCCAGAAATCTTTGCTGGACTTGACAAAGGATTGAGGTAATATTTTTATTACTCTGTCTTACCAGATGTTGACCTGAAAGCACTTCCAACAGATCCAGAAGCAAATGTCCTTGCTGGATGTCTGTGTACAGGTCTGAGACAACATAAGGAGGGGTATGCTGCAAGATAAATTTCAGCCTTCTGACATTTTGAATTCAACACACGACAAAACATCACATATTACTCTGCTCTTTAATGTTTAGCATCCTTTATTTTTTCATTAAGCTGCAATAACAATCCTGCATCTAAACAGCCACATCCTGTGTCTTCTAACCCATTACTATGTTTGTGTCTTGATTCCCACTCTCTTGTCCTGCCTGTGTTTTATAAAGGTGATTTTAGGCCTCACTTTCAAGCACTTACATTTTTCAAGGAGGTCTGGGACAAAAGAAAAAAAAATGAGAAAAGGAAAGCTAAATATGGCAGTTAATTCATATTTTGAGATCTTACTCAATATTAAGTACAAATTTGAGTACAGAGCTGCTATAAACTAAACCTCTTTTCACCCACACAACACAAACTTATCATGAGCTCAGCAGCTTCTGCTCAAGGAGGGACCAAAACCAAATTATATTTTGTTTTCACCTGAACAAGTCAGAGCTCCAGCATATGCTGCAGGAGCTGTTTTCTGAGAGCTTAAGGAGCACTTCCACTACTATGTGGTTTGTCTTAATACTTACCAGTCACTCAGGTCATCTCATTAAACTCATGTTCTTGGATTGCATAATAGAATAACACTTACCTAATCCCAGTAAAACCAACTGTAAACTCAGAAACTCGTAAAAGCCTGAGACATGTGCCTCAATCCACCACAAGTTTTACCACACGAGTAAGGAGAGTGACATCCACACAAACCTCCTCATACAAATGTCATTGGACATGTCCCAATACAGTGCTGTTGCACTTACTAAACAAATGTTTCTTGGGGCTACTTTTTCCATCCACTGCCTAAAAAAACTTGTACTAATTCTGTTTGTTTGTTCCTAAAAAATTTAATCTCTAACCAGCATATCTGAATGCATATTCTGAATGAATATCTTTGCTAAAGAACCCCCGTTTACCTTTGCCAATATTGAATTTATCCAACTAGTGAAGGTTTTCTTCTGTGTAAACTCTCGCTGGACTGGAAAATAAAAACAAAAAAGAAACCAAAGTTAATGGAAATAACGATCAGGTTTCATTCCTCTTTCCTAAAAAGACACATGGTATCCACCTCAAACACAAAGTCTGTTCTTCCAGATATTAAGTTGCTATTTAATAACTGTTTTTCTCAAGTCCTGTTTTATAGCTGGTATTTTCTTGCTTGCTGAGTTGCAAAGACCTCCACAACCATCAAGCATAACCTACAGGATGCAGAATAACTAATGAAGGTTTTCTAAGAAGACAGCAAATACAAAGAGCAGTGTAAAAGCATAATTCTACAGACAAGTATGTCTGCAATAGCTCTATCCATTCCTAAATGTTCCTTCAAGGACTCAGGGCCATCATCAGTACAAGATACATCCTGGAAATTGGGAAAAGCCACGCATTAAGCTGGATGCAGGCTGGAGTTAGGTGATAAATGCACATCTGTAGGTGAAACTACACCATGAGAAATCTTTGCTAACTGAAGGGCTGGAGAGAGTTAGGAGGCAGTCATGGGGAAATGCAGCCTCTACCAGCATCCTTTCCACTGCTGGGCCCTCTCTGGGGTGTACACATTATTAATCCAGCTGATGCCTCAGGTTTTAGCTTTTATATTTTTCAGATTCTGTGCTGCTTTAGTGTGTAGTTTTGAGCTTTGTACTAGGGGATGGTGAACTCTCTTCACAGAGCAGGGAGACAAAACAATTCCTTCTCTAGCTGGGCACCAAGGACAAATAATCCAAATCTCAGGCCCAAGAGCACAAATAACATGGGCTGAAGAGAGAAAAACAAAAAGGATGGGACTTCATAAGATAAAGCTGTAATTAGACAATTCCAATATGCAAAAGGACCAGAACTTATAAAAGTGAGAGACCTCCTGATTGGTTGTCCATTGTGTGATCATTTTGGGTTTATTTTTGGTGTAGCCCTGGCTGGGCTCTTGTGCTACCCAAGGTGGATCTATTGAGGCCTATTAATAAATCCCTACTTTATTCTTTAACTCTGTCCAGCCTCTAAGTCGCCTTCTCAAGGCATCACAGTCAAAAAGGAGCACACAAGGTGTTAATACAGGCAAGAGGAAGAAGAAAGTGCTTGAACTTGTGCTGCAACAGAAAGCAGTGAAATGGGACTCAAAGCATGACCCAGTGACACAGAGGAGCAGCTCTGCTCCCAGAGCCCTCGTAGTGCCACACAGTGAGCAGCCACCAACCAGCAGCTCTGCAGGGAGACAGGGAGCTGGTTAAGCCCATGTTTCAAAAACCAGAGTATTTGAATAGCTTGTCACACTTGCCTGTGGGCAGCAGAGATGGAGTAAAGTCCAGTTCCCCCAGGTAAAGCAGAGGGTGAGCAGCAGAGTTGGACCAGAGCAGCTCCCCAGCCTTGTCAGGGGCAGTGTATTACCTGACTTGCCAGCCCATGCTCCCTCCCAAACTATCACTCAATTTCTAAGATGCACCACAAAAGCCACACATCTCCAGGGGCTGGAAGTCTGAACACAGGTCTCAGGTGACAAACAGCGGTGTTGGCCCCTGAGATGATGGACTCACATCTGCCACCAGCAGCCATCCCAAAGGCTCGTGAGAGCCAGCCTGAACACAAACTCCCTTTTATCTCCTTTTCCACAGCAGCCTTGACTGCAAGCACTGGGGCTGGCTTCCCAGAAAAGGCTTGCATGGAGAAACAAATCTGGGAGACAGTGTGGGAGCAGACCATCTCTTCTGCCTCTGAAAGCAAGTTCTTGCTCAAAAGATTAATTGAAGGAGGGCAAGCTTGACGTTGTAAGGAATGTGCAAGACTTCTCAGCAATAGTTATGTCTGTTTTGCTAGGCTGGGCAGGATGAAGGATACCAAAAATACCATGCCCTTGGGGAAAAAAAAAAGTTGACTGTTCTGCCCATGAAAGCGAAAATGCCACTCACAGGAAAATGCCACTCACAGGAAAATGCCCCACACTTTACTACACTCTGGAAATTTGCAACCACAAACCCCACTTGTGGGGTCTTTTCATGATCCAAGACAGACCAAAGGAGTTTCTGTGGCGCTTCATCAGCTCATGAAAAACAGAAATTCACTCGAGGATAACCCAGGCTCCTGCTCCTCACCCCACAGGCTGCCTTCTGCCCCACTGGGAGGGTGAGCAGCAACAAAAACATTCCCATTACCTGCGTGGAGCACTGCTTTGCATCCTGTAGTGAAGGCGTCTTTCAATAGCCCTCCACTAATCTGCAACACCACCATCCCCTCAGAGCGTGAAGCAGGCAGTTTCCCCTCCTGGCTGGATTGTTTTAGGATTCTTTCTAAGCATCACAAAGATTGCCCTCAAACAGTAGGATAAGGGCAATCTTAGTGGACAAAAATTGTGAAAAATGCACATTTTATGATTGCATATTATAAAATGCATATTTTATAATATTCTTTGTAACATTTTCGCAAATGTTACAATGAATATTATATGTGTAATGTTAGAAAGTTATGCTGTATTAATTCTCTTAAGAAGTCTGATAAATGTAGTTTTAGGTTACAACAATGTTAAAATAGAAACTCTGTGGTATAGAATTTGTTACAAGCTCAAGGAGGAAGATGAGATAATCAAGAAACTTCACACAGAGATGTCAGCGAAGGGGGCCCATAAAAAGTTAGAGCCTCCTTACCAGAAAAGACAAATATTCTTCCACCTTCTCTCCATCTTTTTGGAACCACCAAGAATGAGGATAAATTTACAAAAGCCAGAAAAGTTCTTAATTTGCAAGGAATTTATGCATCATGTATGATATATATGAATATGCAACAGGCTATTGCTTTTAAGGTTTTTGTTTACAAGGGATGATTTTCGTGACCTAGTGTCCAAGAGCATCCAGATGTCCGCAATTCTTTGCTTCTTGTTGTCTTGTAATTGTCCTAACTCTAAATTGTATTACTCTAATTGTATTACTATTTTTATAATCATTTTATAATTACTAAACTTTAAAAAACTTTAAAAACCAAGTGATTGGCGTTTGTCACAAAAATGACATGACAAAAATGGGTTTTGTTCGGAAAACAGAAAATTAAATGCGCACAAGGCACGCAGACCAAACAACGCTGCAACGCTCACAGGGAGGACAAAAATAGCATGGAGATACTGGCTTCATGTTAGCACAGGAGCCAACCACACCCTTCAGCTGAACACCACGTGGGAGCCAGCCCAATTACCCAAGCAGCAATTATTGAGTCAATTTTATCGGGCAGGCAAGGCTGGCATTGCTCGCATCTGGAAAGGGACAGAGAGCAAATATTGACTGCTCTGCCTGACGCCAGTCACTGCTGCAGCTCTTGCCAAACACACACTGCTGCTGCTGATTCGAAGAACTTGCATTTGAGGTTGGTTTCAGAAGGTTGGGATGAGACACTTGGCCTTGTTTTGGTTGACGTGCCTATTAAAATGCTCCATTATGCAATAGGGACCAAATACTGCAAGTGTTGATTCACATGCTCTCAGGCAAATGCCTCATGTGGTGAAAGTACAAGGTGGTTATTCCACACATAACAGCACCTTAAACCCTCCACAAGCTACCTAACACAACCCACTGGGCTGTCCTCCAAGCAGCTGCTGCCATGTGCCTTTTTTCCTACCCAAACAAATAATAGTAATAGAATCTCTTCCCAAATTAATAGCAGAACTCCATGCTTGCCAGTATCCCCCCAGCTTGCAGTGCAGCAGTCAGGGTTTCCACACTCAGTACAGATGTGCTCCTGGCACTGTGGCAGGTGGTTGTATTGCAATTTTCAGGCTGAATGTATTTTCCCTCCCAGCTCCCCCTCCAAAGCTGCTGCTCAGAGGTGCTAATGATTTAATCAAGCTCTCCAATTCTTATCTCTACCACGTGGTTAATTAATACAGATTTTTATTTTTATGAGGGTGAATGGATTCTTTGTTAGGCCTTTTTGTAGGACTCTAACTGACCCAGGTTTTCTCTTGCCCTAGTTTTCAAAATGTCAGTGACCTAGAATAAAAAAGCTACAAAACCCCCCAAACCCTGATCATCCTCTTTACTTAGGGTCAAAACTCACTAAGCTGAAAAGTGTATCTGAGAGAACAGAATAAGAACCTGGTAATCTGAAAATACCCAAAATCCATCACATTTCATCCTTTGTTAACAGATCTTTAGGGAGGAATAACACATACAAGCAACGCATCACGTAGGAGAGCCAAAAATCAATACACTCTGCTGGACAATGACTGTTTTATTCAGTAATGAGCTACCAACAAGTGCTACAAACCAGGCTGATCATTAGGAGCACAGGGACCATGTGAGTGCTGAACTCTCCCAGGAGGGAAAGGAGAGCAGCAGCACTGCCAGCCACTGTTTTACTCTCAGCCTTCCTTACACTGTGATGCGGGAAAAAACAAGACTTAAAATTAGTCTACTCTCCCCTTCTGCCTTTCATGCCTCCCTTCCTGAGGTGGGGGAATGCAGCTCCAAGGAAAGCACCATCTCCTCCTTCAGCAGGGAGCTGGGGGAAGCGAATCACAGCAGAACAAATGCAGCCTGTCCATCCACAGACATCAAACATCAAAGAGGATTTCTTCTATCACAACAACTTGTGTATCACTGCCAGTGAACAATTCACAACTGTATGGACTCTTTTTTAAAAAAAAACTAAATGTAAGCAATCACTTTAATGAGCACAAGCCTGTCTGTCATCTTCTCCTCTCTGTTTCACCAGGAGGAATTACCTCTTGTGTGTGGCATTTTTATATCTTCCTTTCACCACTGAGGTCAGCTGAAGCTGTGTCTGCAGCAGTGTGCAGGGAGATCATCAGCAACAGATCAAGAGAGCTGCTGTTCACAACACCGTGTGTTCACAACAACGTGTGCAGGGACAAAGGTTGTGTTGGGCTAACTCCAGCCCCAATGGCCACAGACAGCCAGCCCCAGCACCTTCCTATTTCAGTTTCATTCAAAATTACCATTTCCACACTCCCTGACAGCACAGCAGAATGAGCCAAAGGATGGGCAGCAGGGATAACCAGGAGAGCTCTTTCAAGACAGCACTGCTGGTATGAACTAATACACCAAGCAAGTACATTCTTTAAATGACTGGAACCATCAGAAGAACAAGTAAGTATTTGCAAATCCAGGGAGAGAGCGAGCAATTAACCCCCAAGCCCTTTGTAAAGTTCCTTCCCTTCCACCCAGCAGCAGTTTCATGTTCTGCAGACAGGAAAGCAGGGAAAAGAGTTATTTCCAGCATTTATGTTCAGCAACATGGTGTTAAGCAATTAAAAACAAACACAGAATTCTTTTTCAAGATTGAGAAGTTTACCCAAAACCCAATGAAGATGAGGAACATACCTCTACAGGAGGAATGGGTCTTTTCAAATCCAAATATTACATGAATGTTAACTAAATCACTACTACCACATCAGTGAAACAAATGGAAACTTTCTGCACTACTCCTTTTCCTTCTGAAAGCCAATTGTCGAGTTTACCACAAGTGCTACTAACTCAGGAAGTGTGTTCACACCAAGCTTTGCCCTCCTGGCTGTCTTAAACCTTTTTGCTGTTCTCACCATCAGGATGTAGGAGCAGCCCTGCTCTGGATCACCACCGTCTTCCCTGCCACCACAAAGTGATGTTTTGTACTCAGGGGCATAGGCAGGTGGAGATTAAATTCTTAAAAGGTACCAAGTCATATCATCTACATATCAACATACTTTTGAAGATAAACATTCAAGTGGCTTTTCTAACATTTTAAAGAAAGTGAACAGTGAAACAGGGATCTGACTGTAGTGACCTAACAGGTGCCTCAGGAACCATCCACTCCTTCGGCATTTTAATTCCAGTTTTTAACCAGTTGTGCACCAGATAATACATTTAACAAATTGCAATTTACCTAGCAGAGAACACTTGTATGCAACTATACAATCTATTTTGTTATGTTAGGCGTCTGAAGCAGACAAAAATACCCATGACTGAATTTTTTCAAGGCAGTGTCATGTGTCAGTGGCCTCTCCAGTGCCTGTCACATGCCACGAAGCCGTGCAGTTGCAGGAACTGCAGAGCAGCTCCCCACCCAGGAAGCATAAAGTGGGAATAAATTCCTGTGCAGCTCCTATGGGAGATTTTTGTAGAAGTCACTCTTGTAAAATCGTAATAAACATTTAATGGACTTCCTTAAATCGTTCTGGTAAAGAAAAAAAAATGTGTAGCTGCAGTAAGCAAGGGGCCCCATGAGATGAGATACAGAGTTAAAACAATAAAAAAGCTGGTTAAGTATTATTATTTCACCTTGACTCAGGATGAACTAAGAGGGTCTCAAAAAGAAATACCCTCCTTTACTCAGAGACAAGTACAATCTACTACAAGCCACACAACAAAACCTATCTGTACACATCTATATAGTTTCAATTACACTTGAAGAGAAATCTTTCTTGAAGGATTAGACATAACTGCATGAAAATAGTTTAGTTTAGTTTTAGCACTAAACTCTCTTCAAAAACAGTCTTCTGCAAAAACTCCTCAGCTGTAGGAACCACATTCCTATGTTATCGTGCTTTGGGTTACAATAATGAACAGTAACACATGCACAGATTAATAAGTGGCGCCAAAAATTAGGATCCCTGCAGTAAATTAAACAGTGAAAAAGTACATGTCCCGAACTCCAAGAGCTAAAACACACTCTTGTGTTTGAATTAGCTCAGCAAGCATGAAAGGAAAAGAGAAAAGAGTTCTGTACAGGCTTGGTGGGAAGCGCCACACACAGGGGTCTGTTTGCTATCCCAGGGAAGATGGGGAAGGATTTGTGCATGGGACAAAAAAAAATCGAGGTTGAAATCCTCCCACAGGTAGAGATTTACATTCCAGAAGCAAGAAATACTGGGGCTCCAAGGTGCACAAACCCTGCAGAGCTCCTGCTGCAGCCACCCATCCGCGAGCAGCTCGCTGCAATCCCGCACTCCTGCTCAGCAGCTGAGCGTGGCTCCATCTCCAGCAGCTCCCAAAGCTCTGCCAGGAAACCCTTCTCTTACCAAGCAGCTGACATGCCTCCTCATCTCAAGCAGCCAAAGGTGATTTTGGATGTTGACTGTGCCTCTTCAACTCACAGAAGGATGAGCAGCAGGCTGATCCCTCTCTGGGGCCAGCCCGTGATGCAGTGATGGGAGGGAAGCACAGGAGGAGGAGACACAGGACAGGGATGCTGCTTTATTCCTCCCATGCTCATTGCCAGCCAAGCCCTGAGCTCCTGCCTGCTCCATCCTACACCAAAAGTGACTTCAGGCTTCAAATGTGGCCCATGGTGCAATGAAGCATCTCCCTTTCGAGCATCCTCTCTTCACCAAAATGTTTGCAGGTTGCCTGGCAGGAGAATCCCTTCCCTTAAGTATTCCCCCACTGGATATAGCCATAATAGGTCCAGCTCCAGGCTTTGCACCTGCACTTTTACATGGCTGTGCAAGGATTGCAACAAAGCAATTCTTCAGCTGCTCTAAGTTGTGCTGCATCAGAAAACTGTGAAGAAGCAGAGAGGTGCTGAAGGAAAGGGCCCAGATAATGCTGACCTTAATCTGATTAAATGTTATTATAACATCTGGGACAGAGGGAAGGGGGAAAAAAAGAAAATAAAAGAAGCCTGCCAGTTCATGACATCATGCATTTTCATAGCAATTTCCATTTTCTTGGCAGGAAGGGAAGGGGTAACTATTACTCTCATCTGGATATCAGCTTGAAAACTGGTAAAGGTTAAAGAGCAATACATAAATATGAAAAGATCAATATATAAGGGTTAATACTCTTGCTGCTTTTTAATTCAGCCTCACGATTTTGTGACTATCTTTACTGTCTGGAGATAGGGCATTACAAAACATACTGCTTTCATTTCTTCACTTATTTTCTTCATGCTTTTCAGGCTTCATTAAGTCTCCTTAAAGTAATTAACTGACAAGAAAGATGCACTGAGAACTAAGTTACATTATTACCTATTTTCCAGTGAATTTCTTCATGGCATCTTCTATACCAAACACTATTAAGGAAAGTGAATGTCCACCTTTGAATAGTCTTCTACCTAAAAACCCACTAACAGGCTTTTACACTATTAACCAACTAGTCATAAATTATTAGGGATTCTATAATAATTGGGACTAATAAGTAGTAAATTCTCCACTAATTACTTAAAGGAGATTGTTCTTTCCCTCTCTTTTCCTTCCCAAAAGTTCTGTCCTCACAGAATACTAACTTAAATAACAGTCAAACGTACCTGAAATAACATAGGTACACATGGTAGGGAAAAAAATAAATAAAGATAATGACTTTGTTACATTTTTTAGGCATAAACTTCACAAAGTTATATGACCAAACCAACTGGCACATTAAGTTGATCTTGCCCTAATTAACCAGACTAGACAAGTGCTCTATCCCCATGGGATGCCTTTCAGGAATAATGGAAGGCTGGATCACAAAGAATTAAAAAGTAGATTAAAATATATCTAGACTACATCCAGACTAGATCTCACTCCTGCTTTTTCCTTTATGCATGTCTCCTGGTAGGCTGTGTATTACAGTGCTGGACATATTCTTTGAAGCTACATCCCAGCAATTTGAAAAAGGAGATCATAGCAAGTTTTGCATCCGCCTGCAGTCACACAAAATGTAAGCTGCTTTTCTGATAGTTATAAGCAACTATTCCTTGAATCTGAAATTTCTCTCATTGATTTAAAGCAGTCAATATCGCCAGCTGCTTCGCAGATCTCATCTCAAGATTCCTATTAATGGAAAAACCTGTTTCCTTGAGTGACCCTATTCTTCTTATTTGACCTTTGCAAGCACAGATCTGTGAGCAGAGCTGCTAATGGTCCCTATATGTCACGTCAGGGAGCGTGTCTTTGGTGCTTCCTCACAGCTGTATTGCCATTTGCTGGTTTGACCCTGAGCAGACGCTGCAGCGCCACAGCTCCAAACACAAAATGTGTCAGTACCATTTGTTGTGTCTTCAATCACAATAAAAAATTGCTCATGTCACTTCTAAGGGATATCTCTGGATGTTTTACAACAGCCAGGCACAGAGAGCTTGAGCACAAGATTTGCAGCGTGTTTGTTTCAGCGAAATCTAAGAGCTCCGTTTATTACAGCAAAGTAATAACAATAACAATAATAATAATAATACAGTCATTTCAATTTTACTAAGTAGGTCTCCTTCAATGAGATATTGACCAAAAAACTCAATTGTTTTTCAACATAAACACCAACCTGGCTTTTCAGAAAAAAAAAAATTTGAAAGTAAATCCCTGCCCTAAAAATGGCATGTAACTTCAAATCTGCCTTCAAGCTGAAGAGTGTTTTCCAAATCTGTTCCACAACAACAGCACTCTCAGCCTTCCTACCCAAGGCTGAGTTTGACTGGCACAACAAATGTGTGTCTGACAAGCTGTGCTTGGTGCAAAAGTCAGACTAGCTCCTGTCTGCTGCTAGTTTTTGCTTGTTCTCCTGAAAATGCAATAACGAAGCAAAACAGAAGAAAATTCACCATTAAAGACACTTGGCTTTGGACTGGTTAACACTCACTCGTCAAAACACATGGCTTCAACAACAGCATTAGTGCAAATATGGATCACACAATTGACTTGGCAGAATATTCTTTTGCACCATCTGTTTTCAACATATTTGCTCTCCACCAAGCACCACGGAAATTTCATTGCAAGGGACTTAAAAGGAAATAGCTCTGTGGAAACAGGAGTTAGTCCATCCGTCCTAGGATGGACCAGGCTCTAAACACATCAAAACCAAGCTTTTCAGCAGGGCTAGTCCTGCTGCCTGGACTAGCCCCCTTGACAGCCTCCATGAATATGTTCACAGCAAAGCCAACCTTCACAGAAAATTCTTACAGAAGAAAATTCAGCATGTAAGTTAAGGAAAATCCAAAAGTTATGAGAGGCCAGGTTAGATGCACTCATCATCATTTAACTGTCCAGGTAGATGCCATTAAATTGAAATAATTAAAAATCAGCACTGAGTGCTTCCTT
The DNA here is from genome assembly GCA_003676055.1 of Chloebia gouldiae. NCBI lineage: Eukaryota > Metazoa > Chordata > Aves > Passeriformes > Passeridae > Chloebia > Chloebia gouldiae. Next base: position 1,775,256 of record QUSF01000004.1, on the reverse strand, counting down.
AAAAAGTTATAACACATGACAAGTGTTATAGACTTGACCCATAAGAAATTTGTTTAGAAGCCACAAAAATTATCCCCACTTATCCTCACTGGGATATAGTAGTTAAAAGTAGAAAAACAAATAAATAAAATAGTAGTGTAGAAAACAGCTTCATTAAGACAGCTTAATGCAACCACCTAAGTGTCAGCAAGCAGAAAACAAGGAAAATAATGAACTGGCTTGTTTTCATGCTGGTGGTTCCTTTCCAGTTTACAGCAACATGTATTCTGAGTAACATAGCATAAGAACCAGTGAGCACATCAGTACCAAAAAAGGCAACTGATCTGAAAATATCACAAGAAAGTACTGCAAGAGCTTATCTGTCATTTCCCTGCTGAAGCCTCTCTCCTGAAACACAGAAACATCTGCAAAGAAGCACAGACATGAGCTAACTGCACTTGCCATTACCCCAGTTTAAACAGGTTTCTCAGAATTCCCTTCAACTTGTACAGCCACAGGTTTTTGACAAAAAATCTAAATTAAAGAGGGACAGAAAACTTCAGTGACTTACCTTGCAGCGTTAGATGGAGATCATCTATTTCAGAGGAAGCCTGCTCCTCTGTTGATGCAGATGACTGCTCTGATGCCATATTGAATTCTATGGTGATTCTTCAATCCAAACTGAAATTATACTAGAAAATAAAAAAAAAGGAAGAAGAAAATCAGTACAGTTTTACATAAAAATTGATGATCCTCAAGGATGATGTGGCACCAAAATACACATTTTGTTTTGGGTTTTTCTCCCTTGGTCAGCTGCTCCCTCAGTTTATACAGAATAAAGTGACTGTTCCCATTGGGAACAGAAGTTTTGGTCCTTTGACTCTTTTCTAGCAGTGGCCAGCAGCACTCCACAATACAAACCAGGATCCCAGCGGGTCTTGCCATGAAAACAAAAGCATCAGGATCAGCAAAATTCCAACACCACTGCTTTCTTTGAGAAAGCCAAGGTGACAAAAGCTCACAGTGCCTTCTGCAGACTGGTAGCTGCCAAACCTCATTTTTTTTAATCTTTGTACTTGAATCTTTCAGTTCTCCCTTCCTGCCTGGATAATTGTTACAGCATGGAAACAATTCAGACAGAATCTGCAAAGATTAAGATGAAATGTAAAAGCAACAGTTACCATATGAGAATCAACACAACTGCTGTCTCTGTCTGGTACCTTTCTTACTCTTCAAACTCCATGAAGGAGTTTCTTCTTCCAACTCCTCCATTTTCCTCTGCCTGGATAATTTCCCTATCCCTAATGCATGTATCTTCCTTAAAAAAACTACAGGTGATCCTTGTTCTGCAGTATTGTTCAATTTGCCACTGTAGGAAGAACTTGATGCTTAAGATACTTATTTCTACCAAGAACCCAGAAGTTAAACAAATTGAAAAAGGAATTAAGCTGAAATTTAATTAAGGGCTTCCTCTTAAACAAGCTTTGTTACCTACGCAGTTGTAACCTTTTCACCAGAAGCACTAGGATTTCCACACCATATATTAATAACTCATCCACCAAGTATATGTCAAAATAAAGGGCGTGAATAGATGAGTCAGGAAATACAACATTAAGGAATGCCAGAGAAATTCTTACATCCATTCCCTTGTGCACATGAATCATAAGGCAGCCTTTGTTTACTCCACTCTATACTATTTTTCCTCACTCTGTCTCCTTCACTGAGCAGAAAGGAGAACATGAGGAGCTCTTCAATATTTTACTTTCCTCACTCTGAACAATGTGTCCTTGTGCTTTATCCAAGAGCTGCTCTGATGACAGGATTATTGAGTCCCTCACAGGATTTTATATGGCATTCACCACCCCAGCATCTGAACACTTCACAAACATCAGTCAATTCACATTTACAGCACCTATGTGAGACCAGGTGCTCACATTTAGAATCACAGCATGTTTTGGACTGGAAGGGACCATCAGTCCAACCCCCTGCCATGAGACATCACTTTACTGATGATAAGCAAAGGCCAGACAGAGAGAAAAAAGGCAACAAAAATTTCTCTGATTTCCAGAGAAATAGATTCTAGCTGACATGGCTGAAGCACTGATTCCAGCTGCTGCAGTGACCATGCAGCACTTCTGCAAGTCACCAACAGTTTACCACTGCAACTCAAGGCACCAGATGGGAACAAGGGGAGTTCCAGCTGGAGCAGGTAAAGCTCAGACCTCTCTGGATAATCAAAAAACCCATACTCTACAAGAGTTTGGCTTGCCTAGCAAGCAAGAATAGGAGGTAAAGGACTGATTTGATCTTTGGCTGGCACAAGAACATGGTGATATAAACAAGCCAAGCCTTGAGGTCACGATGGAAATCATAAGGAATCTATCTAAAAATTAGCCAAGAAAGCCAACAAAATGCTGGGCAGCACAAACAAGGGCATCACCAGCAGAGAGAGAGAAAACTGTCCCACTCTGCTCAGCACTTGCCAGGACACCTGGAATACTGGGTTCAGTTTGGGACCACACTGTACAAAATATGTGGACAGGCTGGAGAGAGAAGAGCACAGAGATGAGTGGGAGGCCTGTGCGGAGAAATGGCTGAGAAAACTGGGTTTGCTGAGCCTTGAGAAAAGGAGGCTGAGAGACTTTATTACCATGTTCCAGTGTTTGAAGGGTGCCCACAGAGAGGATGGAAACTCTCTGTTTACAAGGAGTCACATGGAGAACACAAGAGGTAGTGGGTACAAGTTACAGTTAGGGAGATTTTGATTAAACACAAGAGGAAAATTTTTCACAGAACAATCACTCACTGGATTAATTGCCCCAGGGAAGTGGCGGATTCCACAACATTGGCACTGTTATGATTTGACAGGGCAGGATGCTGTGCCATCGTGTCTGGACCATGCTTTTAGCACAAAATATTGGACATGATGGTATTTGAGGTCTCTTCTGACCTGGAATTCTAGGATCTTATAGGAACTGAGGATGGGCAATGGCTAAGCAAGAATCCAGTGCTCACAGCTATGCCCAAGGCAAGGCGATCTTCCTGGGAAACTCCCTTCCTTTTTCTCTCAAGATTAAGCAATAAAAACCCAAAGTCTGAAAACACAAAGTGTCAGGTGGCCCTAATATTTTTTTGGGTATGACTAAGTCTTGAATTTGGTTTTTTGATCACCACCTTGAAGATGATGACAAATGGCCCAAGTGGGAAGTATGTAAGCAAACTCCCAAACAGTGGAAACTTCCATATCTGTTCAACTTCAAAGCATCCACGTTTGAGATGGTGACATGGGCAGAGCCAATTTACATTCAACTAGCCTGCATGATGCTAGAGTCACTGGCAGCACAGCCCAGAGAAAAGGAGCAGGATTTGACATTAAAATTCCATTATAATAACAGGAAAGTATGCAAGAGCCTGAACAACTCTGATGGACATTTCATAAGCAACACAAAGTGTATTTTTAACCTTTCTGTGACTGCTCCTCCTCTGTGCCCAACCCTTGCCAGCTACAGCAACAACACAGCACATAGTGTCTCTTTTATGTGCTTCACTGCACTTCATGTAATGGGACCCCAATCAGTTCAGATCTCTAACCAGTGAAGTAATTAAAGCTAATAAAACTTCCAGGATTTCAAAGCAGAAAGTATATTAAGGTCTAAAGCAGGAATAAACTTTGTTATTTAATTTATTAATTAATTAATTTAAATTACAGCACATGATCATACGTAAGGAAAAGCATATGCTCTTATATTCTTTTAAAGTCAATTTATGGCCTCCTTCCCAAAAGGATGAGACATTTTAAACTGTTTTCTTTAAACACAGATGTCCACTCAACAAATCCACAGTGCAGGTTATGAAGACACACAGTTAATATTAGGTAAATTTATGCTAAAGCTTTCACGTCCCTCAAACCCTCAATTCACCATCCAACACAGCACATGGATTTTGCCCTGCCCCAAGAGAAGACTCCACAGCTGCTTTGAAGGGGAGACACAAACACGGTCTTGGAGGACACACCTGCAAGGATTAGTCTTCTTTAAAAGGCACAAGGTGTCTGAGAAGAGATTATACAGGGATAATATGCCTACTTTGTCCACCTCTCTGCCCCAAATTTCATTCAAATACAGCATTGTCCACTGTAACTATATCATCACAGCCTCTGAAAAGTCTAAAACAATCAAGCTTTCAAGAGTCTAAAACCACCAACCAGCAATGGTTTTCACTGGCAGTAGGAAGGATCATCTTTCCTACTTCATATTTAACTCAGCTATTTTGTTTCATAACAACTCAATGAACTGCAGAGCTAAACCAATCCCTTCCCCTCCAAGAAATGCTGGACGACTAGGAAACACATACCCACAGTGTTGAAAAATAAATCAAATGCTTTCAAACTACATTTTGTCACTGGGGATAAAGGAAACGGGAAGGGAATGACCTTGTCTTTCCCTCTCCCTGGAGAATCTAGCATTAATGTAGGAAAGCATTAACTGCTTTCACCATGGGATAGCCTGTGAGCTATCACAGAGTCAAAGAGAAGTTCCAGGCACACTGGGATCTTATTTCCAGTGGATTCATTTCCTGTGGATTAATTTATGTGAATTGCACCATTGTGCAAACTCGTATTTTCTTCAATGCAGGGTAAGTCATACAAGAAAGGTGTCATTAGCAAAGTCCTCCTGGAGAAGAAAGCTTTCCATGGTGTTCTCCAAAGGGGCAAATTTTTGGCCACCTGGGCTCAATCTGCAGCTCAAATGGTAAAAACATCAACAAAAGCTTTCCCTGTGATGAGGGCATGCCTAAGATTCAAACCCTTCTTCCTCTACCTCTATTTTCACAACAAGCACCTAAAAATATTGGTGGAAATTATATCAGCACAGTTGTACCACATCAATTCTAGTGTCATTTCCCTTCCTCTACCAAATTCAGCCGGTATCAGCCAGCAGATTGCAGAAAATCCTGGGCATTAACATACACACATAGAAACAATGATAAGAGAGAAACCCAAGAGCAAGTAGCAGACTGCAAATCTCAAGGAACTAACCTGAAAATAATCATTCCCAGGCTTTGCATTCCATTATCATAAGAACAGACAACACTGATTTAAATACCTGGTCTCCAGTGAGGTTAAGTCCTAATGAGACCTAAGAAATGCTTTCCTTAAGCAGGGTCTTTGTAAGGACATTCTTGTCTCAGAAGAAAGGGTGAAAAAAGTTTCAGATGGATTTAGAGGATTCATTAGAAAGGATTTCACAGCCTTAACATTAGTTCAGATCAGGATGGTTTGCAAACCTTGGCTTTCAGCTGTTCCAAGTACTGCAGATGGCAAGATTCCATGGCATGGAAAACCCAGTAGTTACACAGCACGCTCATTACAGTTAAACCATCTTCAAAAAACAATGCCTGTAACTACAGCTAAAACAGGAAATGGGGATTTCATCAATTAATTTAAAGCTACCTCTACAAAGCAGTATTTAGGAAGCAAGGTAATTTAGTATTTTCCACGCTGTCCCAGGTAAAAACCTTTCTACCCCCCAAGTTTACAGCTAACTTGTGCATGTCCCTGCACAGATGTACCCTCACAGCCTTCCCCAGGAGCCAGTCTTGAAAAATCATATGCCATGAAATCAGCTCAGTTTTGCACTCCTAAAAGCTGAAAGCAGCAGATACCTTTCAAACAAGCCCAGCTAGAGGTAGCTGAATATTACAACCCACTGTTAGTAAATCCCTGCTTCATTGGTTTTGCCTTTGGAGATCCATGCCCCATACTTTCCCAATTATGCTGGCTAGATGCTTTCCACTGGTGTTGCAATAGGAATTGCAGACATCTTTTCATGGCATCTCCAACCGCTTGTTTTTACTTTTCCTCCTTTGAAGTGCCACTGATTATTTATGACCCACTCAGGGACTCAAAGACCTGCCCTCCACAGAGGCCTCTCCATGTAAACTGAAGTCTGTTCCTAGCAACAGATTATTATTACTCATGCACTGAGCCAAGCCAACATCATGAACAGAAACGGCAGATTTTTATCTTTGGTCAACCAATCCAAAGGAAGTAGAGCTCCACAGGGCTGACCAACTGAAGACACTTTCCTTTTTGGCTATTAACAAGGATCTCTGTTTATTTTAGATTCAGAAAGAAGAAGCAACATTCAGAGGTGCGAGTCTTGAGCCTTGCAAAGTGCTACTGAGCCACCTTTTTTGGTAAGCTATTTTTCTCTAAGTTTGACGGAGCCTCCCTAAAGGCAAATTGTTGGCATCCAAGTCATGATCCCATGACCTAAATAATTATCACAGGAAACCCCACATCAAGTTGGTTTGGTTTTCACTCTTTTCTAATATTTTCTTTTCCCATCACTCTCATGTACTTACACCTCTGTTAAGCCTGAGAAGTTCACACAGCACTTTGATGATCCTGCTTTCTCCTAAAGACTTCACTTACAATAATTTCACCACATTTTCACTCAGTGGTGGGGAAAAAGGTCTGTTTAAAGGATGAATTTTCTATCACCTTTGCATTTAAACACATTTACTTTTTAAGATTCTACTCCAAACTGATGTTCATCCCTTCCACCTTTTAAGTGCTTGCCATCATCATTCTTCTGGGCCACCTCAGATTGTATCACACTCCCAACTGGAATGTGATCACACAGAAAACATGCTGATCCCACTCCCTTCAAAGCCAGATTCCTCAGGATGGCAAAAATCAGGGCAGCATCATTAACAGATCTACCTTGATTTCCTCCCTTGAGGAACTGACAACTTTGCTATGTCTGGCAAAAAAATAATTGTCATCATCCAGTATGCAATAATGACATAGTCTCTGTGCTTCCCTGGAGGAAGAAAAGTGCTTCCATTAGGTTTCCATCCCTTTGAAGGTGATACAGCAAAGAGGCTACTACAGCCTCCTGATCCTGCATAACACCCAACAGCACTCAGATGGGTATCAGCCAGTCTTTTAATAAGTGGTATTAGTGCATGTGGCATCAGAGAGACTCTGCACTGCCTGGGATGAAGCTGAAATAAGCCTGGCCTTGGGTACTCCTATGCTATCAGTGGCTGGAGATGAAGGAATCCAAAGAGAAAAGCTTGGAAAAGACTGAACAACTCTGCTCAGGTAGAACCAAGCCAAGAGAGCATTTAGATAGAGCTGCAAGACACCAAGCCCAAAGAAACAAAGATCTTCAGGAGGTGCAGAGCTAGACATGAAGCTGCACCCCACTGCCACAGAAATGATCTTGTCTCATGTGACCTGATGCTCTGAAACAAAGTAGACAAGTAAGGACTGCTCCAAAGAGGAAGACCAAGGCAGTTCTTTTAAGTTTATTTATGACAAGCAGCAGCAGTACATTTTTGTTATACAGGGACTTCCCAGTGATCTATTTATAGGTTTTGAAAACCAGCCAGGAGAAGCATATGAGTATACAAAAGCCACACCATTTTGAAGGCCAGCAAATGTTGCAGGTTTGTCTTTGATTTACACATCAGTAACACTTCCTGTTACAGAAGCACAATGGATCTTCTTATTGTGTTAATCAATTTTAAAACACTGTTAACTAAGTGTCTTTCTTGACCTTTTCTCTTTTGGGGGGTGGTAATATATCAGTCATCCTGGTACAATTACACAGTTTGAAAACTGCACTCACTCCATGCTGATGTTAATACACACACAGAGAAATGCTTTTATTAACAGAGTTAAGCCTTGTTCACACAGTCACAAAGGTTGACCCACAGAGGAGCACAATGCAATCACTTGCCCTCAGAACAAGAGCCTATCTCACATTTATCTGTTCCCAAGTGGGAAGGCAGTGCCAAAGCACACTGAGTAAAATTACAGAAACAATTCGGTTTTCAACTGGTTTCCAAGAATTTCCATATTGTTAATGAACACAAGAACTGCTCAGGACTTAAAATCACAGCTGTTAAGGTAAAAAAGAGGAGTGTTGAATGCCTGGAGGCTCAGGAGGCTGATGCCATAAACCTCGATCACCCCAGGGTCCACTGCTATGCAGGAAGCCAAAAACACCACGGTGACTTCATGCCTCCATCAACATCACGTGTTCAGGCAACAATTCAGTCACCAAAACACAAAGCCCATGAGCACACCCCAGCCCAAAACCACCTGTGCAATGCCCAGAAGCCTCCAATTATGCCCAAAAAAAGCCATTCATCTGTTGCTGCGAGGCCAGAATGGAAGAGATTTTCCAGAGCAGGGACTGGTCTTGCACTCCCCCACCAGCCAGAGCAGCTCCAAGGCCCCAGATAACGGGGCTGTGGGGAAGGGTTATCACAAAAACAACGTGAGAAACACGGGCTGGCTCCGCTGTACCTGGGAACCGCGTCCAGCGCACAAACACGACCTCCTCCTACGCGCCGGGCTTAACTAGGAAAGCAGGCAGCAAGATGGCAATCGCTGTCATTTCACTCCTGCATTTCACTCCCTTTTTCCCACGACAGACAGCCCCACCAGGCTGCTTGCCTGGGCTAGCTGGGCTCAGGCTGTAGGCAGGGAGCAGCCACACGTGCCTGGCACCTGCGGGAAGGGGAACGGGCGCAGCGCGGGCGGCAGGCTGGCGGACCTCTGACCTTTGGCTGTGCAGAGCCACGCCAGAGCCACGCTCTGCTCCGCTCCCACAGCCCTCCTCGGCCTTCCTGGCCCGGGCTGGATTGTACAGTAGGGAAGGGACGGGAAGGGGGCGGGAATGGCTGCAATCACACAGAGTTTTTGCTCTCACGCCTGAGCGGAACAAACTGGACTACACCGCCCACGCTGACCAAGCAAGAAGCACTGCAGTAAGTTGTTCTTCTGATTTACAAGTGTTTCCCTTGGATTGCATCTGAAAGTCAGTATTTTAATACAGACACACAGGCACGCTGGAAACACTTTACATGGTAAAGATATTTAAAATAGTAATATGTAACAACTACACCTGCTTGGCATTAATGGCATTATATTCATGAGAAATAGGCTCCTAGTAATATACTGCCTTTGAAGAATACAATTGTTTCCTTCCCAATTCCCGTTTTCCCCAAATAAAGGAAACAGACAAATGGTTAACACACCCATTATTCTGTTGAGCAAAGCTCTCCTATGCAATAAAAAGGTCTGGCGTTTCTAAATTAAATCATAACACTGTTCAGAAAGACCTTCCTGAATAGCAGTAATCTATTTTAGAAAGAGAAAACTCCTGAACACAGGAGTTTCCACTAAAGCAGGGGCTTGCTCTGACTGAGCAGAATCCCTGGAAGCAGCAGAGCAATGTTTGCACAACAGACCTCGCAGACAGAGCCAGAAAAGGGGAGAAGTGAACTTAGATTAGGGATTCTAAGGAGAAAAGACATGTCTCAAGCTAAGCCCATCTGCTTTGGCAGTATTCCTGCAAGGATCACAAACTTGTTGTGACCACTAAATATAGCAGAGAAAAGGAATCTACTTCTAGTAGCTCTCTCCATCAGCGCTCACTGTTTTACACGGGCAGAAAAAAAAACACAAAAGAGAGATTTGTCAAGCAAATGGCAAAGGAAGCTTGCCAAATTTGAAGGGCAAATTACAATTTAAATGATAGGTCCTAGCCTGGCAGCTGTGAATTCATCAGCTTCTCTCTCAAGCATGTCCAATCAAGGCTCCAGCAATGCAAGCTACTATGCTTCCCCAGCACACCTCTCCTCTGACTTGGAGGGGCTGCCTCTCCAAAGAATGAGTCTGTCATCTCCCTGTATGTCTTCCAGCTGAAAATTCACTTCAAAGTGCTAGTTCAGGGTCTTGTTTGTTTGTTTTATGCCTTCTGTCCCACGTACTTCAAGGTCTGTGGGCAGAGCAGCCTTTCTGCAAGCACAGCCTGCCTGTGCTGGTTCTGCACATACGAAAGGGGACCCTCGACAGTGGCGTCCCCCACACTGCCTGTGCAGGACCTTCTCCACTAAGAAAAGCAATTTTCTTTACCACTTAAATAAAATATCTTTGTCTTTGCTTTGAAAGAATTAGCTGCTTTAGGGGAAAGAAAAGAAACCCACAAAGGTACATCGCTGATTTATAGCACTGTTTCAAACTTCTAGAGTAACTTTGTGTGTGAAGTGAAAACCTGGTCAAACACTGTTACTCCTGCCAGTGCTGATGCCAGAGAAGACCAAACAGCCAAAGGGCTCATAGACAACTCAAGAGAAAGAACTTCATGTTGCACGGTAAACTGCAAGAATAAACTCTTCTTGCTACACAAAATAAAAAAATAAAATACAGGTGCAATTGCAAAGCCAAGTACTCCAAATTAGAAGCAGCCCAGATTAAAGAATGCCTTACTTAAATCACGCATTCCACTTCTGCACACTCAGGGTGACAAGAGTGCTCCCATCCAAGTCTGAATCACGGGGTGTCCAGGCTGCTTGCTCTGAGAATCAGGATTTCTTACAACGCAGACAAAGCAGGACAGATGCCCGTGAGCCCCGTGCATCTCCCTGGCTGAAAGGCACCAGCACTACGACACTAAAGTTACTTACAGACAAGTCCAGTCAAGCACCAGAGGCCGTGTTGGTGTTGCGTAAGCAGAGCTGCTGCTCCATCCTGTCCCAGACCAGGCAGCACGTCTGGGCCAAGCAGGTGAGGTAAGACATGAGCCACCCCAGCCCGAGCCAACTCCAGCCCACCGAGGCGTGTCTCTGCACAGATTTTAGGGACACACCTCTAGGAGTCACCATCCAGAATGAAACCCCAGCAGGGAGATGGTGTGTGATCACCGACACAAGCCCTTGGAACAGGATATGCTTCAATTTCCTCACAATTCACACACTGGCTTTTAGTACAGTAAGCTCCGGGACTAGCTTCTCACTGAATTTTTGCATGAAACACATTCAGAGTCACCTCTGAGCTTTGCAACACCAACATTATCTGTAAAGCCATTCCAAGGCTACCTACAGCACCAGGACAGCACAATCGCTCTGCAGGAGCACTGTTTGCTCACACCAAATTGCACAGATACCCACTTCCACCCCCTGAGGAACTCCCAAAGTGACCTGGACATGTAATTGGGAAGAAAATCCAGAGTTTTCACTTCTCCAAAACAAAGCCGGTCCTGCTCTTGATTCCCTCTTACAATAACAAGCTCTGCTTTCTCCATCCCAGGGGTATTTCGTCATCAGCATTCCACCCAGTTTTGCATAAGATACAACACCGCAAACTGTTTATCATGCATTCTTTTCCTTAAAAAAAAAAAAAACCAAAACAAAAAAGCCTAACAAACAACTCTAAACCTGTCAGCCTTAACTGTGAAACCACTTGTTACAGCCTGAGCAGTTGAAGAAGCAGGATGACAATGCCAGGAAATATCTGGAATTGATCTTCAAAGTTTATTTTTGGAGACTGGCTATTCTCCCAGCTCTTATTTAATAATTTGCTCTTTCCCTCCTCTCCCTAGTTGTTCTCTCCAGGGTCAAACTGCAATCTGTTTCACCTCCTGGAGTTCTCCCACAGACCCCCTAAGAAGAACTTTAGGAATCAAATTCTGGCTCAGACAACACGTTCTTTCTATTTCATGGCTATCATATTCTTACTCAGGTATCAGGAAAGATAGAAGAGTCTGGTATTTGTCTAGAATCAGACGTGCACAGGATCCATTTAACACTCAGTACCTGCCTGTGCTTCACATCTCTGCTACACAAGCAAATTTCTTCAGCAAAGTCTCTCCCTTGACATTTAGCTCATTTAGCAAAAGAAGTCTTTCCACTACGAACTAGTTCTCCACAGCAGAGGAATTTTATCCTTAGCCTACCTGGTTTACCAGCTCAGATACACTTTTGCTACAAGAGCTGGTGATTTCTTTTCCAGACTGTTAAACAACACAATGGTGGCAGCAACACCTCTGAGGTGACCAGGATGTGGCTCTCTGTGGTTTGCATTCAGATCTATCTATTGCATGCCGTGGATGTGTCTGCTTACAGAGTTTCCACACATCACCCAACCACCAGGGAACACCACACTTGCAGTCCTGGGCCATGACAAGACTAAACTGCTGCACGTTTACCCCAAGGTTCAGGTGCTTGTGACTGAGAGCACACACAGTCACTCTCAGCAGCCTCCTGGGTGCACAATACTTCAGCATTGTGCCTGAACTATGGATTTTTGCAAGAGAAAGGACAGGGAAAGGAGGATGAACCTACATAATTTTGCAGAAGGTTTCCAGCCAAATGAAGTGAATACCTGCCAGGTGCCGTCCACCACCGAGAGCCAGTGCCAGGATCACCCCCAGGAGTGCAGCAGATTGCAAGGCAGCTGCAAGGAGCTCGGGCAGGGGAAGGAGCACACCCCTGGGAGCCCACAGTGCCCTCACTGCTTCCACCTCTGCCACTAACCTGATGTGAGACCTTGAAAACGTCACTCTGCAAATCCCCTTCGGCCTCTTACTTACAGCAGATTGTCAGGTCCAGCCCAAAGCTTGTCTGAGTCCAGGGACTGACCAGGGGTGAAGAGTGGATTTAAACTGGATGCTGCTGTCTGCTCCCCAGTCTCAGGTACAGCCCAATGCCTTACACTGCACAACCAACACTGAGTCTGGTGGAAATGAGGACACTCAGAGCCCTTCTAGATGCTCTGCTGGGACATGAGACACTTTGGCTGAGATTCAGCTCTCCTGACACTTAACAGCTACAGGAGCAGTACCTCTGTAAGTGCTCTTTGTTTGAGCTCAGCAGAAACAATGGAGAGGAACAGGCACTTTTAGGGCAGTTTGTCCAATGTATTTTTAGATGTCCAACTCAGTGTGGATGAATCATGGCTCAAAAGCGTGTGCTCCTCTCCAGTGACTATGAAAGGAGTCTGGAGAACTGTCTTCCATGCAGATAGTTATGTTATAGGGTTTGGCAAGATGAACTGTGGCCCCTGAAGATGGGGGAAAAGATAGAAACGAAGCAGCACCCCCTCGGGTTACACGGAAGCACCCTCCAAGTGCTCTGTGCCTCCCTCCCCCAGAAACACCTTGTAACTAGAGGATACACAACCCTTGGGCCTGGCTTTGCTAGAAGAATTTCATTCAGTTACTGAACTTGCTTATTTCACCAAATAGTCCTACAAGCAGAGCTGCACATTGCTCACGATTCAAGAGCCTCCAAGAAGCTGGATGTGCTTCTTGTGAGTCAGCTTTCGTTCCTTTCCCTGCATCATTTAGGGGGTTATTAACAACACAAGCCCACGCAACACAGAGGTCTCTAATGGAAATTGAACAGTTTCTCAAGTGTCTCTACAATCACATCAGGGATGGGTGTACAGGCTGTCACAGACCAAGGGGTACCCAGTGTATTCATTCCCCTCTGCTTAAACCTTTTGCTCCACCATTCACCGACTCCTGGTCTTTCTTCTGGCAACCAACAGCCCAGAAGATTCAGAAAACAAAACTTTTTCCTCCAAACCCCACATTTCTGACTCCTCCCTACACTTCCACAAAAGTAGTTACAAGTGCTTTGTTTTCCATCTTAATTGTCCTTTCCTTTGACAGAACTTGCAGCCTAAGTCTAAATGCTCAGAAAACTAATGCCATTCTTTTCTCCATCATCCCTGGTCACAAACAGTATTGCTTGTACCAGGGTCAGCAGTTCCTCAAAAACCTCTCGAGCCAATCTGTGCAGCTGCATTGTGCAGGGAGTTATCAGCAGGCTGCAGGAAGGTTAGAAAGCAAACATGCCTCCCTACGAGACCAGAGTTATGCCTGGAGTCAAAGCCCCGTCCTGTTTCCCCTCCTGTGGGTAGATAACAGCCTGTTCTACACCAGCTCTTTGCCTCACACAGCTTTCTGCTGTGCACACAAGCTGGGCTAAACAGAAGTTTAGTCCCTGTCCTGGTCCCTGTGTTCCCACAGGAGCAAATTGTTCCAGCTCCATTTAGGTGATCTACAGACGTTGTCTTCTTTGTACCAACACCAGGAGCTGTGTGTGATCCATGAAGGTGGCAGGAAGTTGGTCAGTATTCAGCAAGAGTATTTAGACTGAAATCCTTTTGCAAAGAAAATGCTTCAAACAAGAGGGGTCCCTCCCCTCCCAGCATTATCCCAAGCCAAAATATATCCGTCCTTCACAGTGACTGCTTGCTACTGGCACCCTTCATGCTCTGTCTGCAGGATGCAAGTCAGTCCAGGAAGGGCAAGGCAGTCAAATTCATGTCCTATGGGATTATCATAAACTGTATTTTATGATTCATAGTCCAGCAGCTATATGTTCTACCACAGGTATAAACTCCTGCTCCTCCTGCAGGAACATCATGTTGGCACAAAGAGTGGGGTGAAGGTTGTCTGTCCCTTAACATGGGACCAGTGGTACAAGTACCACTTGTACGCCCATACATTTACATTCCTGACTAATTCATCCACACCAGATGAAGTAAAAAACTCCCTCTGACCCAAGTCAGGTCTTGATTCCTCCTCTAGAGAGCAAAAATAGCAAAATCAGATCAACCTGCTCTGCCAGTGTCTACAGGGCCACCTCTGCCTCAGTTACAGGCATCCCCCACCCAAACCGTCCAGGGATGAAATTCAAGCAAGGAAGGATTAGGTGAGAGGTGTACGAAATGTCACCTTCCCTTTAATCACAGCTTATGGATCCATCCCAAAGCATTACTCATGCAGTGCTCCACACTCCACATTGTGTATAATCCCACTGCCTAATCCAACTACTTGTTCAAACAGGCACGTTGCTAGGAGTGGGTCCTTGCCACCACTGGGAGCATTCCTTCAAGACCACGTCCTCTCCCACATCTAGAAGGACCACGACAGCCAAAGAAAACCTGCAGGAAAGGTAGAGCAGGCGTGGTGCACACACAGCTCATCCCTTCAACACGACACAGCCCATGGCCATCCTCTCCCACGCTGCCAGATCACATTGGGGAAACACTTCAGTTGTGGTAAGCAACAGATAAGCATCTCCGCACCGACACAGAAAAAGCATCTCAGCTGGTAGACTTTTAAAACTGGTATTTATTGAGCCTCAGGGAAGAAAATAAATTGGCTAAATGGGCTGAAAGGCACAGCTTCACTAGGAAGAGCTTGGATTGTCTCTTTGCATCCTTCGGCACAAACCCGTCCATTGAGAGGCCAGATCTAAAACAGAGCCGCAGTTGCTAAGAAAACAGCGCTGCAAACAGATGTCAGGAGATGATTCATGGAGTAAGGGCATATCTCTGTACTACAGATAAACCAAAATGAATGAGGCTCTTTATACCTGATCTCCCAAGCTGGCCTTCTTCATACCCGCTTTGGGACTTTGTCTTTAGTTCCTTTCTATATTCAGATGTTGAGGAAACTGACCAGAGCTGAACTCACTGTTTATGGAATAATTACTAGTAAAGGGGTTTTACAACATGCATGATTAACTCAATAAGTGGGCTAAACTGTGGCCCATTTTTCCCCTAAAACAATGCAATTTTCTCCCAAAGCATGCAATCCATCTTTCCCAAAACATATCAAGAGGAGTAACGCAAAACACACAGATAAAAGCTGCAAAGAAACAAACAGTAACTGGTTGGGGTTTTTTTTTCTTACTTTCTCTTTCAACATAAAACTTAAAATTAGCAGCTAGGGAGATAAAGCATTTTCAAGCTATTAGATCATTAGCCAGCAATGCACACTGCTCCTTGAATTACTTCATTGTGTCTCCGATTAAAATCTTTGCCTGACAAATAAATAAAAAATAGCTGGCACACTATAGGACTGCTCAAGTGCTACTGACACCACCAAAATTCTCAGTTACTTTACTGAACTTTTAGTCAGATTTAATAGGAGGAAGATGAGCTCCTTTCTTAAAATATCCAGAATCATGTAACATCCTGAGTTGGAAGGAACCCCCAAGGAGCATTAAAGTACAGTTCCTTTGCCCCTCTTAAAATCACCATGCTCAAATCTTAGCACTGTATGATATCAGCAGCACTTAACATAGAGTTTCCTGAGGGTATTTGTAAGGAATTGTTTCAATAAAGGAACTTTAATACATGTTTTTATAGAAAACTCAGGTAAAAAGGTAATTATCATTCATTACCATTCATTAGGAAGAAGGGAAGAATGAACATTAATTTATACACTTCTGAATAGGTGTTTGTACAGCATTTCACATGAGGGAGGCCCAAACATTGCCACTGCACACATCACACATCACACGGTGACACGTTACTGTGGTCACTGCTGGTGTTCACCTCCAAATTCCAGTGCCACCCCCCATCCCTCTCTCTTCAACTCATCCTCACTGCCACCACCTGCAGATGTCAGGGCTTCCTCTCCCCTGCCACCTCCTGCTCCACACCACCCCATCCTCTCTTGCTATGACACGCCGCCTTCTGCCTCGGAAATCAATTATTTAGGCTGCCCTGATTTCAGCCAGAGGTGGCTGTGTGTGCAGATACTGTTATTGTGAGCAGAGTTAACAGCTGCCACGCTGCTCCTTCCCGGAGCTACAAAGCCACCCCAGAAGTGGCTGAAGCCCATGACACAGCTAACCAGGCGCCAGCAGCCGCACTTGCTTCTGCAGGAATTGCATTTCACACAGAGATGTAAACAGACGTGCCCGCCAAGCTACAGCTCTGCTCACTTGGCCAACAGTCACAACAACGAGCCGGGACGCTGCACGTGGCACTTACATCTTTGTCCGTCTGTCTGTCCTGCAAGGGCAGATCACCCTGTGAGCTGAGAGGGGGAAAACTCAGGAACGACAGAAAGAGGGGGAGAGGACAGGCGGGACAAAGGGAAAGAGGAAAGCAGAGGCATGAGGAACACACAGTCCCAGACACGATAAAGGCTGTGAGAAACTCTAACACTTGCTCAAAGTTTTCTCTCTGTAGATTCCCAGTAACTTGAGGAGGGTGCACCTGCTTTACTTCCTGATGCCTCTAGCAGCTCTCTGGAGAAACAGAGAAGGACCATTCAGTTTGATCCAGAACGATTCAGACTGAGCCCAGGTTTAGTTCTGGAGGTGAAAGGAGGACAAGGAGCCTTCCCTTAAATCTACGAACACACACACAGAGCACCTGACACTAAGTCAGCACCAAGTTACAGACAGGGAACCCTCATGGGCGGCATCCCATGGGCTGGAATAACACAGATCCGTAAAAACTGCTCCGAGAGGAAGCCGGCGGCTGCCAGGAGCCCTGGAAAGCCGGACGAAGGGAGGGAAGGCAGGAGGGAGGCTGGCAGCGAGGCGGGAAAGAGAAAGGAGCCCATGTGCAGCGGGAAGCACAGAGCGCGCGAGTCCTCAGCGGGCAGCGGCACCGGCAATGAAACTCAGCGCAGGGAGACACCCGCGCCTCCTGCGGCCCTCCCAACGAGCAATCGCTCCCTTTTCCCGAGAACTTTGCCGGAGTAAGTTTGCACGATGAGTTCCCAAACACACAGCACAAGAGACAGCGACGTTCCCAGCGGTACCCAGGGCTCCCCGGGGAAGCGCCGGTCACCTGCCCGCACCCCCGGCGCGCTCCCCGCCGCGGGACGAGCCGGGCTCGGCCGGAGCTCCTCCGGCAGCGCGGCCCCCGCCCGGGGAGGGCAGGGCAGGAGCGCGGGGGCGGGAGCTCGCTCCAAGTCCGCTCCAAGCCTGCTCCAAGCCCGCTCCCGCCGCCGGCCGAGCCCGCCGCGCTCCCCCCGCGCAGCCCGGCGAACTCCCGCCGCTGCCCCGCCGCGCTGCTTCCCCCTCCTTTTCCCCGGCTTTCGCAGCGCTGGGAGAAGGGGGGACGCGCTCCGGGAGCGCGGTCTCTCCATCCGCGCCCCCCGCGCGGCGATGTCCCGCGGGAGGCGCGGGCGGTGCCGAAGGTGCAGCCGGCACCGAGGGAACAAAGGCGGCGGCGGCGGGGAACAAAGAGCGGCAGGTACCGGCGCGGCGGAGGGCGCGGGCGGCGGAGCGGGGCGGCGGCACCGGCGAGCCGGGGCACAGGGGCCGGGGCCGGACCGGGCGGGCAGCGCCGCCGCTCCGCACAAAGGCGCAGCCGGGGCCGCGCCGCAACTTCCCGCGGGCGGGTCCCGGCGGGGCAGACTCACCGCGGGCGCAGTCCCGGCATCGGCGGCGGGCGCGGGTGGCGAGGGCGGGAGGGAGGAGGAGGAGGAGGAGGAGGAGGAAGGACGGAGCGGCCGCTCCCCGCCCCGGCCGCTGCCAGCGAACGAGAGCGCTCCCCGCCCGCGGGCCGGAGGGCGGCGCGGCCGCGGCCCCGCAGCCCGGCCCGGCCCCGCCTCCGCCGCCCGGAGCGCCCCCCGCCCGCGGGACACCCCCGGCACGGCCGCGGGTCGGAGGGGACCGGCCGGAGGAGCGGACCGGCTCCCCGCGCCCGCCTGCGCTCACCAGCCTTGGCTTCGGCGTGCGGGGCTTCCCGGTGTTCTCCCTCCCGGCGCTGCTCATCCCGCCCCTCGTGGGCAGCCGGGCAGGGCCACAGGAGCTCTGTGTCCATGTGCTTCAGAGGAAGGACTTGGGCTGGAAGCAAGAAAACCTGTGTGTTGTAGGAACCGTTTTCTGGTCTGGGAAAGTTTGGGGTTGCAGGTGATAGACAAAAATAAATACTTCGTCACAGATGTGCAGCACCCCCAAATCGAATTTAGAAGAACATTGGAGACCTCTCCAGTTTCTGCACAGCCTCCACAGCCCTCCCCAAGCTGAGCTCTCTTCATCTCAGGCACAGACCCCCTGTATGACCCATCTACCGCTCTCTTCCAGATCCAGACTTTAATCAAGTTTCGGGACAGCATCATCTGGCCGTGCCCAGCCAGAACTCTGGAAGGCAGATGCGGGTCAGTTATGTAAACATAAGTTGGGGGTGTTTTTCAGAACTCAGAGGAGGGTTTGTGGAGGAGGAAAATTAAGGAACTCCTTATATTTGTCCCACTTGATACTGGGTATCTTTTGGCTTTAGACTTCACAAAGTGAGAAGATACAAATATTGGGATTAAGCTGTGTTTTACACACCCAGAGGTCAGCCAGCTATTCAAAGGAAATATAACTTTCCAAAAGCCACTTCCTGCCAGTGTGAATACATTGGGTTTCAACCATCAACCACCTTAAAGGAGGGAAGCGAGTGAGGTCCCGTACTTGAAGGCTACAAAACTAAATGTGCCTGCTTACTCAAGCTTCTCTTTATACCCACAGATCTGCCTAAAGAAATTCTGCAAGATTTGTAGCCCTGATTTTCTGCAAGGAAATTTTCCTTTTCCAGGCAAAAGTGAATCCAGCACCCTTTCAATGTCATTTCAGCTGGAGCCTGAGAATGCACTGACTTGCAGAAGCAACAATCAAAGCTGGCCACAACTTGACTGCCCTACCTTGGCAACCACCTGATCAAAATCATGCTTTGTTACCATCCTGGCAACAAACCAACCTGTGATGGTTCTTTGTGTACTTTTTAAACTTGTTTTATTGAGGATTAACTAGTGTTTGTATAGTGACACAGGTCTCTGGTGCTCCATGGACACAGCTGAAGGCAAAGGCCTTCGGGCTATGCTGTGGTTTCCTAATTCCTGTGTTACGGCTACTGTAATGCATATCCTCAAAGTGAAACAAACATTTCTGACTGATTTATGACTTTTGACTGCCAGTTTTCTTGTGCTAGAGGAAGGGGAAAAGAAGATACAGTATCAAAACCAAGCTGCAGTACTTAAAGAGTTATTTCAAGTCCCCTGTTGATCGCTTGAGGGTCTTGCACATGCTATGAAATTCACCAGAAGTCGTCTCATGGAGCCTTGATCTTTTATGCCTTGGAGAACACCATCCCACATTATCTCGCCACGTTCTTCTCACCGACTTCACCCTGCCATGAATCACAGGGCTCCTCATCCCAGCATACACAGCACAGGTCCCAGCCCAAGGTGCTTGTTTCCACTCAAATTACACATTTCATAACTCGCTTGTAAAGCACTTTGAAGATATGACACTGAGTGTTGCTAACACAAAATGGTATTGTTGGACAGGTTTAACATGAGCAATTGAACAGTAATTCTATAAAAAAGGTGTGAGACACAAAGTTAGAATTAAGTCATATATGCCCACTTTGTCTCCAAATCTTCAGGCTGCTGATTCTCTGAAAATAAGCTTTCATCTCTTTTTCCACACAGCCTTCCAGCTAGGAACTACTAAGACCCTGTGCTCAGACTATAACTGCTTTGACAGGTACATGGGTGCTGCCAGCAAGGATAGCAAGTGGCTGACAGGGATCAGGCTTTGTGGAAGGTGAAGATCTGGAAGCTGTGAGAGCAGGGCTCTTGCCTGCTTTCTATGGCTGTCCGAAATGAGCTGCCTGGAGGGATGCACAGACCACTGGGGAAAAGCCCTACAGAGCAGCACTGTCAGGCAGTGATGAATATAACTGCAGTGGGGATGAGGAGCCCTCACAGTTCCCACGAAATTCCCTCCTGAAATAGGGTCTGATCAGTGCAGCAGTGATTCTTGCCTCACCACCTTCCCACACCACCCAGAATGGCAAAGCCACAGAGCTGAATGTTCCTTGTAGATCCAAGCAGTGATGGTCCCACTGTGCTGGGCACTGGTGAGGCCACACCTCAGATCCTGGGTTCAGTTTTGGGCCCCTCACTACATGAAAGACATTGAGGGGCTGGAGCATGTCCGGAGAAGGGCAACAGAGCTGGGGAAGGGTCTGGAGCACAGATCTGGTGAGGAGCAGCTGAGGGATCTGAGGGTGTTTAGCCTGGAGAAAGGGAGACTCAGGAGACCTTACCACTCTCTGCAGCTCCCTGACAGGAGGCTGTAGCCAGGTGAGGGTCGGGCTCTGCTCCCAGGGAGCAAGGGACAGGACAAGAAGAAACTGCTTTGAGTTGCACCAAGGGAAGTTTACACTGGATATTAGGAAAAATTTCTGTACTGAAAGGGTTGTGAGGCATTGGAACAGGATGCCCAGGGAAGTGGTGGAATCTCCATCCCTGAAGTGTTAACAAAAGTGTGTGGATGTGGCACCTGGGGACTTGGTTTAATGGTGGATGTCATGGTGCTGTGTTAACAGTTGGACTCAATGATCTCAGAAGTCTTTCCCAGTCATAATTGGAAGATAGGTCCCACAGGGCTCAACAGCATGAGCTTCATGGTAGGATATTTCTTCCATAATGCAGAATTTGGATGTCTAAATTCCAGCATTGGAGGAAGATCAAATGTCCCCAAATCCCAGCCCCAATCTAGATAAAGTGTTAACTCTGAACGATTGTGATGGCTGTGTAAACTAATTTTGTTTGGATACTCCAAGTTATGTTTGCTCTGCAGTCTGCCAGGAGAAACCTTTGGCTTAGTGACCCTCCTCTTTCCCCTGTGTGCAACCCCCTGTGCTGTGCTGGCATGGTGTGCGTCCTGGAGCTGGAGCTGGGAACCAGATGAAAGTTAGTCCTGAAGAAGAATACTTTGTTTTGATCTGGATTGCTCCCAGGGTTTGATTGTGGTGTGGACACACAAAGAGGTATGTCAGCACGGGAGAGGGGGCAGCAGGAGTTAGCACAGGGACAGGAATGCACAGCAGAAGCTGGAGTTGGGAACAGGACACTAAGCAAGAAAACAAGAGATCAGTACTGTGCCAGAAACATCAGCCTCTGTGCCAGCTGCTCTCTGCTCACCCCATCCCTTGCAGGAGAGAGAATTGGGAAAGGGGAAGAAGGGCTGACAGTAGAAACTCACCTTTGGACTTTCCAAAGGACCTTCCACTCTGCTGGTGCAGCAACACCAAGGAAGTACGGGTGCAGTTTTTGCAGGCACCATTTTTGGTGGCAGTGATTTGATGGATCAGTCAGGTTATGCTCCCTCTGTTGTGCTGGTGCAGCTCTTTGTGCTGTTGTGTTGTCAAACAGACCAGGAAACTGCTTTTAAAAAGCAGCACCCTCCCCTCAGTTATTTTTACCCTGGCTCAGTTCCCAGACACAATTCACCTTGTCTCCACTGAGGTGCAACTGGAGGAAGAATGCTGGAGTGGGAAAGTGTAGCCAGAAGCAGTAAAACAGGGGTCTGCCTAAACCCACTGTTCCCCTTAAAAAACGCCCGTGGCCCAACACCTTGGGAGGAGTTTCCCTTCAGCGATCACAGCCAGCTTGTTTGTCAGAATTAGAGAGATCAGAAAAGAGGAAAGGAAGGTTGAATCCATGCAGGCACATGCAACATTTGCATACTGTTTTCCTCTGGAAAACATAAAAGGAAATGTGACGGTAATCATGTTAGAAATGCTCCCTGTTCCCCTCCCATTTGATCTAAGCTCTGTGTCTGACACTGTCCCTGGCATGTAAGACGGCTCCGGCCGATCGCCGCTGCCTCCAGCACCCGGCTCTTTCTGCTGAAGTCAGTGGAAACACTTTGATGGTTACAGGTGCCCATGCCTAAATGCTCTGTTAGGTCACCAGCTAATTTTAGGATGGAGGAGCTTAATTCCAAAAGAGAAAAATAGGTTAATAACACTTGAATCGTAGCAAATCTGTAGGAAATCTCCTGGAATAGGTCCATAATTAGCAAATCTACACTTCTTAAAGAAGAAATCCTCATTTTTTCTTCAGATCCCTTTTTCCCTTGATTTTGCCTGTGGATTGTGGTTCCTGTGGCTAAAACAGGATGAACTGAAGACTTCTACACTTAGAGATTAGTACCTGAACCTTATAGCAGCATCCAGGAGCCAGAACTATGCACTTACATCTTTCTATACAGGATTGCATTAGGGAGGTGTTTATTGTCTTAAAGTAAATAGTGCTGGTGTGAACTCCCAGATTTTTCAGAGCTAAGGCACTGGATTCTGTTCTTACAGAGGCACATCCCAGGTTAGTCTCCTGAGGACAGGCACCTGCCATCTGAACTGTGCAGGGCTCATTTTGCTCTATTTGTACCGCAGGCATCATGTGTGAATAAAGGTTTCCACTCTGTTTTCCCACCTCCCAACGTGCACCAGCTTCTCAGTTACAGGTGAGGAGGGTTTGTTACACAAAGTAACAGATCTTCAGGTTTCACCCTGAAAATTAAAATTCAAAGGTGATCATCCCTATCCCTCAATTCCATCTTAGTGGGGTTTTTTGGATTGCAGGTTGTCTTAGGCTGCAATGCAAGATGTAACCAGGAGTATGTATTCTATCACCATCTCTTGAAACTAGGTGGAGCAGTGTTCTTTATCTCTTCCATGACCCATCCCTAATAACTCCAGGGGGGAATATTCTCTCTTAGTGGGCCAGCTGTTAAAACCAGGTGGGGTTTATCTCTTCCACAAGCCATCCTCCCTCCAAGGAGATCTCTTCTGTTTATGGGCCATTGAGTGTCCCTGCATGACTGATAAAATTACATCATCCCACTGGGAGATACTCTGCCCAGGGGGAGGAGCCAAACATTCCTACCTGGATAAAATTTTGATATTTGGAACACCACGGGAGCTTGTTTCCACTGGATTCCCAGAGGAAGATGAGGCCTATCTACCTACCACCACTGGACCTTCAGAGAAAACTACATCCTTCTACAGGATCACTGCTCCAACAGAACCACATCTGTCACTGCAGGAGCACTGCAGCCACCATTTAATCAGATTGCTGCCAACACCCTGACCCACAGGGTGTCAGGTCAGATTCTGACTCTGTCAGTGGTTTTTTGTATTACTGCATTTTTATTTTAATTGTCCTAGTAAAGAACTATTATTCCTATTCCCATATCTTTGCCTAAGAGCCCCTTAATTTAAAATTATAATAATTTGGAAGGAGGGGGTTTACATTTTCCATTTCAAGGGAGGCTCCTGCCTTCCTTAGAAGACACCTGTCTTTTCAAACCAAGACACAGGTATTTACTGAGGGTATTTACCTCTGATCTGTCTAAGTCCTGCTTCAGGTACTGAAGTGCCTTTGTGGATCCCACTTGAAACCTTGCATTCCTGATTGGCTTAGTGGGCTTAGCAGACTGTGTTTTAGGAGTCTGTTGGACTCCTGATAAAATCAGGTCAAGGTTTTACAGACTTTTAGGAGCCCATAAGACCTTGACCAAACCTTATCAGTAAATTCAAGCAAGGTTTTGGATTCAGAATCCCCTTATCTTAAACTCAAACATTTATCCACTTTTTTCACTTAGTCAGTCTAACAAAACATAATACCTCTTCTATCCTTGGACTGTCACAGCTGCAGCCCTTGTGTTTATAAGAGCACTGTAATGAGCCTGCAGTCAAGACCACACCAGTCTTGTCAGCTTTGCCCTCGTGCTCCAAGGCTGGCTGGTGCCTCCCACACACTCTGTATCTCACCAGCAGCTTGGCATCTCACTTTTGTTTCTATTTCTCAGAAGCTGTGTGAGGGAAACCTGCCAAGAAACATTACTCAGCTGACCATAGCAGAAGCTTGAGAAACACAATGGTCAAATGCCAGGTCTGGATTTGGGAACCCACAGCATGGATGAGGGAATAGCAGCAGCTGGACAAGCAGCTTTGTAAAAGAGCTCCAACGGCAGCTGCAAGCTCAGGTGCTTGTAAAACAAAACTGAGCAGCAGAAGGCAAGCAAGGGCTTGGGCATTTTCCTCTTGCTGGCCTCTTCTCACCCCTGAAGCACTTTCACTGAGGCTCAGACAAGACCTGCAGGAGTTTCACTTTGAGTAGTGTTTTAATCCCCTTTTAAGCCTTTCCTTGCCACCCCCAAGAATGGAAAGGAATCTAAGAGGAAAAAAACCTTTCTCTGTAGTTGCAGGTATTGATAGTTCTAGGACACACCTGGCTGAGGACTGCAGAAACCACACCAGGACATGGAAACACTGGATGAGGCACTCTTCTCACCCTTCCATGGTCAGGGCAAAGCTCCCTGGAGCAGCTCTCAGGCAGCAGCAGTTTGGTTTGCCTCTGCTTCCCCTGCAACACTGACATATCTTGGGTGGCTACAGCCCATTTTCAACCATGATTCAGTGGAGAACAAAAAAGCTCTCAAGGGTAGGAAGTGGGTCTAAGGATTCTTTGGAAGCAGGATTTAGTAATCCCAGTTGCCACCTTTAAAAATCAGTGCCCTTGGGCCCCAGCCAGCCCTCAGCTCTGTCAACATCTTTACTGCCAACTTTACTAACAGTCACACAAATGTAAATCTACTGTGAGAAGAGGATTAAGCCCATTCTGGTTTTATGGCCTATGAAATGTCTTCTGCCCTGCTGCCACTGTGCAGTGATACATAACACAGAAAAGGGGAATTCAGGCTGCTACTCTGTCCTCAGAATTTTACAGGAAAAAAATGTAATTCTAGAAACTTTACTAGCCAGCCAAGTGCAAATGCAGAAAAGGGTTTTTCTAAGGCAGAATCTAAAGGCTTGTACCTTGCCAGATGCTGGTTGAAGTACATATTTTTTTTCCTCAAAATAAGATTATCAACAGCAATTTTCCAAGCATTCAAGTTCAGGATTATGTCTGCAAGGGGATTAAAGCTCAGGCAAACATCAGCCTGACTGAACACTGCACTTCTCCATGTACTGCTCTCACTTGGGATAAGACATGTAGGGGGCCATGTAGGAATCCCACTAAAATTATTATTTCTTCACTGATGACTCAGTTGGCTGAGATTTGCAAGGAGGACTGAGGGAATCATATTTATGGTTTCTAAAAAAAATTTCAGTTTGTTGTGGGTTTCTCACTCCACTGGGCTGATGCTTTCATACAAAAGGGTTTTCTTTACTATGAAATTTATTATTTATTAAATAATGGGCATACATTTTAGTTCCAGGTTTCTGTAGTCTCAGAGGGTGGCTCAGACCTCTTAGCAAGACCTCAGTACCACTAAATAGTTGTAATGATCACTGACAGAGTAACTCCATTGAACTGTCAGCACAAAAATAGCCGAGATGAATGCTTACTTCAATTAAAGATGCAGAATTGTGCATATTTATGCACAAGACTGAAAAGCAGATGATATTTAAAATCTTCTTCAGGGCAGGAGATAGTATTAATTTTTCATTACCTTCAGCACTTATCCAATTTATTTCTAGCTGGAAAGTCTCATTCATTCAGTCCTTATCTGTGTCAAGTTGCTGTTGTGTGAGATCTTGTGGGCGACTGAGACTATTTTGGTCACAGGTAGGGACTATAATGAGATACTACATTGACCCTTGAAAGCACAACTGTTGGCATTTGCCAAAATGAGAATCCATCTCCCTGGCAAACCCCCACATACACGCACTCAAACTCTCTGCTTCATCTTTCAGTCCTCCTGGTCAAAGTCTCTTGCAGGTCAGAGGGAAAAAGCAGCGTGTGAAGGCAGACTGCAGTGACCTCTTGCTGGAATGCAGTGCTGTTTGTTTTGGCATTGCAGATATATTTAGTAAACTGTCATCTGTCATAACTCGTGTGGGGACAGAGCCCATATTTTGAGAGACGTTCACTGTCCTGCATTGCCTGGAGTCCATAAATTGCTCTGTCATTTACACACTGGTCTATTTTAAAAGAGTTTTAGTGGACACATCCTCTCCCTTATACCACCGTGAGGACCCTGAACTCCCAAATGCTCATGCACAACACAGCAAGATTTTACCCAAGTCCTTTTCTCCTAAGCAAACAATCTGATATTTATTTACAAGCAGTTTTCCTGAAACCCAGGGAAATGCATGCTAAATGAGCCACTTGAGTTTCTGACTGTGTGACATGCTGTTCCTTGAGGTGTGGCCTCAGCCTCCCAGGGGTGTCATCCTCCCTGTGACAGACCCAGCTATTTTTGGCCACCAAGGCCCTGGTGTCAGGCGCTGACAGGGGGATCTTCTGCTCCACAGGAGCACATGTTCCAACAATCCCATTCCATGCAGGCAGCCACCAGGCAAGTGTTAGTCCCAGGCACAGTTTTCTTGTTCATCCTCTGACCACAGAGCAACACTTTGATTGAATTTGCAGGATAAAAAAACCCCTCATGTTATTTTGTGTGTAGCCCAAATATCAGCACTCTCCCATGTCAAGGAAAGGGAAGGAAGTGACTGCAGGAAGAGTCCATGCCAGCACAAAGCTGGGGTTAAATCACCAGGATTGCTGCAGCATTGCTGTGATTTCAGCCCCCAGACTCTGCAGGGGCCTACAGGTGGGACCCCATATCCCCCTGGTCTCCCCACACCTCTCCACAGTCTTGCAACCCTCCATCCCCATCCTGGGGATGTTGCTCCCCATGTTAGAGTGAACTCACCCAGCATTAGGGCTGGAGACAAGCCTGGCTCGGAGACAAGCCTGGCTCAGAGAGAACTGCTCACACCTCCTACAGCTGGATTTGTGCTCAGCCTCAGAGGGCAGAAATAGCCCCTTTTCCCCTCTGCCAATCAGAACTTCCTCCTTTCATTATCACTCCTAACTTACTGCTGATATGGGCAAGTCCCAGATGCTGCTCAGATATACACTAGAGACAGCAGGAAGCTGAGCTGCCCCTGCCACTTTTGGGCACCAGAGGAAGGGGCTCTCCCCACTGCCAGACAGTGAATCCCTGCCTTTTAGTCTGCAGAAATAAACTAAAAGCTTTTTCCAAATTTAAACTTCTGGAGAGTATCTACTGGTACATAGCCTAATGTAATACATTATCGTGTATCATGTACTGCTTGCATTTGAAAAACCAAGGTCAAAGGAGAACATCAAGACAAAGCAGAAATTTTGTGATGATGGCAGTTCTTCCAGGAGTTGTTATTTTTAGGGTTTGCAGTGCCTAAAATCCAGTAGTCTCCTGTGGCAAAGGAGAAAAAGGATAAGAAGGGCCTGTGTATGGCCCTGGAAGTGTCAGAGGTAATACAGTTGTTGTGCAGGACCTCATTCCTGGCAGAAGCAGGCAGAGGTTGGACCTGTTCAAACCTAAGCTGGTCAAATTGGTGCTTGAGCCTCCTGGGGGTTTGGTGGGCAGGGAGCAAAATGGTCTGGGTGAACAAAATAGTCTGGGTGAACAAAATGGTCTGGGTGAACAAAATGGTCTGGATGAGCAAAATGGTCTGGGTGAGCACCTGGATGGAGACTGGAGCTGAGGAGTCCCTGGCAGAGCTGATGCTCATGCAGGTGAGTACAAGGGCAAGGAGGGGGAAATGGGGGTGTGAGGAGCAATGAAGTCCTGGCAGGGCCAGGGCTCAGGTGGAGGGGATGATGCAGGGTCTCACTGCTGCTCCAAGATGCATTTCTGTCTTTTCCTCACCACCTCTAGCCAGGTGGCTTTCACATCTCCTCTGCATCAGACTGATTTATGCATCAGCATAAATCAATGAGCTGATGGAGGTGCAGAGCAGTCTGGAAAATGTGTGTAATTGGTTATCAATGGCTGGCTGGAGCCAGCACGGAGAGCCACAGCTGATGGCTCAGGGAAGGGGAGAGCTGGCAGGGCACAGGCTGCAGCTTCTGGCAGCTCTGCTCTGGGTGAGCACGAGCCAGCATTTTGTTTGAGGTGGTCTAAGTGGGGCAGTCACAGTAGGGTGATCCCATCCTGAGCTGCCTCAGCTGTGCTCTCTCCTTCCAGGTTCAGTGATGAGAGGTCACCAGAGTGAGTCAGCTCAGCCAGCAGATCCAACAGAAAGCTGCTAGGAAGCCTTTCTTTTCAGTGAGTGTGGTCAAACACTGGAATAGGCCTCCTAGAGAGGCTCTCAATGCCCCCAGCCTGTCAGTGTCTAAAAGGCATTTGGACAATGCCCTTAATAACAAGCTGTAACTTTTGGTCAGGCAGCTGGATGAGATGTTCTTTGCAGGTCCCTCCCAACTGAGACATTCTATTCCATTCTCCTCTCCCGTGGAGGCACTTTTTGGGATGCTTCTGAACAAATTCATCCTGTGGATATGTCAGCACTAGATACAATGCAAAGGGAGTAATCTTAAACATGTGATTTTGTGATGTGGCTGAGCCCATTCACCTGTCCCCAGCTCCTGAGGTGTGTGCTCTGTCCCTGGTCCCCTCCCCACCACACTCTGGCTGGGCAGGACTGTGGTGCTGGCACTGGTACCCACTGACCATGCAGCCACCTTGTCCTTCAGGGATCTGAACCAACCCACAGCTCATTTCAAGACATTAAAATAACTTCAGGCTGGGCTGCTTCAGTGCCCTGGCAGGCCGAGCTGGGAGCTAAGAGTGAGGGATGGGAGAACTGGATGTGCTGGTGTTTGATGCATGGAGCTGCTCCCCAAAGCCACCCTCCAGTGTGACCTTGCAGCAGGAGCTGCTGCTCCCCAGCAGATGTGCAGTGAACTGTCCCAGTATGGCCTTAGGCAGCAAGGTCCAGCACAGGCCTCCAGATGTGCCACCAACCCCAACAAAAAGCCAGGTCAAGGTCCCTCCAAGCCAAGGCCATACAAACCAAGCTGCATGTGCACAAGCAGACTGCATTTCTATAAAAGAACATGACTTTTCAGGACAAAACTCAGCTCTTGCTAGTGCAAGGGGAAGTAAGCTGGGTGTGGGAGAGCATTTGCTTGCTGGAGCAATGAAACAGTTCATCTCCAAGTGCCTGATGAGCCCCCAAAAAAGCCCTATGTGACACAAAAATGCTGTAGTTTTACTACCACCATGGACTAAACCAAAATGTCAATCTCTCTCAAGTTCGAAGTATTACTCCATGCTGTTTCAATAACAAAGTTCACTGCATAATTTTGCTCTGTGCTCTTTATTCACCTCAGACAAGTCCAAAAATGAAATGGAATCAGGGTAAGAGGCCAGAGCTGAAGTTGCTCATAGCTGATGTTTAGTCTGTGCCATTAAACTTTCATTTTTGGTTCTACTAATCCTTTATTTTTGTGACAAATTTGAAGAGCCGTTGTAATTACATTGTAAAGAAAAGGCTGAATCCAGAGAAGTAGCTGCAGAAGGGAAATCACCTCCTGTGCTTTGTATTCAGAGGAGGTGATTAACTGTACATTTCAGGGACAGATTGAAGTGATGAATTTCACAAAGTTCAACAATCAGCAAATCTTAATTTAAAATATCTGTCTGCTATTTTAAGTTTCTTTTTGCAATGGTTCTCTGCAGAAATTTCAATTTTTAAAGGAAGATTAGGTTTAGAGGCCATCGGAATTAATTAGATATGACTAACCAGGAAGGCACCTGTGGCCTTTACTTATTCCAGTAAAAATCTGTATCTTATATGCATTTATTCAGATTCCTAATTATATTTTAATAAAACTATTAGAAATGGTGTATAATGCTTTTTTTTTTTAACATGATTATTTTTCTCTTAGGTCAGGTCGGGTTGCAATTAAAATTGAGTATACGAGGGCTTTAAAATTTGATTTTACTCTACAAAGTAACTGAATACATACAGGACATGACACATAACTTACACTTAAAAAAAAAAACCAACAAAACAAACTGATTCATTTAACAAAGAAGCTTTTCCTGTAATTAGATTTGGAGGGGTTTTTTTATGGATTTCAAGAAGTGCTAGCTGTCATTCTCAGCCATCTTCCTTTCCTAAGCAGGAGGAAAATAAAAAAGATTTAATCCAATTTTGCACACGTTGGTGGCCATTATACAGGTTGGAGGATAATGAAAAAGAAGTTTTCTTCTTTTTCAGTCATCAGTGAGTTTCTTGAGCTGTCCTTAGCCAGCTAAGCAAATAAACTGGAAATAGAAATACTCTTTCAGCCCCAGCAGACAGGCTCTTGTCAGATGCAGAACTCGGTGCTGGCTGCTGGACCCTTGGCCCTTGCAGAGCAGCTGCGGGTCACATTTAATTACTAATAGCCTATTTCCAGCAGAATAAATACAATTAAACACCTCCAGTGCCCACAGGGGCTGTTTGGAGGGCAGTGCCAGGCTCTGGGGTGGGCTCCCATCCATGGGCGGATCCTCCCAATGATGCCAAAAGCGTTTTGGGGCAAATCTTCGGAAAGTGTCTGGTGCAGGTGCGTCCCCACGAGCCCGCTGGAAGGCTGGCTAAATGAGGGAGCCTCATTAGAGGCTTTTAATTAACCCCCGGTGGTTTGCAGGAGGGACGCTGACATCTAGCGGGGAGTCCGCGTTACTCGGGCAGCCGGCGGAGTCTGGGGGAGGGATTTGTGGACAGGCACCAGTAAAGAACCGGGTGAAAGTCACCATCAATGGCGTGTGTCGCACCCAGATTCTGGGGCAGAGCTCATACCCGGCACTGAGACCAGACCCGTGGTTTTTCAGTCTGTTTTAAGCACTACGGAGTTAAACCTTCTCAAACCAACCTTAAAATTGGAGGGTTCAAGCAGCAGAAGGAAGGGATCTTGCTGTCGAGCTTAACTCTGTTTTGTATTACCACCTATTTTGCTGTACATAGATCAATGCTGCCTGCTTACATAAGCACTGAGCAGGGGCATGTGCTGGATATTGCTGCTCCAGAATAATATCTGACAATACCTTTGGAAACAAGAGATATCAGAATTTTTATGTCTGTAGTCCGTGCCTCTCCCTCTGCTTCTAAAGGACAATTTTGCCCACAAGTTGGATTAGAAGAGAAGTTAAAGGAGGAGGTGTTTCCCTAGAAACCTGAAAAGGCAGTTTAATAGCCCTGATTGATAAGAACAAAGATATTGAAGGGAATGATAAGCCTCCCACATTTTAGAAACAACTGTGCGATGAGGTGGGAGAGACCATGATGGACTACTTGAAAAACCTTCTACTACAAGAGCCAGCAAGGAGAAGCTGAACAACCAGGGGAGCTGTGCTTTTAAGGTTTATTTTGATTTTTAACTCAAAGACTCGTTTGGAAGATGATATTGCATGTCAGGACAAATCCTTTAGACTGTAAAGATTCAATTCCTCCAAGAGCTAACTTTCCTACAGGAAACATGGAGACAGGAGCAGCTTCCAGGAGAGGGGCAGCAAGGGAGTATTGGCAGGGTTGCACAGGCCCACAAACCACAGTTTTGAGCATAAACAAGAAACATGTGAAAACTTTGCTTTTCCAGTTTTGAATTATAAGATCTCTAATCAAACAGGGCATATTCTCAGGCAATAGGTAGAAGAGAAGAAATTCCTTAAATGAAGGGATTCTTAAGGCTACAAAGAAAATCTACAAAACATGACCTGTTTTTGATAAAGAAGAAATGTTACCAGGACCTTAAACCATGAGGTTGGTTACACAGAGAGCTAAAGCATTCCTCAGTTTAGGCTTGTTCATTAAAACCTAACACTAATGGGGAACTCTCTATTGTTCAGGATCACTGTAGTGCTCAGCCTAAGTCTCAGGGTAAATACTTGACTCATATTTTCTGCTCTGGGAGTGTATTAAACAGGCAATAGAGCTGCTCCCCAAATAAAGGGTCTTGTGTCACACAGCCTCCCTTTCAGCTGCTGCAGGAATCTTGCAGACCCTGCAAGGCTTCCTGCCTGTCTTGGCTGGAATAGCAGGACTTGGATGCAGAGGGATGCTGAATTTCTCATCCACACACCAAAAATGAAACACTGGAGAGCAGGAGTGCTTTTCTGAAGTGATTTCTACTGTGGCAGCATCTGTTAAAGCAAAGTATCTTCTTGAGCAGTTCCCAATATCCAAAGTTATTGTGGTCATACAGCAGTATTTTATTCATTATATTTCATTACCTTTTTTTCCTGCTCTCTTTTGTTTGCCTTTGCAGTTTGGAGCTTTGTTAAAGCTTTTTTGGGACCCTAAATTGAATCTCAGCAAAGCTACTCACAGACAAAGCAAAGCTGCAGCTGGAGAGAACAAACAGTCACCCCTGCCAGCATGGAGATGTGTTTGCTCAGTGGAGTGGAGTGCATGGAAACAGCAATGTGGATTAAACAGGCAATCACGTCTGCACTTGGCTGCCTGAGAGGATTCTCTTCCAGCCTCCAGTGCCAGATCTGGAGACTGAAAATCAATTCCCAGCAGTGCCTCTTTGGCCAGACAGTATCAGTATTACAGACCCACCATACATGCTTCTGTATTTACTTTGTCTTTTGAGACACCCAGACAAGATACACCAGCACCAACTCAAGGGCTTGGACAGCAGCGCTGTGCTCTGGCTCATGGGACTATGGAGGTGGCAAAGCTGCTGTCACCTTATGTGTGCCAGCTCATGTCACAGCTTGAATGCTCCTGATCCAATGCCTCCCTGTGCCACAATTCTTTCCTGTTAACACCCACAGAGGTGTCTGAACTCACTGCTGAGGCTCAGGAGACCTTCTGCAGTCTCCAATCAAGGTGATGAAGCAGCAGTGCTCCTTTTTTATTTATTTACCAACGGTGGCTTATTTTCGTGCTCACCGTGTGCCCACAAAGCACAAATTGGTGCACAAGAAGCAGAAGGCAATGGAAGCAGAAGGCTTCATTTCCCAGCTGTGTAGTCAGGACTGATATGCAGCTCTCAAGGTCCAGTCCCCTTTAATCTATCCTTTCTCAAGGCTTGCAGTAGTTTGTTATGGATCTGTAGCTTCTAGGTTCAAAGAATCATGGAATGGTTAAGGTTGGAAGAGACCATACTGGGGCAGCTGGTCCAGCCTCTGCCCAAGCAGAGGTCTGCCTGTATTCTTGCTACCCTCATTAAGCAGCACTTTACAGCAAAATTAGAATAATAGAATCTAATTTATAATCATAGAATCAAAGATTGGAAAAGACCTTTAAGATTATCAGGTCCAACTGTAAGCCCAGCACACCACCATGTCCTCAAGTGCCAAATCCAC
Organism: Chloebia gouldiae; assembly: GCA_003676055.1. Taxonomy (NCBI): domain Eukaryota; kingdom Metazoa; phylum Chordata; class Aves; order Passeriformes; family Passeridae; genus Chloebia; species Chloebia gouldiae. Next base: position 1,741,791 of record QUSF01000004.1, on the reverse strand, counting down.
ACACTTTTTGAACAGTTCCAGGAATGATGACTCTACAACTGGTGATACCATTGATTTGAACAGGCTCCTACGTGACCTTTTAAAAGTTGAGGGACGCAATGTAGAAGCACCAGGTGAAATTTGCAGATAGGCAGAACTTACATTTTTAAAAAAATTGAAATTACCTGATCCATTAAATAACAGTCAGAACACTTCAACTGTGGAAGGGCAGCAAAGAAACTTCCCTGAAAAACCAGACAGTGGGATTGTACAGCTTGATATAAGAGGTTTTGGGTCATTTCTCCCACATCTTGAATTATGTAGAAGGCTGTTAGATTTCTACTGATTTCATTTTTTGGTGATAAATGAAGAAAATGCATTTAAAGGAATGATCTGTGCTAGGGGAGATTCAGGAATCTGGCCATACCAGGAAAAGCTACTGCAGAAATTTCATCAGAGAACATTTGCTCATGAGATTTCCACATTTCTCTTTACTGTCACCAATGTGAATGCAGTGCAAGCCAGAGAGACTTCCCAAAGTCTTTTAAAAGTCTTGACTAAACTTTGGAAATGGGAGACAGGTGAGGCTGTCCTGCCTGGAAACAGTCCTACATAAGGCTATCAGCATTGGGTGAGACTTCCTTTGTGACTGTGGCATCCATGTGGGCAAGACTTATGAATCCCACAATTTTGGGAAGGGTATCAAGCAGCTGGACTGAATGTGCCTCAGTGGCTGAGGCTTTCTGGGGAGCAGAGGACCTGCTGCATCTGTGTACATCACAGCATGCAGGTTCTACAGTTGTGCAGGACATCCTGACCTGTGGGAAGTGCTCATGGAGAGAGTCCATTTGGATTTCAGCTGCTGCTCCTCTGGAAATCTTTACCAAACAGAAAGGATTTAACCAGAGAAAAGCAGGGCATTGTGGCAGCCTTGAGTCCACCTATAAATTCCAGTGCTTTCAGGTATTCTGGCACAATCCCCACTCCCTATCACCCTAATTAGCCTCCTGTTAGCTTTAATGAGCATGGAGAGCCCAATATGAGTGTCCTGGGAGGCCTGTGTGTGCCTTCTCACACATGGGTTTTTCTTTACCTTAATCTGGAAAGCTGACCAATTTACTCCAATCTGTAATGTTTGTGCACAGACCGGGAATGATGCTCCTCACAACCCTACACACAGGGAACATTTCCAAAATTTCCCTCCCACATCCCTTTTACCTTTTGCCCCAGATTTCTAACACCTGATTTAGGTTTCTCTTCGCCCACACTGTGCCTGCCTCAAGGGTGTCTAAAAGGCTTATGGTGGCCAAGTACTGCAAAAAGAAGAAATTGGAGTCTTCAGAACAACTCCCCAGAGCTTGGAGCAGATCTCACATGGCAGTTGTTGGGTTGGTAGTCCTTGCTCCCTACTCCCACACCCTGACCTCCCTGGCTGCCAAGCTCCATGTCCACTGGGCCAGTGCTGGTGCTTGCAGGTATTTTCCTACGTGTCTTCCCTCCTCCTCTAGCTCAGCAGATGCAGTTCTGCCAGTTCACACTCCTAAATCCTGTGATTTGTTGGATGCGCAGATTGGCACATCCATGCATTTACTACAGGCAGGAAACCTCAGGCCTGGCGTGTATTTGCAGATGCATTTATGTAATTAAACATTTAGGAGTAATTACTCTAATTGCCTAGCTTGACTTGTTAAGCCTCCCATTCTGAAGATGAAATTCATTTAACTAAAGAAGCTTCATTTTCACAGTCCCCTTCATTCCTATCTGTCCGTAATGAGGGCTTTGCCATATCCCCTTTCCCTTAGTTGACAGGTGGGCAGTGACCAAGGGCTGTTGGATCCTCACAGCTGGATGCACGTGTTACAGAGGGGCTGCAGTCAGGAGTGTTCTGGTGTGTGTGCTTGCACAGTCCCACAGTTTCCAGCAGTTATTTAACCCAGCTGTAGCCTGGCATGGTCATCCCCCTCTCTCTCCTTCCACTCAACAAGCAGCCCAGGCTGAAGAGCCTGGCTGTGCAATGTGTATAATCCCTCGTGCCTGCAGAGCTCCCTGCTCTGTGTGCCCAAGGATGAATCTGCAAATGAGAGAATGCTCTGCTTTGAGCACAAAGCTGCAAAGACCTTGGCATTATAAACCCCAAACCTCAGCACACGGGCTGTGACTTTGCATTTTGACTACTTAGATAAGAACATGCTGCCTGTTCTATTACTCTTTACATGGGTTCAGGTTTAATCACTGGTGTGCCAAAGGGAGATATGCCTTCATTCTTGCAATAACTCTGTGCTGCTTGTGCTGAGCTGAAGGGTTCTGAAGGGATGGAGCTGTTGTAATCATCCCCCAGCACTCTCAGCCTTTCAGAGGAGACAGACCTTCACATGTTGATCACTGATCAGCCCTACCCAGCAGCCTTTTGCTAGAGGGTGAAGTTTTGTTTCCCCGGATTGGATGGCTTTCCCATCTCTTTTCAGTACATGTAGAAATTATTAGAAAAATCACCAGTGGATCCAGAGCACAGATATGGATAACCAGTCCTTAGCTCTGCAAATGCACTGACTTGTGCCTCAAAGCTATGAGACAATGAAAATTAAAATAAAAAGTACAGATGGGTGTTGTCTTTATAGCCTTTCTCCTCTTTTTTGTCCTCTGGGCAGCTGGGCTTATAGCAACTGCTACATTTATTTGGACAGGTGGAAAGAAAAATGAGGCAAACTCATTCATCCTCTTAATTCTCTGAAATAGCTCTTAATGAGGTGTTTTTGTCTATACAACACATATGAAACAGGCAATGATCCAACACAAAGTTTCATGGTGCTCTCCTTTGGAAATTTTCTCTAATTTGCATGTGGATTTCATGCACCCACAATACACATTCCAGACTTCTATGAATAATAACAAATACCCTTTATAGCATGCCAGGGCATGATGTCCCAGCATGATAAGAAACCTTTCCTTGGAATTCAGAGGTACCTGCTCCTGCCTGGCACCATGTCCCTGTACCACTAGGTGGCTTTTCCACCCCATAGTTTGTACCTCGTTCTCCAAAGTCATTACAAGTACGGGAGATCTGCTCCCAAGTGCAACCATCAAACCGGTGGAAAAGAGAACAAAGCTGAGGCACCCTTCAGCAGATGAACTCTTCAATTCCCATAGTTTTACAGTGAAATCTTTACCAATCCCTTATCTGTCCTTCTAATGCTTTGTTTTGACTTCATTACAGCTGGCTTATTCCCAGATTTTGGGTATCATAAGGTATCTGCTCAGATACATTTCTGTGTAGCTATGGAACTTTGCAAAATAGTGTATGTGTCGAATTTTATAATAGTCATTTTTGTAATTCATTAGCATAAACCAATTAGTAACACAGAATCAGGATGTGTATTTGTTAATGTAAAGCATCGCCTCACCATGTTCTCAGGGAGTAAATCCAGCTTTGTCTTTTCAGACATTTTACGCCTTTTTTACCTTAACCATTTTAATTGCAGATCTTTGCTCACACCTAAACACTGCAAATATCTGGCTATGGATAGTATCTTTTTCAAGTAGCACTCTGTGTCTGAAGTTTTCTCCAAAAAGAAAAGCCCCGAGGGGCTCATTGACTGTGTACAGAACAGAACAGGCAGGAAAATGAGGGTTGCAAATCCACAGCAGTGTTAAAAAATATAAATACACACCCCTCTCCCCTGAGTTTTTGTTTAAGTTTGGCCATGTTGAATAGAATGTATTTTATTTGAAGCACAAAGGAGCTGAGTTGGGCAGAGACAGACCTAAAAGATGTTAGAAGGTTGGCAGAAGAACACAAGATTTGCATTTTTCATTCATTTCAGACTTTCCTTCCTTTCACATATATAACTGCTGTTTTCTGTTACAAAAATGGTAATATATTCACCAGAGAGAGACCATAGAGCTTCTCCTGACAAGTGCCCTTCAGTGGTGTGAAGAGTTGCATGGACAGCTCTTTCAGGTAGAACACTTGGAATTTACATGTAAATTTTAGGGGGGGGTAGTCCTGCAACTAATTTAACACACAGGAGGAAGATCTGAAAGAGGAAAGTCAGTAATTGATGAAAAGTTTGGAGAAGGCTCCTGATTTAGAAAACAGCAGTCTCATTTGGAATACCTATGTAAAGCTGATTCCCCTCTCCAGATGTTCAGCAAAGATGGACACAGCTGGGCAAGAGGTTGAGAAAAACACACCTGGAGCTGCTCTGCACTGCTGCAGCAGGGTGTGCTCTTGGTTGCCATGTCCTGATTTGTGCTGCTTGGATGCAAGTCTCTGCACTGATTGTAGCAGCCAGCTTTGTACAGCAGCTGGTTTTCAATGCACAGCTTTCCCAGAGGCACTGGATTGCTGAGGGAAGAGGAAGATTGTACTCAAATTTATTGGAGAAAACTGATGCTCAGTAAAAGCTGCACCAGGGGAGGTTTGAGTTGCACATCAGGAGGAATTTCTTCACAGAAAGGGTTGTTGAGCATTGGAATGGGCTGCCCAAGGAAATGGTGGAGTTACCATCCCTGGAGGTGTTTAAGAAACAACTGGACGTGGCACTTGGAGCCATGGTTTAGTTGACAAGGAGGTGTTTGGTCAAAGGTTGGGCTCAATAATCTTAGAGTCTTTTATACCCTAAATGAATCTGTGATTCTGCAGTAATATAACTGAATAAATAATGCAGTTAGGAATATGTGATGCTTTTTTTCATTATACAAGCACCTTTCAAGCCACGTTTATACATCATAAGTGTCCGTGGTATATTCCAACCAAAAGCTGTGTTATCACAGTGGCTTGGTGCTGACTCAAAGTCAATATACTCTGCTCCCAGGGGCTTTTTTACTGGATCTTGGCATGGCATGGATGCAGGAACACAGCTTTTGATGGGCACAGAGCACAGGCAAGAGCCATCTGTGTGTTATCTCAGTGTAGGTGCATGTCTGAGTTGATCTTTAGGTTAGAATTATCCTAACCAAAATGAAGTTTTGATTTTTTATGCTCAGACAGATGCATTGTAATCTGTGCTTTTGCTCTGACCTGGCACAGTTTGAACCTGTGAGTGCTGGCAGTGCTTCCTGGCCAAGGAGTGCCTCAATTTGTGGCTTCACTTGCTGAAAGGCACTGGACGAGTGGTAAACCTCTGAAAAACCTCTGATGTCTTTCTTGGCTGTCCCTCAAGATGTATTATCTCTGCAAACATGCACTTCCCTTAATCTCTATATAATCTTCTCCCAGACAGAGTAATTAAAAACCATTTCCATGTCTTTTCCTTAGCTTTGTCCAGCTAAGCATTTTGCAGCCTCCCCTCCGTGTGCCAACAGTCCATAAATTTTGCCCTGTGACTTTATTTTTTCTAATCAAACTCTTCTCTCCTCTGTCAGCCCTGCCCTGTTTATACAGAACATTTTTCAAGTGAAACGCTCTCTTTCCTCCTCTTCACCTCATGGAGATTATTCATGTGGCTGAAGAGTCCTTGTGGAAGCAAGCTCTGATCCCAGCCCTGCACTGTTTTCAAACACTCCCCTCCATGAACATCTGTCACCTCTTCTTATCTCCCCGTGCCCACAAGCTGAGCAGACAGCTGTAGTGCCTGAGCAGAGCTGAGGTCTCTGAACCAGCCAGAGCTGTTTCCTGATGTGCTGCAGGTCTGGATGCACAAAGGGATTTCAGCAGGGTGGCTCTCAGTGAGCACAAGCACTGGCAGAGGAGGCAGCACCCAGGTGGGGACACCAAAACGACAGCCCAGGGCTGCTCTGGGAGGCAGCTGGACACCTCTCCCAGCTGTGCCCAGCACCCAGGGCCACCTCCTGCCCACAAGGGCCCTGCCCTTCTTCCACTCCTTGGAAACACCCACTGCAAACCCATAGGTTATGGGAGGATGTGATATGCTTTCCACAGGGCTGGTATTTCTGTCAGGTCTTCCTCTTCAAAGCTTTTCTTTTGTCTTTGTCAGGATAATCATCTTTGTTTTTAAACCTTTGTTAGTTCTGTGCTAATCATGGCACACATGTATGCTCTGCTGTGATGCTTTTACTGTTTTGCTATACTTTGGCATCCATTTTCTAGCACAACAAAGAAATATTGTTTAATCTAATATTCTCAGTTATTTTGACTGTAGTTAGACCACAGAGGAAAGAATGTGAAAACAGCTTTTTCAAAGTATCAGTTTTATTTTTTCAAGGACTGTATGGGCAGTTTATATTTTAATTGCTTGTGGTAAGGGAATATCAGTGGATTCAATGTAATAATATTTTTCTACATGAGTGCCAAAGATCCTGCATCTGAAATGGTTAATGGAAATTATTCACAAAAGCAGGTTTTCATTGCATTGATAACAACTTTTTTGGTACTTTTCACCAATTGATTTACAAAGGAAATCAGTGTCCTTATTTCACTGTTACTAGTACAGAAGCATAGGGAGAAAAAGGACTTGATAAGGTTTATTGTTCCTAACAACATGGTTGCTTGCAGAGGGGTTGAAGACTTTTGGGTTCTCTCAACTTTATTTGGAGTTAAGAGAGCCTTGGGGGCCTATTAAAAAACTATCAATGTTCATCTAAATAATTTCTTTATATTTCAATCTACTTATTATCTGTACAGGGAATATTTCAACACTAAGAAAGGAAGGTGCATCTTAATTCTATTAGCAGTAGGACCACAGGCTTCTCAAAATTAATTCCAAACATTTTATGACCTTGTCAAGATTCAAACATGTTCAATTTCCAGCACTGAGTGCCTTCCCTGTGACTTCAAAGGAATGTGTGAGCATGATGCATAAAGATAATCCCTTGCAGAATCACAGCACTGGTCAGTAGCTTTACTGGAAATTAAACATTTCATGGTGGGGTATTACAAAGACGTATTATTTTGTAATGACAGACTTGGTAGAATAGTGTAACTGCCTTTAATTTGGAGATCACTTCATGCTGCAAACCTACACAGACTGCCTTTTAAGAAATACCTCTTACAGTAAAAGGTGGTATTTTCTAAAGTCTTTGTTTAAGTGCCACCCAGGTTCTTGCAAGCTGGCCTCCTCCACCTCTGTGTGAAAAGAGCAGTTCTATTAGTAACTGTATGTGGTCAAAAAGCTGCTGAAACCAGAAAGCTGTAAATGACTATTTACACAAACCTTTTAAAATTCAGTTTTAAACCATTTAAGCCAAAATATATAACTCAAGCCAGACTTGCTGAAGGCATGGCTCACGTTTAGTGAGACAGATCATAAAACTTAGACAGGCTTACACAGAACCTGATCTGAGTTTCAGATTTGTAACTTATGCTGGTTTGAGGTTTTCTTGCAAGTATTTTGCATGCCCTAACAAATACAACTGCAATTTAGTTTTTACAGTGTCAAGGTGTTTGAACACCAACACACCCTTCAACCCTGCTGCAAGGGGTTTGGTGCCTGTGTTCAGGTCCAGTGCTGTAACCTGGGACAAGACTGAAGGGAAAAGAGCTGTGAGAAGTCTCCTCCAGGCTGGGATTTGCCTGGCCTCCTGCCCTGACCTCCTTGACTTGCCTTCCTGGCTTGAGCATTGCCCTTCCTACCTGCTGTGACTTTGCACAGCCATCATTGGGCTGCAGCTGATTCCAGCTGGTGTGACCAGGGCTGCTCTGCTCACCTTGCTGGGGTGCTGCAAGACTGTGCCCCAACAGACACTCAGAGTCTCACTAGTGGCTTTTCCGAGCACTTGTTTCAAGAATTAAACCAGCTTGTTAAATTACAGAAAAAGATCTTACCGTATCATCATTAAAACTCTTGCAGGCAGTTGCCTTAAACAATTGGGTCTGACACTTGAGTGAAGTCCTGTTTGCCAGGATTTCACTGGACATGGTATGAAAGAGCAGCATGATGATGATAACCAATCTCTTGCATCATTTAGGTGTGATTTCCTACTGGACACGGAAGTTCTGGTCCCATTTTAGTGAGGGCTTTGTTGGAGGGTGGTGATTTTGTTAGGCAAAGAGGTGTTCTTATTACATCTGAAATATGTCTGTTAGTCATTGCTACACCATGTTTGCCCTGTTCTCCAGATTATTCTTTGGATATGTTGTTATTGGCATGAATGCCAAATCTTGCAGACTCAGAGGGTGGAAATTTCTCTAGGACAGAAGGGTAAGCTTTATTTACACACTGGATAATATGCAGAAGCCTGTGATTGTATCTAACAAGTTTTAACTTTACTTATGCTTTGTTTATGATTTGGTTTTGTAAATTATATTGGATAATTATTGTTTACTCGTCCAAGGACATGTTCTCCAGTAGCTGTGTCACCCTGTGTCTCCAGTTTCTTAATGAAGTCCAAGTTCTTAAGGAAAAATGAGGAAGTCCTGTCCTATGTAGGATTTACAAGCCATATCTAAGAAAGAAATTACTAAGAGAGTGATTCTGTCTGGTGTTTATTTTTTTCCATAACAAATCCACTTATGCTCTTGTTATTGGCACTGTCAGGAGGACTCTGTCTGTGCTTTTCTGCATCTGGCACTTAAAGCGTGAAAAAAAAATGAAATGTAGTAACATGACCCTGGTGCTACCATATGACCAGAAGTGTGAGCACTCCACTGGTGCTGGTAGGATTAAAGAGTAGGACAGAAGTGGTTGTAGAGCTTGTGGCTGCAGAAGCTCTGCCAGACACCCTATGTACAAAAAGCCAAAGGGACTTTGAAGAGTTCTCCTGACTGTACATGTGGGTGAAGTATCAACCAAACCAATGCAAGGGAAAGGGCAGATAGAGCTAATGAGAATAAGGCATAATAAAAAAGGTGTATGGGCACACATATACATCATACAGAGGGGGACAGCATCGCAGTCATAAGGCAAAATCAGATTCAAAAAAATTAGCATTTTCAGCCTAGAAGAGATAGGATAAAACCATCTGATTAGCCAGAGAACCTGCAAATTTTAAGACAAAGTGAATATGACAACTCCAGCCCCATCATGACTAGTGTTTTATCTTCCGTTGTTGTCTAGCTAAGCTGGTTTGAAGAGCCCCTTCATCAGCAGTGTGTCATTTTTAGCACAACAGAGGTGCAAAACTACACAGTCCTGAGAATGCTTAGGTCCTTAACTGATGAACCTCCATGGCAAGTTCCTCCAGTCATGTTATAAACTTCTTTTTCCCCTAAAATACAGTGATCAAAAAGTTACACAGCCTGCTACTGTCTCCAAAATGAGCAACTCCTTTAAAAAATGCTTCTCATACTATACATCATCTCTTATTGGTTTCTTTGCAGGGGCCACAGCAGATCACGAGGGAGGTATCAGAAGACATACAGGCAAACAAACACAGAGCTGCTGCATCTTCAAGTTATGCTTCAAGCATGTTTGCTCCACAGCTCTGTGAATCAGCAGTCTTGTGCTCTTGGCCAAATTCTACCATTTACATATCCTGACTCTAAACCTACAGCTGCATGACTTGTTTGCATGACAAATTTCACTGAACTCCAAGGGCAGAACTTTGGGGGCCTCCAATTGCAGCTCCCAGCATCTGTGGGAGGTAACACCTAATCAAGAGCCTCTGCTCTCTCCTCAGCCAAAGCAATGAAGCTCCACCATATGTGGATCTCCAACATCCCAATCACAGCACTACTTGCCATGCTAGATCTCTTTCCATTCCTCTGACAGAGGTCTTAAAATCAGGAGGAGGGATGGAAGACACAATGCCCCGGATTATGCCATAACCGAGTGGTTACAGCAGCCTTCTGAGTCATGAGTGGGTTGCACCCCATCAAGCCAAGAGGAAACTGAATTGAGATTTCCCACTCTCCAGTTGACTGATTTATTATGATAAATGGAAGGAAGCTCTGCTGCTTCTTTTCCCTTACCCTTTTCACAGAAGCCTGTGGTTTTTCTGTGAATGGCACTGGCTCAGGATACAAGGCTCTCAAGCAGAGCGGGCTTCTCCAGGGATCCAGGTGGATCAGTCATGCCTTTGCTGTGTCCCTGAATCAGGCTGAGGTCCTGGTTCTGCTGGTTACTGTGCACTGTGCAGGCATGGCAGCCCAGTTTAGTCACCTAGGGGACTGCCAGGACAGTTGGTGGTAGGAATCTTTACATACCTCTAGGCTCAAACAGCTGCCACAGCAGAAAATAGTTTCCCTGATAGGTATCTAAAAGACAGGTAGTGTTCTTGAACTTGTTCAGATGAACCCAGTGCAGATATTGTAGAACCTATCCATCATGACAGTGCATTTATTTAATGACTTGGATGTTTGAGGGCAAGTCACATAACCCTATGTATTTTAACTCACCACCCCAAACATCTAATTACTTACTTCATGATGATATTTTAAGGATTAATTTACATTTCAGGAAATGGCTCAGGGTCCCCAGGGAAATGGCCACAGTACCAAACCTGCTGGAGTTCAAGAAGTGTTTGGACAATGCTCTAGGGTACCTTGTGTGGGTGTCCTGTGCAGGGCCAGGAACTGGACTTTGATGATCCTTGTGGGTTCCTTCCAACTCAGGATATTCTGTGATTCTGTAAAATATCACAGACACACACGTAATTCTGAGCACTTTCTGTGTAATTGAATCAGCAGCAAATGTTACCCTGAGAACGAGAGCTGGCAGAACCACTGGCTCCATCCCAAATACTTGTCATACAGGTTCTGAATCGCCCTGGGATGCACGGGTTGCATTACCTGAAAAAGGGTGCAGCAGTAAGGCAGGCAAGTTGTTCTGAGTATCATCATGTGTGCTGAGCACACCTGGCCTTTTCCTGAGAACCTCCCCAGGACTGGGAGTACGTAACACTCTGAAGATGGAAGATTGATGGAGGTGGATTGCTGGCATTTCCAGCAGAGTGAGAGAAAATTGCTCCTGGTGATGTTGGATATTCTCAATTCACCTGCAACAAACAGGACCACAATGAGAGCAAATTAATATTGGCTATTACATTGTTAAAAGGGCTTAGAAACGTCATTCCCTGGCAAGAGCTCCGATCTCTTGGCATTTATATCAAAATTGGTTGTCCTATCCTGTAAAAAAGTGGCATCTACCCAATTATTTATAAAAGTAATCACAACTGACTACTAGCAGTGGATCCTGTATTGCACTGAATTCAAGATATCTCCCTTTTAGTCCTGCCTGAGGTGTGGGATGGAGTTTCAGAGCCATCCCATACTTGGTTTGTTATCAGCCAACTCCAAACAACTCTCTCCTCTGTCTGTACATCTCCTGGTCTATCTGTCAAGGTATCTGTCTTTTCCAGTGAATGATTCCATGAAAGACAAACACATTTCCCAAACTGTGGCTTCTTTTTCCCCTCTGAATAGAAAATGAATAAATGTTGTCAGAAAGGACCCTAGGGAAGCTTTCACTCCTCCTACTCAAGGGATGAGTAACTTGACACACCCTTGAACATGAATCTGCTCCATTGCATAATCTTGGCAATTTGCGATCTTCCAAGAAAAAGAGTCCAGAACTGACTAAAACACACATCTGTGAATGCAAAGGCAAATTCCCCTCAGCTGTACATCTTATACTTTGCATCCTGATTCTCTCAGCATATCAAATCCCTCTTCCCTAGGGATTTATTTGGCACATCTAAGCCTTGCCTAGTTACCTACACATGAACTTTTGAGTCTGATGGGAAGATTTGAACATGCTCCTCCCTTTCATGTCATGGGATGCCACGTGGTGAACTTTCTGCTCCTGCTCTTCAGGCTGATTCCCATGAATTCCTTCCCATTCTTGTGGTGTGGTGTGCATCCCTTTGATGAGTTCACGGAATGAGAATGGCTTTAGTTTCTTGAAAAGGAAGGGTTTTTTGCTTTTTTCAACAAAGCTGTAATTCCTAGGAGGTGATCACCTTCCTAGGTGCCCTCCCAACTCTGTGATGCCCTAAGAAGAGGGGTCTTTTCATCCTTGGCCTGGGGAGAAGGCCTTTGAGCTGTCCCATCAGTGAGAGGATTCTGCTCCTGGGGAGCCAGGAGAGGGATCCCTGCTGCTCTCAGCATGCTCCAACAAGAATCTTCCTGCTCCCAGGAGCTCCCAGCAGCTGTTTGCCCCTGCAGCACAGTTGGCTCTCAGACACAGATGTAACTGCCACTCCTGCACACAAAATTCAGCACAATGTGCAGGAATTGCAATTGATGTGAGTCAACATGAAAGAACTTACTCCTTTTTTAAAGACAAGTATCTGAGGGATCTGCAGAAATTCCAGGGATAAAAAGGCTGAAAGTATGGCATAACCACCAGGGTCCAGATGATGTGTGGAAGAGGAAACCCTCTAATTCTGGGCTCCAGGTTGAAGAAGGGCTGTGCACAAGTTTTGGTTGCTTGGGGTTTTTTAATTCTACCTCTCCTCTGCTGCCTTGCTAGTAATAAAACAGCTATAAAATAACACAGTGATGGCACCCAAACATGTGCAGGCACAACTTAGCAACTTGACCCTTCCATAGAAAAAGTTATGGATAATAAAGGAAAGCTTGGGAATGAAAGCACAGTCAGTTATTCTGAGTGAAAACAAGCAATTCTACAACTTAATCCTTAGTAGCCAGAGTGAAGAAACAACCTCAAGAAATGAAAGTTTCACACCCACAACTAGGTATTATTATCTCAAACTTTACAAGAAGCAGGAACCTAAACCTCTGCCTTTTTTTCTAAATTTTTTAGTGTGTTTCTGAAAAAGAGCAAATGCACTCTGCCCACCTACAAAGCAACCAATGTCTCCCCTCCCTCTCCAAATTTAATTATTTTCAATTCCAGATGCTGGGATGAGCAGGCAAAAAGCCTAAGGGTTTATTGTTGCTTTAGGATTTGTTAGTCTCTTTGAGAAACCACAGGAGAAAAAAAAACAATCTCTATTTTCTTACCACACAGTCAGCACATCACTGAATTAAAAGTGTAAAATTACAGGAACATGGGAAAATGGAAGAATTGGAAGTATAATGAAACTGTTACCAAATCAGTATCTTTTTCCTAGTAGTAAAATTAAGGAGGTGGTGATCACATGTTCCACTCCCTCACAGAGTTGTTCTGATGTGTTGCCAGTTAAGAGCTGTAAGACACTGAGATAAATGTATTTTAAGATAATGTTGAAAATGGAATAATCTCATTTTTAACACAACAGAAACACTCCTTAAATAATGACACCTTATCTGAATTGTGTTTGAGATGGCATGTGACTGGGTTACATCCATGGATTTAAGTTCACAGAAGAATGAAAGGACTATAACAACTGCATTCCTCGAACACCTTTAGAGAGGAAACTCCATCACTGCAGTCCCTTTAATTACTTATTTTCAACTTTTCTATTTTTGTTTGCTGTAACAAATCACAGCATTGCCCACCTGGCATCTTCATACAACCACACTGTCACTAAAATTCTGTGCCTTTCCCAGATTGTGCCCATACAGAGGAAAAAAAATAAAACAACCCAAGCAGCTGGGCAGACTCTGGAATGATGGGCACACTTGGCTCTCATCTAAATGAGGCAGCAGTATTATGAGAAATGCATCTTGTGACATGAGGACATGTGCTGCTGTGCCACCCTGGGCTAAAATAGCAACACACCAAAGCCAGCTGATTCCATTCCCTGCAAAATCCAGGCTTGCACCTCTGAAGCAAAACACCATTCAAACAAAGCCTGTGCTTTCTGATTTTGGTGCTCTTGGTCCTATTGCTAAGGCAATGCTATTTGGACCTTCATCTTTCAATTTTTCCAGACTGCCAAGGGATCAGATTCCTGAGGTACCCAGTGACCTCTCCCTATCGTACCCAAGCACTGCATGTGCACAATTTAACAAAATAAATAATAGAAAGTGTTATAAAACACCACCACCAACAGAAAAGGTTCTCTTGCATACAGAACTTAGAGCATTATCCTACAGAAATAAATGCATAACCAGGCTAAATTGAAATCAGGAGATTGCAGCAGGAACAAAAATCCCCCAAAACCACAAGAACCAAACCTTATTCTTTCCAAACAAGTGAGGATTTTTGGGGTTTTTTTGCCCATGCAGAATGACATAGTTGTTACACCTTATCTAAAAGAAGTGCTACATTGGCTCATTCCATACATTTTTACTAAAGACAGCTAAATTCCTTAATGTTCCATTGAATAAGCCATCCCTGAGATTCATGAGCAGTAACTTTTACAGAGATAAGCAATATTTTAATAACTTAAATTACTTATGAAGAAAAGGATGGTGCAGGACTCAGCAACAACCAAGTACAGCCTAAGTAAGCTGAAAACCTTCCAGTCTGTTCTTTCTCCCACTGCTGTAGTGGTACATTAGCAGTTGTCCAGCTCCTTCACTGAGCTATTGCAATAGCTCATACTCCAGAACAAATCAAAACCCTCCCAGGCTTTTTTTTTTTTTTTTTCCTTAGAGCAATAAGCATTAATTAGAAATAAAATACATTTTCCCTTATTCTCTCATGTATTTTTCAAGACCTATAATAAACCTTATAATAAATATATTCTTGCCTTCTCAAATCTGGGCACTCACTCCACTCACCAATTTCTTTAAAAATTAATAATAAACCTGATATGGTTAGCACATTATATACATTGACATTCAAAAATCATCTAAAATGAAGATTTCCTCTGGCTCTAGGCACTTTAACATCATTAATAATATAATACAACCCTAGCATAATTATTTCAATGGGAAGGCAGTCTGAGGACTCTATGGATACTCCTTTCCATTCTTCCTCATGCTGGGAAATAATCTTAATTCTCCTGACAAAATTCTGTCCTACATGCCTTTGGCAAAAGAAGATGACTGGATTCAAGCTATTTCTGGTGCTGACAGAAAACAATCCCCCAATCCTGGAGAACATCCTGACACCTGGTCCTGCAGTTTTATTAGGAAAGGAAAACAACTGGCTTCTGCTGGCTGGGATAAACTGGTCTGCTATTGTTAAAAGCTTTACAAGGCAGAACTGGTGTGTTAAATCCCAGTGCTCATCTAAGCGGGTGCCAAGCAAGATGTTCTGCTTCAAAAAGGAACTCCTGGTGCTGCTCCTACCACTCGGGCAGGGCTGTGACAGCAGCAGCTGTAAGTGGGATGTGTTCTGCACCTCACATCGATTCCCACAGCTGTCTGGTCAAATCCTGCCAGAACACGCTGCGAGTGCACTGCTCTGCCAGTGCATCCTTGGAAATGCATGTTACGGGTGGCAGCTCAGGCAGCCCTTGTGTGCTGAGCTGAAATGGACCCAGAACAGCCTTGGGGCCATCTTCTGCAGATACTACAAAGAAACTCAATTTCTGTCCGAGTTCAGTGTCAGGGCACACCCCACCCCATTCCTGGAGTGGTCACTGCAATCGTTGCTTGCCTTAAAATGCGCAGAGGTAATTTAAAAGCTCCCTCAGTGTTAATGTCATGCCATTTTCACACTAACAGTTCAAAGTAAACAAGTTTCAGCCACACACACAAACACTTTCTGTTTTTTTAAGTTACCAAGCACATACCATAAAGACAAGTCTTGCTTTGTAATCACTGATTTCCCCCCCCCCCACCCCCACCCCCATCCCCGTACAGTTATTCAGATCTCATTCCAGAATCCGTCATCTGGTTAATTAACAGATTTCAGTTTGTTCAGTTTGTTTGTGGCTTGACTCTGGGAAAATGCACAAACGAGGCAGCAGCTTGTTTTTCAGCTCCTGTCTTTGCATTTTCTGCCTAAGAGCCAGGGAAGAATGTAAATTAGGAAGCACATGTATCTTGCAGAATTAGCATTTCTCAGGAAGCAGAGAAATGACAGCACACCTTCCAGTCTCAAGACAGAAAAATTCATCATGTACCATTTCGGGGGTGGATTTTTTCATGTTTCTCTGCCAAGCTACTGATCTGAAATCTTATTTTTATTTCATTCATCCTTCTTTCAGTAACAGCAGCTCCTCTGTTGGCAATATAATTGTTCATATTATGATGCCTCAAGTGAGGTTAGGGCTGTATGATGAAAACATATGCCACATACAAATATACATAATGTACAATATAGGAAATCTATCAGGATTCATTTTGTGCAGTTACCTGAGCACTCTGCATAATAATCCCACAAGAAGTATTTCACAATGTGAACATCAAATACGTAAAATTGCCTCAAGGCCAAGAGAACCAGAATGCACTAAATTAATTTTCTTGTAAGGATCTACTCCTTCAGAGATTTAAATTAAAATACAAAGGAATTTTCCCAAGTAATAGCAAGAGTGTAAATTTAGGAGGGAAAAGGCCAAAACCTTTAGATATTTTTTTAGTAAATATATTCTGCAGCCAAAGGCTTAACTCAGATCAGCTTTTTTTTTTATGGTGCATAGGTATTTCAAGGCAAAAAAATAATTGATTCTAATGCTCATGGTAATAAATGAAATGTCTGCTTCTGGCACTTAGAATTTGAAACACAGTGGTCCCAGTAGATCAACTTGATGCTGTGCTTATCATGGGCCATCAGATTTCAACCCGCATTCATCCAATAAAATAAAGCATAACTTCTGCTCAGCTAAAAACTAATTTTCAGAAATCCATCTGATCTTCAACAGAAGATATGAAATGATGGCAAATCCTCAGCTTCTCTTGGGAATGTGTTCTGGTGGTTAACCATGGAAAAATGTGTGTCTGATTTCCTATTTGAATTTGTCTGGCTTTTGCCTCTGGCCATTACTTCTTATTATGCCTTTCTTCAATACATTAAAGAGCCCTTTAATAGCCTGTATTTCCCCTCAGGAATGTTCCTATACACTACAATCAAGTCACCTCCCAATTCTCTTCCAGATAACTTTAACAACCTGAGCTCTTAAAACATCCCAGCATAAGGCATTTTCTCCAACCACCAGAACATTTTGCTTAATTCTTTTGCTCTCTCTTATTTTCCAATGTGCTTCTTAAAATCTGAAAACTAGCACTGTATGCCCTACCCTGTGATGATATTATTGACGTTAAACATGAGAGGTAAAATAAACACTTTTTAATTCCTTTGTTTATACATTGATTAATCCTTTTCTGCCATAGCAGCATACAGGAGAGCCCTTATCTGATTGCTTACTTATCTGACTCTTAAATCCTTCTCAAAGTCATTCCCTACAGTCTTCTATTTTCCAGTAATGATCTCCACACTTGGGTTTTAAGATAGACAGCTATTTGGTTTGATGAATGAAAATTCACTAGGTTTGAGCAAGCTGCTTGTACAAACTTGCTTTGTATTGATCAGTGCCCCATCCTGATCCTTATTTACAATTCCATTTATTCTGAAGCTGAATTTTTGCAGCAGCAGGTTTGGATCAGCTTCCAGATCATTGCTAGAAATGTAGCAGGACATGGAACCTGCTACTAGGACCTCTTTCGACACCATCTCTTTCAACGAAGTTGTCATTGAGATTTCTTCTTGAGATATGGCAGCAAATTCTATATGTATGGTTTGAAGGCACTGTATAATGAGAATATCACAGCACCAAACCAAGTACCTCCTCAAAACAGTATTGATAGCCATTTTAACTAAAACGTTGTAGATGTGCATCATATTCCTTTGTTTCAACTTTTTATTATTTGAATTCCACATCGGATTTTGGTTAGGATTTAAGCTAACCAGTTGTTTGGGTCACAAAACCGGCACAAAACAACAGTTTATCACTTCTTTAACCTCCTGATTTTAAGACAAGACACAAATACACAGGAGCAGCATCTGTAGCACAGGCAGAAGCAACAGAAAGCAGAGGAGACCAGAGATCGCATTTCTCACAGCATTTCCAGGATGGAAACCGCAGGAAATGCGGATTTGCGAAGTACCTGCTCACAAATACCCTGGTCCTGCTGAACTCCCAGATGTGGAGTCTCTCCCGACTATGGAGACGGGATAAGACACGACTGCTTTGCCTCAGGCCCTGCAGAACCTCCCTGAGCCGCCGCGGCTGGACCGGCCTGACTCGCAGCCGCCACTTTCCCTCTCCTATTTACACCACCAGATTCCGCCTCCGAGGAATCTTAAGCAGCACCACGGGAAGTTTACTTTGGGCATTAGGAAGAATTTCTTCCCGGAAAGCGTGATTAGGAATGGGTTGTCCAGGGAACTGACGGAGTCACTGCCCCTGGACGTATTTGACAGACTGGATGGGGCAATCAGTGCCATGGTCTAGTGGGCAAGGTGGTGATGGGTGGCAGGCTGGACTCGATGATCTCAGAGGTCTCTTCCACCGCAGTTGATTCAGTGTTTCTATAACGAAGATGAGAAGGAGGAGAAGGAGGAGAAGGAG